>VZRR01006903.1:13946-73445 GCA_013398015.1 Oreocharis arfaki | reverse complement strand
CCCCCCCCCAGTTCTGGGGTTTCTTTGCTTTTCCTGTGAATTAAATTGGGAAAATAACATACAGCAAATAATATATGGCAAATAACACAGAGCAGCCGTCACTGCAGGTCTGGGGAAAGCTTTCTCCAAGCAAGGGAGCATTGGGACATCTGAATGAGGGACAACCTTTGTGTCCTACCCTTGTCCAATTGCTTTGCCTTTTTAAAAATTATTCTCTTTTCTTTTTCAATCCTGCTGAGTTTGGTCTGTGCAATTATAGCCAGAGTGGAAATTTCTTGTCTGCAGGATTCTGAATGGATTTGGGCAGCCCTTTCCTGAGTTGTGATGCATCTGTGCCAGTTATTTGGTGAAATCTCTCTGTGCCACTTACTTATTTAACCCAAGAAACTCAACAGTTGTGTGCAAAGCGTATGGTCAGCAGGATCCAAGCTGAGAAGCAGATCAGTGGGGCTCCTGCAGGGAACTGTAGGGACTGGAGCTGGCTGAAGCACAGGGACACTTCACAAAATCACAGAATCACAGAATGGTTTGGGTTGGAAGGGACATTAAAGATCACATAGTTCCAGCCCTCCTGCCATTGGGCAAGAGACACTTGGGACATGCTGCTGGGAGAGGAGGACCTGTCACTGCCCATGCCCGGGCAGGAGCAACAAACAAGTGTAAATTTTCCTTTACTTGGGCAATCACAACCTAATTTTCCTGTTTTTCATCCTTGTTACAAGCTCTGGCTCACCTTTTCCCAGGGTGACTCTTTGTTTTTCAATATGCTGTTTTCTCTCCTGGTCTGAACTTAATCCCAGAAATCCACTTGGCTGGTTATCTCTTTAGACAGTAAAGTTTAGAAATTAGGAAATACATGCAGCTGGCTCTGCTGCTTCTCCAGCAGTGAGGGAACAGGGATTGGATGGCAGTGGGGGAAAATGAAGGGGAGAAAAGAAGGCCACAGCTACGAGCAGAGCTGCAGGTTATATTTAGCTGCTGCTGTGGCGGTGGCAGTCAGGGTGCTGTGGTTGCTGCTCTAAATATGTTCTGGCCAGTTGAGGTTTCCAGCCCTGTAATGGACCGAGTCCACAGAGGGCTGGGCAGCAGTGTCACTGGTTTCCAGCACACTGCAGCTGGGGGGCTGCTTTCACTGGGTTGAAGGCTTGGTGATTAATTCAGCAAACTTGGTTGACTTCTGATGAGTAATGTCTTTACTAATTGAGAGGGAAAAAAACCCCAAAGGTGAGTGTTTAGGGTGCTTCAGTGGGGATGTACTGTAGGAGCATGGTAAGGTGGACAGCATGAGCTGGGAGACTCCTCAAACTGATCAGTGTTTTATTTTTGCTTTTAGCCTTTGCTAACCAAGGGCCACCTTCTCCTGCAGGGGTGCAGCAGTAATTTTTGGTGTAATGTCTTCTCTTCCAGCTCTGAATCCTGGTGCAGCTGAAGCAACTGTGGGCACTTTAAAGATGTGGGTGAGCACGGAGGAGGGGCAGGAGAACGACAGGCTCAGGACGTGGTCCCTCGTGCAGGTAGGACACTGCTGTCACCTCGGGCGCTGTGTGTGATGGGGACCCTTCCTTCCTGTGCAGCCTGGACAGGGAAATGTGGTGTATCCCGGTGTATCCCAGGGATCTCTGTGCAGGCTGGTGGAGGCTGATGGCTGAAGGAAGTGATTGTGCAGTGGTTGGCTCTGTTGCCTTGAGAACAGGGGTTTCTCTGTGGTCAGATCAAGCTTGGCTTATGCTTCCAGGTGTCCCTGAGAAGGGGGCAATTTTTATTTAATTTTTTTTTTTTTTGCTTCTGGACATAACTCCTTGAAGAAAATGGAGTTCAGATAGCCTGTATGTTTGTACTTTTCTCCTGGCTGGGGCTGCTCTATCTGTGTGCTAGTTGCTGATTTACTTTATTTCCATGTAACTTAATAAATATCCATCTGTCCCATGGTGTGGATGAGGGATCAGGAGAGCGATGCTTTTCCCCTTTGGCTTCTGTGGATGGAAGAAGTGTGCTTGGAAATAACACTCCAGTTTTCCATTACACCGTTCCAGACTTTTGAAGAAGAAATTGGGTCTCGTAGCAGAGCCAAGCCATTTTATTTCTACAAAAAGTAAGCTCCACGGCTGAACATTAGTGAGGAGACTGGCAGGAAATTTGTTCACCCAATTCATGGCTGTGTGATAAATGACAGTGTCCCCACGGAAATGGGGATTTTCAAACCCTAGAGTGGTTTCTACCCAGCCTGTGCCGCGTCTGGAGACTGCTTGTTTCTAGACTTTATTAAATAATCAGTGTTGGGAGTGCAGTGACTGGACTGATGCTGTTTGCTGCCTCTTTCCTGACACACTTCCAGTTCTGCAGCCTGTTAAACTGGTAGGAATAAACTGAGGCGCCCTGCTGAAGCATGTGATGTGCTGGGATCCATGTGCACCCTCAGGCCCCTGAGAGCTGTCCTCCTTGAAGTTCCCTCCATTAATTGTGTCTAGGTGGGTCCTCAATACCTTATGGCAGTAATTGTGCAAATGCAGTGAACGTTGTGGCTCCCTGGTTGTCTGGCTGTTACAAACAGAGAATTTTGCAGGAGGAAGAGGGTGAAGCTTTTGTACTTTAACTCTGCCTTTGTAAACAGAGTCAGGGTCACTTAGGAGGGAAAGTAGGGAGAAGGGAATTAAATTTTATATCCCTTGGTATCTGCCACGGAAAGACAGCGGTAATGGATGTGGATGGTTTGTGGGGAAGGTCTCTGGGCAAATAAGAAGGATTCCCTTGTGTTCCATGTGCAGAAGAGGATGTTGTTCATTCCTGAAGGGCCGGCACCCGGATTGTGGCCTATAGCAAAGTGTGCCATCCTCCCTGCAAGCTCACGGTCCTGTGCTGGCCTGTGAAGGCTTTTCAGTATCTTCTGAGGGAGCTTTGAGAACCAAACTAAGGATCTCTGCTCCAGAACTTGGCCACTTTTTCTCTGCTCCTCCTTTTCCCCCACCCTCCTGTGGTGTCCTCTCCCTCCCAATCCATTTGTTTTTAAAACGATTGTGCCATTGTGTGCACCAGTACGCACATGGCCTGTCTTGTTTTTCTCTTGGCCTGAAAGTGCAAAGCAAATCTGTTTATGGTTTTGGTGAGCTAATTCTTCCCCACCCTAGATTTTTAAATAGACTCTTTCTTTACCAAGCTTTCAGAGCTTGCAGGATGTATTGAAGTAATGGGGAAAATATGTTGTGTGTTAACCTTCCTTTTTTGTAAAACTTTATTTAGAAGACCCTATTCCTACCAGTGCATCTGGGAAGTGAGTATCTGGATGCTGGAGGAAGTAGAAGACTTTGAAATAGCAAAATGGGAGTTCAATGCATTCGGGGAGGAAATGTTTTGAGTTTTCCATGTTCAGTGCTTGCATTGTGGAGCGAAGTCTAGTGAGCTGTGCTCAGTTGTCCCTTTAATTATTTATCTTCTCCTGCAAATCCCAGTTTCTAGGCTTGGCTGTTCCCTGGGCTGTTTGTTACCTTCAGACAGGCTCCTCCAAAGCAGCTGCTGACCCAGACCCTGCAGCTGAAGGTAAGAGCAGCAAGGAATGCTCTTGGCCTGTAAATAGTGCCTTAGATTAAGGGCTTGGTATGTCACTGGTGTGTTGGAAATGTTATTTTTGCCTCTTGATTTCATCCTTCCTGTGAATCAATCTCAGACCTGTCTGTTTAGGTTAACAGCCTTCTCTGCATCCTTGTGGGGATTGCAGAGCTGCCTGTGCAGTGTTTTCACCAGGGTGTTCTGGCTGCTGGAGGCAGAGCTCAGCTCTGCTGTGGGAGCTCTAGAGAAGCCCCAGGGACACCCCTGTCTGTGCTGCCTGGCTGCTGGCTTGCTTCCCAGCCCTTGTGCTGGATCTCTCCTATAGCCTGGCCTGCCATGGCACCTCCTCACCTCCAGCCTGGCTGTGAGTTATTTCTAGTGAAAAGTGTGAGCTGCTTGTGGCTGGCCACGGGGCAGGAGCTCTCTGTGGGGTTTTGGGCTGTGTGCAGCCTGGTGTAGTGGATGGTGTCCCTGCCCGTGGCAGCAGGGCTGCACTAGATGATCTTTAAGGTCCCTTCCAATGCAAACCATTCTGTGGTTCTATGGCCATTGCACTGCAAATGCACTTCTCCAGCCCCAGCTCTGTAGGGCTTGGCTGAGGCCTCTGGGTACTCCTGGAACATAAATAAGCAGGAGTAGGATTTCAAAGCAAGCAAATTTTTGACATAGTTGATGTCACGCCTCTTCAGCCCTGTGTTTAGGGCCCAAGGATCTGGAGGCCCACAGCTGCTAGTTTGGTCTTGTTGCTAATAACCCTCTGGAGGTGCTTCTGCTGAGCTTTCTTAAAGAGGGCTGAGGGGTTCACCCTGATCTGATGGTGTTAGGGGAGACAGGACCCGTGGTGGGAAAAATGTGGTGCTTTCACAAAACTGGATGCTCTGCATGAAGCTGCAGCTCTGGACGTGCTCCTCGCTGGGGTTTGTGGTGTGGAGGGACAGCAAGGACTTCTGGTGAGTAGCCTTGAAGCAGAATGGGCTGGGGCAGGGTTATCCCACTGATACAGCCCTTCCACCCAGCAGGCTCTGCCAGTGAAGAACAGGTGGGGAAAAGAGATTTTGTTTCCTCACCCTGAGAGGTAAATTTTCCCCAAGAGTTTTGTTCACCTGCAAATCTGCAGCAGAGCTCAAAGCAAAGAATTCCCCACTCAAAGGCTTTGCAAAACAGGGTTGTCCTTTATCCATGTCATTTGGTAGCACGTGGGGTTTCTTTCAGTAACAGAGTCTTAGAAGAGGTGAAGTTCTCCCTCTTTTTCCCTTTTGTTCTCTGTTCCTGTTGAGCTGGCAGTGTTTGCTCCCTAGGAAGGTGATGGCTGGGGGCTGGCACTGACCAGTGCCCCTCAGTCCCCAGGCAGGTGGCTGTAGCCCTGAGCATGGAGCTGTGAAGCCTCTCTCACCTCCCCTTTCCCTGTCTCCTCAATCAGTATGTGTAGCTGTAAAGTTTCCCAGCTTGCAGCTCAGATGGAGTTTTCCAGATGCCCTTGCATCCTTTTCCCTCATTCCTCCCTTCCTGCTCTTCCGTCTTACTGACCTATTTGCTCAGGACATGTGTACAATATCAGTGTGACAAATTAAATTGCTTGTACTCAGAAGGATGAGGCCACTGGATGCCTAAATGCTGCATAAACTTCTTGGCTAGCCCTACACTAACAGTTTTGACTCCTGCCCCTCACATTGTGTTTTGTGAAAGGCAGATTCCATCCTGCATGTCTCTTTCCAAACCTATTGCCCAACACTTCCACCATTTGTCATCAGCCAAAAAAGATCTGAGCGCTGCAGATAGCCACAGATGTGGTTTGATTGTCTGTTGTGTTAAAAACCACATCTGTGTATCAGGAGGGTTTGGGTTTGCTGTTCCTCTTTGCAGGGCTTCTCCCCGTGCTGGGGTTTGGAGGGGTTTGGGATGTGCAGTGGTGCTGCAGTGGCTCTGCTGTTCCTCTGCTGAGGTGAGCAGTGCCCCAGGAAGGCACTGGGCTCCAGGAGCAGCCAGGCTGGATGCTCCTGAGATGCCTTCAACCAGCCCTGTCTGGCAGGGGTGCCCTGAGGCTGTGGAAGGCTCCAGTGGAGGCTGTGCCCAATCTCTGTGAATGGACTGGGGTATGCTGAGAGCTGCTTGAACAGGTTTTCTTTAGGATGGGAAAGAACTGTGCCTGTGGCCTGTGAAGGCCTGGATACAGTCCATTCTATTGTTTTGTACCAACACAAACCGGTGGCACATCAGGTTCAAGGAGAGGCCTGCTGCCAAGGGAGAGGCTTTGGGATGTCTGGCTCAGAGCTAAGGCTGCAATATTCTGTGTCATCAGAGGTATTTGTGAAAGAAGATGCAAATCCAAGGTGAAATGGTGAGCTCTTACTCACCACCTTTCAAACTGTGGACTGGAGGCCACCCTTCAAAAAAAAATAGTGATTCACTGCAGAGGAAAAACAGCTTCTTATTTCCCAGCTTGATCTGGAGCTCTCTGCAGCACTGAGGAGTTGTCTGTTCCAGCACACTGAGCATGCTGCAAGTTTTATTTCCAAAACAGCCCTTTAAGCATGTTGGGCTGTAAGGGAAACTTGTAATAATTCCCTCTGCCAGTATAATTCAGTGGCAGTGCAAAATAGGAGGGTGTCTGACTAAAGGTGACCCATTAAAGGGTGATTTCTGATAAATAACTAGACTGGGGACTCACAAGTCCTGAGTTCAATTACTGACTTTGCTATAAGCTTCCTGTGACCTTGGGCGAGTTATTTTAAATTGCTTTGTGCCTCATTTCCCTTTCTGTAACGCACTGGTGACAGCATTTCCCTTCCAGCCAGGAGCTGTGTCAGGGGGAAGGTGTCTGTACTCTTTTCCATAGCTGCTGCATGAAGAACCTGGATGGAGTAGGAAGCGTGACCATCTCATGGGCCTCTCTTGTGTTTTCCTGGGGAAAGCAGAACAGGATGATCCATTTAAAGGGTTTTACAGGTACCCAGAGAATATGTTCCATGAGGTCCTGGGGCTCCTGGCATAACTGCACTAGCAAGGTGGTTGCTCCTTGAGCTGTAAAGTCTTCCTTAGCACTGCTCTCAGTTTTTGAGCTTTAAATTGATGGCCAGTTTGGGGCAGAGCAGGTTTCTGGTGCTCCTGTGCTGCCTTTCTGCTTTGAACCCGGGTGGATTCTAAGGAGAGGTGATGGCTTTGGGAACAAAGATGATGGCACATGGCCCTGCTCCCCATGGCAATGTGTGGCCAGACCTCGGGCAGATCATTTCATCTCTCCCTGCTTCTTCCCTGTCTGCTCCTCCCCTGTGTGGGCTAACAGCACTGACCACCCCTTTTACCACTCCCTAAACGTCAGGAGAAGCTTTGCAGCATCCCTGAAATGTGCTAAACCCTTGTGGTTGGAATAGCAGACATCTGGGGGGAACAGGGGGCTGGCTGTCTCCTATGTGGTGCTGTGAATGGCTCTCTGCCATTCCCATGGGATGAGCCATGGGAAGCCTCCACGTGACAGCTGTCCAGGGAGGAGCTGCCTCTGTTTCAGGTACAGCAGAGTTGCAGGACTGATGCTGAGCTTCCTTTGTCCCGGGGGCATACAGCCCCTCTTCCCTTTGCCAGAGCCTGATGGTCCAGGGGGGGAACTGGGAGAGCCACTGGCCTGAGACCCCCACCCTGTGGCAGTGAGTGAGCTCCAGCTGGTGTGGGATGCTCTGCTTGGATAGACATGCTCACCTTTGGGATGTGGCAGAAAATCAGGCCTCGTGGTGGTTGTGGGTAGGAAAACGCTCCTGGGGAGTATCTGACTGTCCAGAAATACTAAAAATACTGTTATCTGTATTTCTCTCTGGTCACACAGCTGGTCCAGTGTCTTGTGCAGGCTGTTGAGAACCAGCAGTGTGAATTGTGGCCACTCTTTCATCTTTGAATATATCGTATGAAATTTCTATTTCTGTGCAAGAAGCATGGCCCAGCAGCTGGAAAAATCCATCCTTTTTGAACAGAAGCTTTGCTTTCATCTCCATCCTGCTCTTTCCAAGAGCCAAAACCCCAGACCCCTTCTCCTACAAGGTATCCTGAATTGCTGACTGACCTGCTGGGTGTGATGCTGCAAGGCTGGGCAGCTGGCAGCAGGCTGGGGCTGCTTCTAGACCAGGGATTGTAAATCTCAGGCCTACAGGTAGGTCTGGCTGTTCCCTCAGACTCTGCCTGTAACTAGGAGTAAAACTGTCTTGAACAGCAGTCCTGACACTGGTGAAAGGGAAGAAATTAAATTCTTAATGTACAGGATGTGATATTTTCAAGCACTTCTGCTGTTGTTTTTCCCTTTTGTGGTTTGTGTGATCTTTGTGCTGGGCCAACAAACGTTTAAGGCTATGGATTTTCCCCCAAGTTGTGAGACTTTTAGTTGTTCAAGCCACTTCGTGTGTGGGGGAGGGCGAGCTCCAGACTGGTGTGTGTGGAAGATCACATGGATGTGTGACTTCTAAAAGACTTCAGGGCTGTCTGTTGGACAATCTTGGAGCTCTGGGGAGAGGCTTTGCGCATGTCTCTGGGGAAATTCTAAAATGCCATGGAAATAACTACTGACCAAGGAAGGAAGGGATGTGGGGAAGATGCCAGGCAACAAGGAGGGGGCTGGCAGCAATTTCCCAATGGAGCTGAACCCTGGTGAATGGTTTCAGAACACTGATGTACTCTGGGGGATGGCAAGTGACTGTAACCTGAATATCCCACAGACAGGGAAGCTGCCATCCCGTGGCACCTTGCCAGGATGGCAGCTCGAGTCATTCAAACAGTGAGGGTGTCTCCTGTGCTAGCAGCTTCTCAGCACTCACCAGCACTTGCCAGGTGATGAGACTTGTGCCCAATTTTAGAAGGGTAGAGAGGATGAAGGGTATGGATAGGAGCAGCTGGCCCTGAATTTTGGGTGCTGCCTCTGTGGTTGCTGATTGCTTTTGATGTGGAAACAGATGGTCCAGAAGAACCCCAAAGGCAGTGGCAGTGTAGCTCTCCAGTGCTTTGGACAGTGCTGCAAACCACTTTCCCAGCTGTCCCTGGAAGGCTTGTGCCATGTTACAGCAATAATCCATGGAGGGCTCACTGAGGGAACCCTCCTGCTCGCTGCTCTGCCTGCTCCAGCCCTGTGGGAAGCAGCTCAGTGTGAGGACGCGTGGGACTGATCGCAAAGGTGTTGCTCTCGTGGGGTTTCTCCGTCTGCTCCTGACAGGATCAGGGATAAGTCCTGCAGAGTGTGAGGGATGAGTCCTGCAGAGTGTGAGCGCTGTCCCCTGGCTGCCCTGGTGTGGGAGGCATCTATTCCCTTAATGCTCTGCCGGCGGGTGATGACGGGCTTGTGCACGAAGGGAGCTCCCGCTGTCCTGAGCTTTATCCAACGTGACACGCTGTCCTTCTGCTGCAGTATCATTGATACTCCCCAGACTCTTCCCTCCTCGCCCAAAGAAGAGGGCAGGTGCTTGGAGGACCATGTTCTCCTGACCTGACTGTGGTTTAGGCTGCTGGCCTGGAAATGAAATGCTCCAGCATGACATTACCAGTCGGTCATCCCCATTCCTGTGTTTGCAGGCTGCCTGCTGACACAGCATGGACGTTTTCACCTTACTGTCCCCTGTGCTGACTCCTGCAGTTTACTTTATCCTGCTGTTTTCTTAGTGCTCTGAAACAGAGTTAATAATGTTGCTGTGCCCTTCACCCTAATGATGATGATGAATGTTTTAGACTGGTGTAATGAGACCACCCTTCATTTTTTCTCTGAAAACTGAGGAGGAATTCTTGATTTCTGTCTTTCTGAGGTTATAACATAGTCTGTGATGCCTTTGGTGCAAACCAGGAATATTTCTGTTATTCATTGGACATTTTGCAATGAGAACTTTTCCATGTTCATTTGAAGGGCTGGGAAATTTTAAATTTGCAACAGATGGGTTTTCTCCAAAGGCTTCAGATTAAGTCAGCTCTAAGGAAATGACAGACTTCATATGGCACACTGATTTATTTTTTTTAAATTGACTCTTACTTCATTTCATTCCCTCATTTCCATGGAAGGATGTTGCTCCCCTCTGCTCATCCTGCACCCAGTCTAAGTTCATGCAATTGTTTGTGAAGGGTGGGATGGTTTCAGGAGGGCAAAATGCAGCAGTCAGCTCTCCTGTGAGCGCTGTAATGATAGAAAACAGGCACAAATCCTTTTTGTTTTCCTTCATCACCCCCCTTTGTCACCTGTCTGCAGGTCTGATTTGGCAATCAGAGCAGCTATTAGTGAACTCTCCACTGCGAGTTGGGGTGGTGAGGTGGTAACAAAGTCTCTTTGCACTTGTATGAACATATAAAATATTTAGAAAAGTCATCTAATACAGCTATTGGAGATGTGCAAGTAGGGTCACACGTGTTTGCCTGCACAGAAAGTGAGGATTTCCTTGGGTTGTCATTTCTAGGGGTGGAGTTTTGAAGCCTATGTCCAAGACCTGAAGATAGGTTTGGTATCAGTTGGTGGTAACTGGGCTGTACTTGCATAGTGATAGTAATTTCCTTCTTCTTATATCTTAAATTTGATTTATAAGACCATGCTGCAGTGTGACTTAAAGCTGTGTTTGTCTCTGCTGGCAGCTAGTGCAGTGTATTAGCTGTGATTCTTTACAGAAATAAGTGTTCTGTGTTGGAGCTAAATTGAATAATATGGTGCTGTTTGTGTCTTAATCTTCCAAATAGCTCTCTTAAGTTTGCTACATTGATGTCTGAAAGGCTTAAAAATAATAAATTCCATTGTACAGAGCTCTGAATACAGAGTGGAAGCTTAGTAATTGCTGGCAGTTCATGGGCAGACTCACTAGAACGTGGCAAGGAGGCAATTCTCCCAGCACGCCTGAGTTTTTTAAAAGAATCTCCTTGTATCAAGGCCTTGTGATCCACAAGGTACAAAGTACATCAGAATGAATTCAGGCTTGCAGGACTCAGTCCAAAACCCCAAACTCTTTAGTTGCACTGTCACATCAATTTAAAACACTTTTTGTCTTCCTCATCAGTCTGCTGGGAGCTGTTTGCATCCCCAGCTTTTGGGGAGGGTCGATGGAGTGGGCTCACCTTCCAGCCAGCTCTGGGTTGTCAGCAGAGAGCTGAAGTCCTGAGTCCCCATCTCAGCTCCCAACCTTTTGCTCTTCGTAGGAAAGGGAAAAAAATCCCTAAATACATGGTGGTTTGTTTCTTTTTAATGAGTTTCTCAGGGAATCAAGTATCAAAGGGAAAGCTCTGAAATCAGGGATCTGGCTTTGCTGGTTTTTCTCAGAAGATGTTTATAGTTCCCCTGCATCCTTGTGAATGAGTTTTTAAATGATGAGTTGCAAAGGGCAGTGGAGGAAAAGGCTGGTTGGACCAGCAGGCATGATTTAAAAAAGAAGCAACAAACAAAAAACTCCTGCAAACATCCCCCTCCCCCCCAAAAAACCCAAACAAAATAACCCGAAAACAAAACAAAAAAAAACCAGGAGAGGGAAAGGAGGAGACTATGATTTGTTTATGACAACTGAACTTGAAACTAATTGTAAATGTCTGTCTTTTGAAAGTAAGGAAATTCCTTTCGCTTCCAGCAGTAAATAACTCAGATGCTTTCAGCTCACAGCTGATCTAGAGGATGGTGAGTTTTCAACTAAAAAAATAATTGACTCTCCAGTAAGGCCAATCCATTCCAAGTGTCACTAAACAGCTGGAGGAAGAGGAGAGTCCTGACTGGCATGGTTCATATCACAAATAACCCTTGAACTTTGTTCTGTGTCTCTGCATTCTGTCCGGAGTATCTTGACAAATGGTTTTGAATAAATACAGTTTCAAACCAGGGAGCAAATGACTAGGATTGCATCTGGCTGGCAAGTGTGTGATCCAGATGCCCGGATTTTGCCCAGAGAGATCTCAAATCAAGTCCTAAATCCATTTTTCTCTCGCTATCAATCCTAGAAGACATGGTGAGTGTTTCAGAGAAAGGGAGAAGATTGTCCCATGGGAACTCTTGGGGGTCAGTGAATGAGGGTGTGGTGGTAGGGATGATGTTTTCCATGCCCAGCTCTTCTTGGCAGCTGAGTGGTGAAGGATCTAATGCTGGCTGTGGTGAGCAGGATTTCTAAAACACAGCTTCTCCTCAGGCTCATCTCAGCAAAGGTTTTGGCTGTTGGACACTGAGCTCTCTTAATGGTCTGCCCTTCTCTGTGCCAGCAGGGCCTGTCCTGTCCAGTGCAATTGGGACTTCTGGAAGTCTGTCACTTATGTAGGTGCTAGAAAGGAACTGAACTCATTTGGGAGCTGGTGTTCCAGCTGAAGGAGCTGAGTACTTGCCAGCCTGACCATATGCTTCTGAAGTCCTTGTGGTTCAGTGCTTTAGTCCAGGATATTGCCTATTTAAGGCAATGGAAGGAAAACCCTGTGGCACTCTTGCAGAGTAGGTATGTGACCATTTAGCATCAGGACCAAATGGGAGTTCTAGAATTAGATGGTGTCCCTAATTTCCCTCTTCAGTTTTAAGTGGATGCAGCATTCTTCACTTACAGCTTCAACTGTTGTGGTGCATTGTTGTGCGGGGTTGAACATCTGCCCCTTGCAGCCACAAAAGTGGCTGTGTTCCAGTGGTGGGTGCTTTCTTTCTATTCAGGGATCCTCCGAGGCCTGGAAAAGCTTGAGTATTAGGCATGGCATACTGTCAACTGCTGCAGATCCCCTTGGCTCCCTCCTCCCAACATCTGCAAGGCCAGAGTTGTCCCTCTTGGCTTGTCCGTGTGCAGTGCACAGAGCAGAAAGACCCGTCCCTACCAGCTGCTGCTGCTGAGCAGGGAGTGGGGCCTCTCCAGGAACCTGCCCATCCCATGCAGAAAACATTTGTGGTCCCAGCCTGTAGCAGAGGAGAGGGAAGAGCCATCACCAGCTCCCTCAGGAGGGCTGTGTTGCTGGGACCACAGCGCCGGGGTCTTTCCCCACTGGCAGCGCCGTGGCTCAGGATGCTCATCCTCCATCCAGCAGCTCCAATGTAGCTGTGCTGTCCTGTGGGGTGGCAGGGATGGAGCAGGCAGAGCAGCAGACCTGGCAGGAGCACCGCACCCCACATTAAAGGCTGGGATGCTGAAGCAGAGCCGTGGCGAGGGACAAGGTGCCCGTCTCACACAGGTCTCTCAGCCCAGCGTTTTTTTCCCTGCAGCATTGTTTCCGTGATTGACTGGCGCTGGCTTGGCAAAAGCCTTTTGAATATTCATTTGGCTGACGGGAGATGAGAGTGCGGTAGCTCCTTGAAATCAGCTTGGGGAGGGGAAGCAAATAAGACTGCCTTTTTCTCACTCCTAGTGCTACTTGAACTCTCTCAAATGCATGCTTCACATGGATAAATGATTGTGGAGACCTCAGCCTACCTAACAAGCCTGCTGTTGTACAGCAAAAATTATAGTGCCTGCATACTTGCCATCCTCATTTAAAAGCCCATTCCTCATTACTATCACTTTATACATATTATTGCAGCTCGAAATGCCATTCCTCTTCTCCCCACCCATTTCCTTGTCTGGCTGTGACATACAGGAACTACACCCAGTGCTTGACTCGCCTCTCCTGACCTTTTGTAACTTGGCTCCAAACTCCTTTTTTTGGGTCTTTTGCAAAACACTGTCAGAAGGGAAAAATCCTTTGTTAAAACACAGCCAACTCCTGCCTCAACGTGGAACAGTTTGTTCTGCTGAAAGAATGAGCCAGTTCAGTGAGCAGAAAAACATTGCCATAAACCAGCGGGCTCAAAAAGCTGCAAAAGCCATCGGCTGCGCGCAAGGTCTGAAAGGACGACTCTGAAGCAGAATCCATGGGGATGGAAAAAAATAATCTGCGATCCCAACCTGCCAAACCTTGTTTCTTTGCTTTCAGACAAAGTATTTTGCAGTTGTCTTTTTGGTTATAGCAACTGTAAGTGGGGGAATGGGAGCTGAGGCTGAGCCAGGATGTAACGCGGCTCTCAAAGCTGCATCTTGCAAAAGGGCACGGGGGATGAAGTAATCAAAAAATGCTCAGCTGGGAAGGGGCTGCAGCACTTGTAGTCATCAGGCTGTGCTGCAGATGATCAGCTCCAGCGCCTCTGGTGCTGTTTAGTAGCTTGGTTTAGTCCTTCCCACCCACATCTTGTTTTAAAGCTCTGGGCACTCTTTATTTCCCTGGAATTGCTGCGGGTCTGTCCCTTACGTGGCTGCTTGGTAACTGGTGATCAGCCTGGCTTCAGCGAGCGGTTCTTCTTTCCAGAGGGGACTTGGATGCTCAGTGAGAAACCTGTGTGACAGGCTTTTGGGTTTGTGTCTGCAGTGGGATCGTTTTGGTGCTGGTATAAAAGCTGGCACTGGTTTTCTTTTAACAGTAAATGTTGTGCTGGCATTAGAGCTGTGGTTCCCGAAGTTGGGTTGATGGCTCCTTGATTAAGGTCACCCGTATGGAGGTGGATGTGCAAACCTGGCAGTGAGGTTGTCAGCAGAGGTACATCAGAAAGGTAGGCTCCAAGGCTTCCCCAAGACGATTCCTTGGGATGGGGCAGGCTGTAGCAGCAGTTGTGAGCTTCTCAGCCAAGCATTCCCTGCTGATTTAAAAGTCTCAAATATCCTTGTCAGAAATTTGACATGGACTGAGATCTACCTCTGGTGCTTATTCATTACTCTGAGCTCCCCAGTGGAGTTTTGGCTTGGAGCCAGTTCAGCAATTTCAGATAATAAAAACACAAAGAAGTGCATTTTAGGTATAGCCTATTCACCTTCACAAACATTCCGAAGGGCTGCATCTGCCGAAGCTGGGCTTGTCCTACGTAAATGGTGGTGCCTGACAGTGAGCTCTAAGGGTGGGATCACAAGGCATGTGGCACATCTGAAGGTGGTGTGGCAGGATATTACTGACATGTGAGGGGCTGTTTGAGGTGCCTGTGTTTAAGATGAAATCACAAATAAAGCCCTGACAATGCAAGCAAAGATGAAACATCCTAGAGAAAGCACAAGGGGCTGAAATGGGAACTCCAGGGTGTTTACAAGCATGGCTGTACTGTTGTGTTCAGGCACAAACCAACCTGCTGGCCAGCTGAGTGTGAGGTGATGGGGCACCCAGGTACTGATGAGCTGAGGGACTTGTTGAAGCTCCATTAATGCTATGTGGTGTCCTCTGCTGGTAGTGCTCACCTCGGAGCTGGCTCTGTCGAGATGTGATTGTCTGTCTGCTGGGCCTTTTGCTATGGGGGAATGCCGGGAATGTTTTGCAGCATGGCCAAAATCTGAGGATTGAAGCTATGGAGGTGGGTCCCTGGGATGCTGGAACTGTGAGCCCTGCTAAGGTAGTGCAATGCGGAGCAAATCTGTAATGAAGCCTCTGTGCCAAGAGAGATTATTACTTTTTTGGAAGATGTTAATGGTACGATTGCATAACATTTATTCTGTGCTCAATCAAATGGATGAGGGCAGAGGAAAAGGAGTGAATTAATATTAGTGATGTTCAAACAGAAGCACGCAAAGCTCCGAGGGATGATCAGTGGTTTTGTTTTGATGTGTGTCGTGGTGGTTGTTTTTTATTCCTCACATTCTCCTGAAATACAGCACACAGGCTTGTCTCTAATGGGGGCACATTGCCAATAGTCTAAAGGTTATATTATCCCAGTGACCTATTTTTATACTCTAATCGTGTTCTGTTTCAGCCGGCTCTTTCTAACCTTCCATCTTGCTCAGTTTTGTGCTTGTCTGAGAAGGAAAAAAAAAAAAAAGCAGAGATAATTGCCATTAGTCCCTGAGTGCTGAGGCAGCCTCTGCCCAGATACCAGCACACAGGCGAGGTGCTGCTCTTACAGCTCAAGAGCAATGCAAAAACACAGCTCAGAAGTGGGTGACTACTTGAGACAGGGGGGATGAGGAGCACTGCAGGGCAGAGGAGAGAGGGCTTCTCTTTAAGGCAGATTTTAAATGGAGAAGTCCAGCAGTTTGGAGAAGGGTGAAATTTTAATGAATAGCTCTGTTTAACTGGTCTAAATGGAAAAGACGCTTTTCTGCTCTAGGCCTGCCAAGGAATGGAGAATGAATACGATTGTTCGGTCAACCGGCTCCCACTGCATTTAGACTGTACCCGCGCTTTCAAAGCCAGGCTTAAGCTACAAAGCACCCTGACCAGTTGGCATAAAGAGAAATTGTTCTTTAGTACAAATGTTGACTGTGATGCTGCTTGAAGCTCAAAACTGCTGAAGTTTGTGCGTGTGTTTGTACATTCGTGCAGCGCGAAATAATAAGATCTGAAGGGCCTTTCTTGCCTGCGTGGCCTCTCTGGGGTTGTGGTTATTGTGTTGCTGGCGGCTCTGCTTGTTCATGTTGAGAACACCTGAGGTTTGAGTGCCTGCAGAGTTAGTGTGGTACCAATCTGCTCTGGAGGGGGAGATCTCGTTAGCTGCTCATGGATGGGAACTTGCAGCCCTGAACAGGGTTAAACCCCAGAAGAACTAAGTGTGTCATGACCTTGGTCTGGATCATGAACCACGCTTTGGGTGGCAGACACTACCTCCAGGTGCCAGCCCTGGGCAAGAGCATGGCATGGAGATGTGTGCTGGGGGCTGGGGTGATGCTGTGCTGCTGGCATTTTTAGGCTGCTGGAGATGTTCCCATCCCGTGACTTCCTCCCAGCTGCAGCCTTTGCAGAGTTACTCGGGGAGGATGCTGGACTCCAGCTAGCTGGGATGTACAGCCACAGACCGGGAACAGAGGAGCTCAGCCCTGCCAAATCTTACCCTTTCTTCTCCTTCACAGAGCTGTGCTGGCACAGCTGGCAGGGAGGTCCCATCCACACCTGGGAAGTTTCTCTGGAGAGGTGATCTGTCCCCTCTGGCTGTGTCTGTCTGTATGGAATTACAGGGATGTGGCCTGGAGAGGTCTTTGCTGAGATGTCCATCCACACAGTGTGTCCCTAGGATGGATTAGCAATAGCCCCCACTGGGCATGTTTTGGCAATAAATGATTTAAACTGGTGAAACTCCTGCATGACTTCTCATGAACAGACTGCAAAAGCAGAAGGAACATTAATGTCCAGCCAAAGAGGAAGAACCCCAGGACTGCCATGGCTGGCAGCAGGGTGCCCATGGGCCTGTACCCCACATACATGGACCTGTTTTTTCTCCCTTCCCCAGCACTGGGTAGATGTACCCGGTCCCAGGGTGGCTGCCCAGCTGGCTCCCAGTGCTGCCCAGGGCAAACTCGGTGTCTGTCACATGGGGGGGACCTGCTGTCGACCACAGTGGGAGGATTAGGCTGGTGGGAAGGGGAAGGGGGCTCAGCCCTCAGGTTTGGGTGTATGGTGCTGGCCACAGGGGTCATTTAGTTAATGGCCTTGCTAATTACAGTGTGATTGGGAAGTCATCTGGAACTCCCAGAGACAGCACTGCATCTTCTGACTCTGGCTGGAGGTAGAGCCTGAAGGCGAGAGACAAAAACTCAAAAACATCAGCTTTTTTTCCTCCTTTGATTTTTCCTCTTTCCCCCCTCATATGATGCTATCAGCTGGGGCCTGCAGAGTTTCAGCTTAAAAACAAACCGCTTTTATTTAAAGTGCCAGTATTGTGCTTGGCTCCATATGAGACAGAAACGTTGACTTTGTCTCTGACCTGGCGAGCGTGTCTGCCTGCCTAGCAGGCACTGAAAGCGTTGAGAAAACTGTTATTTTACTTCTACTTTGGTGACAATTTTTAAAAATCTAATTTTTTTTTATTAATTTCATTTGATTTTAATGGAGCATTCCCTCTTCACCAGACCCCACAGAGCACGTAGCTATCCTCTGTGTCCCCGTGGAGCCCTGTCCCTGGTGTCTGTGTTGGCACCCAGGAGCTGGCAGGGCTGGGGGCAAGGGAGGGCAGCTGTCCCTGTATTCCTGTGCCTGGGCAGTGGGACTGGGGCTGCTGTGTCCTGGCTGGTGCTGCTGCCTGATGGGTTTTCTGGTTGTTGTTTCTAGGCGAGGATTGCAAAAGGTCACAAAAAATTAATCTTCTAACTGGGGACCTTGGCACTGTGTGCAGCGAATGTTTTGCATTAACAACCTAACTCGTTAATTCAGTGAAATATTTAAAACCAAACCAGTTATATCCAGCCAAGCTGGAAAAAGCTGAAAGTTCATACTCAGCAGTGCAGATTTCGAAACCTCCCTTTGTTAATCTCTGCAGAAGTAAATTTTCTGCTATTGCAGAGCTCACTGTGACCAGTCTGGGCATTGTTTCCCTCAGTGGAGGCAAAGCTGCTCTGCAGAGGGTTGGTTTTGTACCTGGAACTGCCACCTTTCCCTCCAGCATTAGTTTTTGTGAGCATCACTGGGACAGAATTGGTTTGACTCTGCTTTAAGTCAGTTTTCCCTCAAATTTCCAGCAGCAGGGATGGTTTAGGTGCACTGGACATTTGTCCTGCTTACTCTGCTACCTTGCTATGAAATTAGCAGGTATAAATTAAATAGGAACCATGAATTTAAGTACAATTACTTTGTCTTTCTGGCTGCCAGGTAGCTCTTCCTTTCAGCTAATGTCTCTTTGCTCTAGTTAATCATTAAATAATACATGGGAAATAGACTTCTTCACTCATGGCTGTGCAGATGGGTCTGAGGCATCTGCAGTGGTGGTGTATACACTGAAATCACTTGTAAGGATGTTTTTCAATTGGTTAATTTTTCTGCCATTAATTTACCCTCTCCATTAGAACAGCCTTACTTACTTTAACAAGGGAGAAATGAGTGAATTATCCATTCTGTTCTCTATTAGTGGTGTATTAAAGTATTAAGTGCATTCCAGAAGGTGAGCAGTGAATAAAACACGCTCCCAACATGTGGTTATGCAACTGTTCCATGCAAATGAAATGGACAAACAGAACACTTGATTAATTTTTTTTTCCCCCAGTAAATTGCTGCTGTGATTCACTTCCAGCTAAAATTTGCAATCTGTGTTCTCAGGTGGCGTTAATGTTGGAGCCCTGCAGGAGAGCCGTGGTGGCTGGGGCTGCTTTGATTGCATTTTTAAGGAAAGTTTTTTGGGGAGAGCAGAGAGTTTGATGCAAATGTGCTGGTAAATGAAATGCAGAGCTTTTAGGTTCTCTGTAGGTGGGTCAGACCATTCACATTTACCCAAAATAATAGCGATGGAGTGCTCGGGAGAGGCACTTTGTTAACGTGGCACAATGGGGGTCTTTGTGTCTCGCCGTTGCTTTGTATCAAATTTACCCTGTTGACAGATAAAAATCATCTTTTTGATATCTGGAGACTCCATAAACACTGGGTCAGATCTGTCAGGGACTGGAGCTGACTCGATAATGGAGACTCTGGAACTGGATCTCTGGAGTTTGCTGGAAAGAAAAAAGCTTGCAGAGGGGCCAGCAATTTCTCCCTGCATTAAAGCTGCAGGATAAAATGAAATAAGTATTCCCTTTTACCATTACTTCCCTGAAATGAAACTCCTCTCAGTTTCAAAGCTGTATTTTGTAGCCTTCAGGCTGATCTTACTGTTTTTTCCCTAATTGACTCGAGTTGGAAAGGTCATTGCAGCCTGCTAGACTGTGTAATATTTAACTTAGCATCAAAAATGAGGATCTCGGGATTGGTGTCAAATGGATGCTGTTCCCCTCTGAATAGCACAGCCCATTCATACTCATCCAAATATTCCAGTTGCTAATGCTAATGAATAACTTTCTGGCCCCATGCAGAGGGCAGGACTAACCACGAGAAGGTGGGATGATAGTGGCACAAAGCAGGTATTGAGATGTGCAATCCCCACTGCCTAAATCCAGCACAGGGCTTTAATACCTGTTTTATTTATAGATTTTTTTTTCCTAAGTTATAATTTCTAGCTCTTCATGATGCTTTAGCATAGCAAGCAGTCTTTTCTGATGCCAAGTTCAGTGATGACTAACACTATTTACAGGACTGTTTTGTAATCTCAGATCAGCCCACATGAACGGGAAGTTACGTTTTCCCGTCAGTCTTTCAAACGGTGCCTGAGAGTTGCTGAGGCCAGAGCCAGCCATCCAGGCTCTCCCGTTTGGAAAAAATGATGTCAACTTTCAGAACAAGCTTTTTTTTTTTAAAAAAAAAAAATCTAATAAAGTTATGGAGGTCATTTGAAATTGAACTTCCTCCACTTGAATTTTTTTTTCTTTCTTTTTTTTTTTGCATGAGGATCTTTCATTCCTCTGTTCTAAAAACTACCAACAAAACTAAGCACAGGAGGTATTGCATAAGCAGCACCAAGCCATTTGCCTGATCTGCATTTCTCAGTGCATGAGGTCAGCTCCAAATATCTGCTCTGAGAAAGCTGCTGGTGCACAACTGCTGTAACTGATAGGAGTTACCTCTGTGAGTCATCTCATAGGATGGTAAGTTTTTTGTTGTTTTTTTTTTCTTAAAGTTCAAGTTATTATGAGTGTTTTTATAAAGCTCAGTTGCTGTTACTGTAAATCCCAGGGAAATCTGGCACAGAGTATTTGTAATATGAATCAGTGTGTCCATATGCTTCCAAGTGACCTCGCAGTCTGGAAAAATGCTATTTTATCCCTTTGTTGAAGAGAAAAAAAAAAAACCAGAGTTGCTGTAGAAAAGGTTGACAGAGGGGTGTCACCAGGCAGATGACTCCTGGTGCCAGCTACAGCAGCTTTACTGCCCTGGGGTCATGATCTCAGGCACAGAGCATTTGCTGTGCATGTAGGAAAGCTGCATCAGGCCAGGAATAAGGTTGTGGCTAATGCCTCAGCCAGCCCTGGCCTTCCACGGGCTGGAGCACTTCAGGGTCTGCTTCAGCTTCAGAGGAGGAAAAGAAAAATAAAAAAAGTTACTGTTGGTTGGTTGGGTTTTGCTTATTTTTGTTCAGTTTTGGTTTTTAATGCAACAAATCTCTGGTTACCCCAAACCCAGCAAGATGGGCTTGCACTGACGGGAAATGACACTTTGTTAGGGAATACCCCAGTGCCCTGGGGGCTGTGACTGCCAAAAGCTGCAGAGGTGGTGGGAGGGGAAGGCTGGGAGCCAGGAACATCGTGATGCTGCTCTTGAGCTTTGGGGCCTTTACCTTCTCTGGCAGCTCCAGACGAGGACTCACAGATGCTGTTGGAACAGTAATGAAGTGAACACAGGATGGGAAGGGCATCTCCCAAATGCTTTGCAGGCTTGCTGAGCAAGGAGGGCTAAAATACTGCAGCCTCCTCGCTCCTGGCAGCAGCTCCGGGTGTCTGCAGAGACTCTTGGCATGGGCACAGTGCTCTGAGCTGGCAGGAGACTTCCCGACAGGATGGATGGAAAATGCTGATTTGGAAGAAATCAAAATGTTCTGTGGGGAATATGTGGATTTTTCATAGCTTTTTTTTTTTGTGATGGAAAGCAGGCAGCTTTCCCAGGTGACCCTGCATGAGGCTGAGCTGGGACCTGGGGCACACAGGGAGCCCAGGCACTGCTCTCCCTGCTGAAACACCAAGGATGGGTCTTGACAGGACAGAACGAGGGGAAAATTCAGTGGTTTTTCTCCTTAAATGAGACTTTGATGTGGGCTGTAAAAGTGACATGGTTGTGTGTTTGTTTTGAAACAGATAGTTCACAGGTTTAGGTGTGAAAATACAGCTAATCCAGGGTCAAGTTAGATTTTTACAACGAAAGAGGAAAAATTATTTATCGAGTGAAGCGGTTAAATACCAGGGCAGTTGTGCTTTGTGTAATACCAAGGGAACTAATTCCTCTTCCCTCTTCTTATCCTCAGGTTCAGTGGCAAATATGAACATTTGTCAACATTTGACAACAACTCCATGGGACATCATGAGTTTGCTGGAATCTGGACCACAGAGCACTTGCAATAGCGCTTTCTAAATTTGAATTTAATTTAAATGAAATAAGAATAGTCCTCTGGATCAGTTGTAGCAATGGCTAGCAAAAGGAAATCCACAACTCCCTGCATGATACCAGTAAAAACACTGGTGCTTCAGGAGACCGAACAGGATGCTGGAGAAGATGATCATGAAGGAACACAAGCAGAGGCTCCTGCGGAAGGAGCAGCAGCGAGTGATGCTGGGGCCAGCAGCAGTGGTAATGGAGCTTTGTCCAACGGGCACCGCGGCATCGCCGATGGTGACACTTACATCTGCAAGCCTTGTGACTTCGGCTCTCAGGACCTTCACCAGTTCTTTGGGCACTTGGACTCTGAGCACTCAGACTTCAGCAAAGACCCCGCGTTCGCCTGTGTCGGGTGCAGCTTCCTGGCCAACAGCCACGAAGGGCTCTCGCACCACAACACGGAGTCTCACGCCGGCGAGACGAGCTTTGTCTGGAGGGTGGCGAAGCAGGACAGTCGTACAACCGTGGAGCAAAGTCTCTGTGAGGCCACCAGCAGCCATGACCTGCCAGGAGAGGTCCCTGAAGAAGGGGCAGACGGCCAGTCTGAAATTATCATTACCAAAACCCCCATCATGAAGATAATGAAGGGTAAACCCGAGGCCAAAAAAATCCACACGCTGAAGGAGAATGTGTCAAGTCAGCTGGGCGGTGAGTCAGAGGTGAAGGATGGAGAGCATTCATTCCCAAATGGGTCCGTGCCAGTCAGCCAGCCCACTGCAAGTTCAACAAAGTCATCCCACATAGTGAATGGCTCCATCATAGGAAACGTGCCTGTTCTGCAGGCAGGTGTTGCACAACTTGTGTCGCTGCAGCAGCAGCCCCCATTGCATCAGCAGCTCCCCACATCCAAGTCCCTTCCCAAGGTGATGATCCCACTGAGCAGCATTCCCACGTACAATGCTGCCATGGACTCTAACAGCTTCCTGAAAAACTCTTTCAACAAGTTCCCCTACCCCACCAAAGCTGAGCTCTGCTACTTGACCGTGGTGACCAAGTACCCAGAAGAGCAGCTGAAGATCTGGTTCACTGCGCAGAGGCTGAAGCAGGGCATCAGCTGGTCACCGGAGGAGATCGAAGATGCCAGGAAGAAGATGTTCAACACTGTGATTCAATCCGTGCCACAACCCACCATTACAGTGTTGAACACGCCCCTGGTTGCGAATCCTGGGACTGTTCCCCATCTTATCCAGGCGACTTTACCAGGCCATGTGGTGGGGCAGCCAGAGGGGACAGGGGGGCTGCTGGTCACACAGCCCATCATGGCGAACGGGTTGAAGGGCACCAGCTCCTCCTTCACCTTGGCAGTGACTTCTGTCCCCAAGCCGCAGCCGGCGGCGCAGCACAGCACCGTGAGCTCCAGCAACACATCTGGGGTCAAGGTGGTCAACAGCGCCCAGTCACTGCTCACCGCCTGCCCTGCCATCTCCTCGCAGACCTTCCTGGATCCCAACGTCTACAAAAACAAGAAGTCCCACGAGCAGCTCTCAGCCCTCAAAGGCAGCTTCTGCAGAAGCCAGTTCCCTGGCCAGGCTGAAGTCGAGCGGCTGACAAAGATCACGGGCTTGTCCACCAAGGAGATCCGAAAATGGTTCAGCGACAGGAGGTACCACTACAGGAACGTGAGAGGCGGCCGGGCCGTCTTCCCTGGGGACAGCGCTCTTGATTCCCTGCCCGAAATCACCTTCGACATCCCGCCCAGAGGAGCTGAGCTGAGCCCTGCGGCGGCAGCCACGCCAGCCCCTCACCACCCACCACGGCGGCAGTCGTGGCACCAGGCGCCCGACTTCACCCCAACCAAGTACAAGGAGCGAGCACCGGAGCAGCTGAAAGCCCTGGAGAGCAGTTTTGCCCAAAATCCCCTTCCTGCGGAGGAAGAGGTGAACCGCCTGAGGGGGGAAACGAAGATGACACGGAGGGAGATCGACAGCTGGTTCTCGGAGAGGAGGAAGAAGAAGGTGGCGGAGGAAAATAAGAAAGTGGAGGAGGTGGCTCAACAGGAGGAGGAGGAGGCAGAGAATGGCGGCGGGGAAGGGGAAGACTCCTCGGATGAGCAGAGGGCCACGAGTGAAAACGGCTCAGTCGACGCCTCCGGCAACAACCCGAACTCGGCGGAGCGGAAGGTGAGTCCCATCAAAATCAACCTGAAAAACCTGCGAGTGACCGAGTCCAACGGCAAAAACGAGGTACCGGGGACCGGCGCAAATGAAAAGGGGGGCGGCAGCTCCGGCCGGCCGCCCACCCCTCCCAAAACCAAACTGAACTTCAAAAAAACGGCCCAGCAGCGGCATCTGCTGAAGCAAATGTTCGTGCAGACCCAGCGCCCCACGAACCAGGAGTATGACGCCATCGTGTCCCAGACGGGCCTGCCGCGGGCCGAGGTCATTCGCTGGTTCGGGGACAGCCGGTATGGCTACAAGAACGGGCAGCTGAAGTGGTATGAGAACTACCGGCGGGGGGTCTTCCCCCCGGGGCTGGTGGAGGTCAGCCCCGCCGGCCGGGAGGTGCTCGAGGACTACTACGAGAAGCACAAGGGGCTGCGGGAGGACGACGTGCCCGGCCTCTGCGAGCGCGCCCGCCTCGGCGCCCAGCAGCTCAAGGTGTGGTTTGCGGTGAAGGCGGAGGAGGAGGGCAGGGGCTGCGGCCCCGAGGCGGCCGGGAGCCGGAAAGGGCCGTGCGAAGCCGGCGCGGAGGCGTCGGAGAGCAGCGAGGCGTGGGAGCCGGGCGGCCAGGAGGGCAGCGCCGGGACCCCCGACGCCCCCGGCCCGCCGCCCGCCACAAGGCTGGGTAAGGCCCCTGCCTCGGCGTGGGAGGGCTTGGGGTGGCACAGGGCGCTGGGCCTGTCCTGTTCGGGGAACAGGTTCAGCGAAGGGGTTAGTGTTTGAGGTTTAACTGAGGAAGTGGTGAGGAGCTGTCTCTCTGTGAGAGAAGGGCATAAAGGAAGGAGGGTGAGGACGGTCTGGCAGGATGACACAAGTGCCACTGCCTACCTGCCCCTTCCTGCCTTGGTCATTGGGTGCTGGCACCAGTCAAAAGCCAGATCTTAGCTTTTTTTCAAGCTGGAGTAAAACAGGAGTGTCCGGTCCTTTTACCTGCCCTCTGGGAAGATGGCCCATGGATTTATTGATTTATTTGGGAAGAAAGGGGCCTGGCTGCTTGTCCTATGCCACTGGTATCTTCCGTGTCCCCACCTGGCCTCCAGCAGCAGACACACCCCCTGCCTGCCTTTCTCTCTCCTGCTGCCAGCTTTCCAGATGTGAACATCCTTGTTCGGCATGGAGCAAGGCTCAGGTGGTGAAGGTGGAGGCTGCCGAGGAGGGAGGGGACATGGAGTCTCCAGGACTGACTTTTGGAAGGCGTGTGTCTGTGTGTGTGGAGGAGAGAAGAGGTGCTTTCCAAGCTCTCTGTGGGCTTTTCTGCAGTGCAGCTGGGGGCAGTTTCCTCACTGGCAGGGGTCCCACCAGATGGAGATGGCCAAGTGCTGGCCCTGTCCCATGGTGGTCCATGCACCAGCAGGTCCAGCCAGTCCTTGCTGGCCAGCTGGGATCTTCTCCAGTCCCACTGCCTTGCTTTGGAGCTTCTCATACACCTCTGCCATGGCTGCAGGCCTTAAAAAAAAAATTACAAAAATCAAGTAAAATTCATTGCTTCCCTCCCCATCTAATTTGGAGGAGTTTGGAGCATGGGTTTGGATAGGCCCTGCCCTTGCTGCACACCCCGTGTGCTTTGCAGGGCTGTGGTGGGTTTGGGGACTGGTAGGGGGCCAGCTTTTGTGCCTGTGCTGGGGAGGTGGCTGTGCCCCTGCTAGTGCCCTCTGAGCATGGCTTTATGCCACCCAGAGTGAGGGGGTCCGGTCTACTCTCATGGCACAGAGGCAGGAGGTGCTTAGCAAGGATGCATCCCTCCTTAGGGATGCAAAGGCAACATCACTCCCTCAAGGATTTTGGGTTTCCCGGCCCCTCTGAATGGTGCTGGCCCTTCATTGCAGCCGACTCTATCAAGGCTCCTGATTTTGCCTATCCCGAGGCACTCCTGCATCCCCTTCTCCCCACCCAGCACCTTACCTGGAGCAAGGCCAGGAGCATCTCTAACACCTCTGTTCCTTTTCAGAAACAGACTGAACTCAAACCACCAGCCCCGGAGGATCCGCTCTTACCCTTGAGAAGAAATTTGTGATCTTTCAGACGCCCGTGGGCCGGCCTGATCCAAACGTGAGGAGCAGGACGTGGTGATGAAGCACTGCCATCCATGAGACCTTTGAGCACAGCGCACGAGACAGCACGTGCAGAAACTGGGCACTCGGTGCTGAGCTCTCAGAGGCCCAGTGAGGAGACAGCTGGGCACTGGTGGAGGCGGGGGCTCAGCTCGCACCCAGGAAATAGGATGCTCCTGTTTGCTTTCCAGTGACAGACTTTCAGATTTCATATTCATATACCGATGCCTACAGCTGCCTATACAAGCATAACGAATCTCAGACATTGTGTAAACAAGGTCATTGCTTAGATATGGACTATCATGGCATAGTACTTGTTCCTTTTTTCTTTTTTTTGTTTTCATCTGTCCATTAAGGTGTTTGTTCTCTAAAGGTTGGCATGGCTGCATATATCCTCTCTGCCCTTTCTGGTCCTTAAGCCCTGGCAGCGAAGGGCTTTGTGGGCACACAAGCGTGAGTGTATTAGGAAAGGGAAGGGATTTGAGAAGAAAACTGCCAGTCTTGAATTTGAGTGAAATTCTCCTCCCTCCAGATGGGATTAGAGTGAGCATTGCATATTCTCTGATAAGCAGCAGGTTCCCAGAGCTGGGCAGCCCAGGAGATGGAGTTTGGTGTCATTTGTCCCTTGCTGGCTAGAACACTTTCCCCTGTGCTCCTGGAGACCGGCTGTAACAGGCTGTTAAATCTCCAAGTCTCTCTTCAATCTCTGAGAACTAGCACATAATAATTTTTGCATCCTGACCTGGAATCCTTTTCATTGTTTGGAGAGAACAGTCTGTTCTTCAGAGAACAAACGCGGAGAGTCACAGCGTGGCTGTGAGTGGTTCAAGTCATTGTTGTCTCCAAGGCAGCGGCTCTGCTGCCATCGGGAAGTTTCCTTCTTGCAGCCCTACATGGCAGATCCTCCTGCAGCACCGCTGCTGATTTCAAGTGTTTGTTCCAGTCTTTTTTCTTTTTTTTTCTTTTCTTATTTTTTCCCCTTTTTTTTTTCCCTGAGGCCATGTGCAATAGTTCTGGCAAAGGAGCAAAATAAATTCCCAGTTATCCTGCCTGGTACCTGTACATTTTTGATGCGTGTTGTCTTGGGTGGTTGCTGTGTGATGCAACTGCTTGAACATTTTTTGCTTTAAATATTCTTTTCTAATAGAAAACAAAGTCTAGAAGGGAAACTCTTGAGCTTAATAGTCCAGCCAAATGCTGTGTCAGATCATTCTGTCACAAACTAATCAAATCCCAACTCCAAATTGGTTCCATGTCTTGCCTTCACTTTTGCTCTTGGAAGGCTATTCCAGAAATTGACTGCCTTTGAGTGGTTAGAAACTTTATTTAAATTTCTAGTTTGAATTAATTCGTGGCTGGTTCATTCCTGGTTTGTTTTGGAGCCAACATTGTCCTTTAACTTAAATAGTTTTTGGTGTTTATCTGCTGATGTATTTATGGAGAGTAGTCATAGCTCCTTATTTTTTGCCAAGCCAACTCAGCCAAGCTTTTTCAGTAGAAGGTTTTTATTTAGTGAGAGCTTTTTTATGTGGGAGACTTTATTGTTGGTGGTGAATGGTATTTATTAGGAGGGTGGGTAGCAAACCCCAAAGAATCAGATCCAGAGATTTACAAAAAATCTGGTTTAAAAACAAAAAAGCTCTTTCAGAACCTCTTCCAAAGATGGTGTCTGATTTCTACCTTTAATTGCCCTTGCTTTTGCAATTCTTTCTTTGCCCCCTCTTCAAGAGGCCGCCTTGCTCAGCTGCTGGAAGGGGCTGTGGCTGCTCAGTGCTTTGGCAGAGGCTTCCCCTTGCCCAGTGGGACGTGCTGGGTGCCTGTGCCTGAGCTCACAGGGCTTCCCTGGCACACAGTGTGAGACTGTGCCCAAATGTGACCATCTGCTCCAGACAGAGGTGACCTGCACCCCACAGAGAGCCGGGGTGACACCTTGGATGTGGCCACTCACACTATGCATCCCATAGCCAGACCAACCATCCCACCACGCTGTGAGCAGGGGTGGCACCGACCTGGAGCAGCCTGCGTGGCACCAGGCTCCCTAAATTTCTCTTTGGAAGCACTGTTGATGGTCATGGCACAGTTGGAGGCATGACCAGCAGCCATCCCACACTGGCTGGTGACAGCTCAGCCAGTGGCACCCCCGTGGCTTTCCTGGGGGACCAGGGGTTCACCCTCGTGGGTGCAATCCCGTGCACCCCAAAACATTAGAGAGGGTGGGAGAATCTGGGTGGTTCTAGAGCTGAAAGCAGATCTGGGAGTCGTGCAGCCCGAGAATGTGGATGTATGTACAGTGTCACCTTCAGAGAACAAATACAGGTAGGTCAATTTACTCTGTAGTGTCTATGTACATGCAGGTTTATTTAACTACACATATATACAGTTCAAATATGCCATTGATTCTTTATTGCATTAAGATGTACATTAAAAATGTACACTTTTACTAACTACTTGCTATATAAATACGTTGGAAGTGTAGTTTGCCCACTCAAGGTGATTTTCTGTGGGATTTTTGGTGTACACTTAAGGGCCTATGGCTGATTGGAAGAGTGATCCCCGCTCCATCTACAGGAATGCTTAAGTACTATGATATGAACTGGTCCCTTCAAACCGTGTTTTGATGCAGTAGCTGAAATATTTTGCACTTGGATTGTATTCAGCCAGTTTTCCAGAAAAATTGAAAAGAAGTCTTGTGAGCTAGAGGGAGAATTTCCCGGTGTACACAGAAAAACCAGCCTTGAGGGTTGGAAGCTGCTGAGGTTTTTGAGCTTTGTCTCCATGCATTCATACAAGCACAGCAGGAGTTTTCTTTCTTTTGGGTCGGAGGAATTTTAAAAAGTTGTTCCATGCAGGCTCCCCTCGGACACGGCGACGGGGCTGGCAAACGCCATCGCGTGGGGAGGGTAAGATGTAGAGACAAAAAAGAAATCAAAAAATGATCGAGTTCCCTTTCTAACTCCTACATTCCTTGTTATCTGCATTTTTTTAGTTGACTTGAAATCTCCATAAAAGTATAAGCTGAAGATTTTTGAGGGTTTAGCTCTGTGGTCTTCTGTTTCTCTGCTGAGGAGGAGGAACAGGTGCCATCTCCAAACTGACTCGGATTTTGGTGCAGGACATTGGAAAAGTGTTTGCATCCAAAACTGAAAAGAAAAACTGAGAGGTGGCTTGACAGTCCCAACAGCAGCTCTTGTGGTGTTAAGAGGAAGTGTCACCACAATTCTTCACAGTGTGTGAATATTTATCATCATCTAATCAAAGATGACTATCTTGACTTGAAAGGGGTGTAAGATTGAGGTGATATAGCCAGCATCAGTAAGGAAGGGAAATTAAATTCTCCACCTCCATCCATTGTGCCTGAGCTTGGGCTTGGCAGGCACAGCAGAAACCATCAATTTTAATCCCTGTGAATCTTGTTACTTATGTCTCTGAGGCTGCTTAGATTAAGGGCACAATCCAATTGCTTAATAACCCAAACCCCTGATTTGTGCTGGCCCTGGCTTGTTTATGGAAAGGGCTGCTGGTTCTCCTGGTGCAAGGAACTGAGTTTCTTTGTTCATTGATGTCAGCAGCCCCTGCCATGAGATTTCTGGACATTGTTCCATGTTTCATTTGGGTACCTTACTTTTCAGCTCTGTAATTAACATCCTAGAAATTATTCCTTTTGAGGGTTTTTTTTATCTTTTTAGCAGAACACTAAACAAACCAAGATCTACAGGCTCCTATCTCCACTTGCCTGAGCTGAGTGCTGCTGCACACCAGACCTGCAGCGTGGTGGGAGGATGGGCACAGGTGCTTGCAGGTACTCAGTGTGATTTCATGTCCCCTCCCTGAGCTGGTCACCAGGAGAAGCCAGCAGCAAAAGCAGTAGCTGCTGGCAGAGAAATGCTGAAGTCCTTAACGTGGTTGGGGGATGCTCACACAGGAGCTGGAAGATACCTGCTGGGTTAATTTTTGTTATGTGTCCCCTGACCGTTCAAGAGAAGGAAGCTGTAGAAAGCTGGTTTTCTGGTTTTTCATTTAGGATTTTGGGTATTTTTTTTTTAATTGGAAAGCAACTGATTTTGGTCACATGCAGAAGTGTTGTATTGTTTTGCCTGCAGCCCCTCTCTTAAGAGGCATAACAGAGGCAACCTGATCAGAAGCTGGCTCATTGGGAATCAGAATAAAAAGGTGATTTTCAGCACTTGGGCACAGATTACAAAGTGAATGTGATGCTGCACATTCTCATCATAGTGACTGTATTTAAAATGCTTGTAAGCTTCTCCCTCCTGTTGCCCAGATAATTTTGGCTTCGCTCTTTTCAAATCACTCGGGGTCCTGATGTGATTCAGCTCACCTGTAAAACTCTGCTGTCACTTCTCAGCTGATCTCTAAACCAGCAGGGTGAGATTGGGCACCACAACACATGGAGGGGGATGAGGCACTTGCAGGCTATCCGTGTTCTTTTTACTGGGAAATTTAGTTTCTACTGTATGTTTTACTGGCAGTGGTCTGTGCCAGGAATGTTGGATTGGCATCACAAAACTTTAAAGCAGAGCAAGGGAGCTCTGCTATGTAAGCAGTGAATTTTATTTTTTTTTTAATTCTGGTTGTTGTTGTTATGGCCCAAGTGCTCTGTTAGCTGATGTTTGGCATATTCTGATGGCACAATTAAAGCCCCTTTTTCCCTGTGCTGATGGAAGGTGGTGTTAGCAGGACTCTTGCTTACTGGTGCTAGTGAAGGTTGGGCTAGGAATCCACGGCATAGAAAATTTCTAGCTAAAAATTGCACTTTCTCTCTGCCCCATTTGGCTCGTGGTGGTGTTATGGGTACGTGGCTGTGATTCCCCTTGCACATACTAACATTGCACTAAAAGAGAGACTTTGGGAACAGCGTGTTGATCACTTTGTTTCTCAGCAGACCACAAAGTCAGCCTAATGGGGTCTCTTTTTTTTTTTTTTAATTATTGAATTATTGTTATTTAGAAATCATGCTGGTGCTGAATGACCTGGAATTTTTGCTTGGATTTATCCAAAAGAAAATGTAATTGTAGCTGCAACGGGACCTTTCATAAGGGTGGCCGTGCAGTGAGGGAGCAGGGCCAGGGCTCTGCTGTGTAAAGCTGTCTTTGTACCGGGGAGGTGTGGGGGGCTCCAGGGGGGTTGTTACTTTGGATTTTTTTTTTTTTTTTTTTTCCAAGACCACAATTTTAAATGGTCACCTTGGCAATCGTGTGAAACAGGAAATAGTTTTTACTTTCGGTAAAGGTTTTAAAGAGGAAAAAAACAAAAGAAGCTGCCTGTGATTGTGGGCTGTAGCTATTATTAGGGCTAGGGTAGCTTGTACGTGCTATGGACTTTACCTGCTCTTATTCTGAGGGCAAGAACTCCCTGTAGCAACAATGCCACTTCTGAGAAGTGAACGGCAAGTTTCCCTTCCTTTTGTATATGTGGATGTGAGGGTGGGCGAGGGGAAGAGCTTGCTTGTACAGTTTGTTGAAATGAAACCAGACATTTTTGGTTGTTCCTAAATAAAGAGCGTAAAAGACAAACGTGAGACGACTGCTGCTTGCGCTGGGGTTTGGGAGGGCCCAGGGTGGTGCCCTTAAGCCTGAGAACGGCTGTGCCTGCCCTCCAGCTGCTGGGCTGGGAGTGCTCCATCACAACCTCCTCATTTATTTTAAAAGCACGACAGCTTTTCCATGGGGTAAGGCCATGAGCGAGGGCCCCAGCAGCATCCTGAGCACAGACCCCTCGGTCCTAGAGCTGCTTTTTCATCCCAGAGCGCTGTCCCCAGGCTGCCTCAGAACAGCAGGGGCAGCTGGAGCACAGAACTTTGTTTTACCCTTTTGAGTGAACAGCATTCAACCTGGGGCTGCTCCTGGTTATTTCTCCTCCCTGCATCTGCAACCCCCCCTAAAGCCAGGAGGAAGGAGGGAGCAGTGCAGCCTCCCCTGAGGAACAGCTGCAGCTCAGCTCTGCCCTGGTCTGCAGGGCCCACACCACCAGACACCCGAGCCAGCACACATGTAATACTGACACTTTTATTGTCGTTTAAAGCTAGAGAGGCCCTGTAACTGGAGAGTTTCACTACTGGACCCTTGGGCAGTGGCTATGCAGGTCACATCTGGTGGCACCAGGACAGACGAAGGCGCTGCCGCGGTCACTGCAGTCCCGCCTGGCCCGGAGCACTGGGAATGGACACAGCACAGGATGCTCCAGCAGCTGTGCAGGATCTCTGGATTACAGGCACAGCAGTGACGCAGAGGCTGCACAGGGAGTTTTTAGGTCTCTTCTTGTGATTAGAGACCCTCGCCTCTGGCAGCCTGTCCGCACTGACACGCTTCTTAAGGGCTTCGTGGTGAAGGTTGGTGGGTGCTTGGCGTTGGTTAGGGGTGGGGTTTATTTCCAGTATTTTTTTTTTTTAGTTCTCCACTTGAACGCACTTCAGCAGAGAAACTGGAAAAGCTGCCTGAAAGTAGGCCATAGCAGTGCCGTTTCCATAGAAACCAGTTCACAGCGTGCTGTGAGATTCACAAGCACTGGAGGTGCTTTCGCCCGCCGGGATGGGCTACAGCCGGTTGTCCCCGTTGACCCGGGTCCTCCGCAGTACCCTGGAAAGGGGCACAGAGAGGGGACACAGCTCAGCCTCACCTCACTCAGGGCATGACCAAGGACAATGCTCTGGTGTCTCAAGTTGCCCACTGGAGGAAAGTGGGGGCTCAGCTACGTCCCCCATGAGCGAGGATAATGGCACCAGCTCCTTGTCTGACCCTCCTCCCACAGCGGTGCCTCCCGCAAGCACTGGCACAACTTCCAGCTCAAATTTAGGCTTTCCACGCTGCAAACAAGGCGTGCAGCTCTGCTCTGGGTTAGGGAGAGGCTGCATTCACCTGCCTCCAGCCAGACTAAATGCAGGGGGGCACCTTGTGCTGGGAAGAGCTGAAGGAGCACTGGCCTCACCTTCGCTCCCGACTCTCGAAGTGGTCAGCGAGCTGCTCTGGAGACACGCGGAAATCCTCGAAAGGCTGCTGGTACCGTGACTCAAAGGAGCCCTCTCTGCCTCTGCTTGCCAGCAGCTGGCTGGAGCCATCCCCTGCTCGTTCCCGTAGGGATGAAGCATTGAAGAGGTTTATTTCACCATTTTCCTGCTTGGATCAGGGAAAAAAAAAGCAGTCAAGGGCTTGTGATTTCAAAGCAGACATCCTGTAGTAAGGGCAGTTGTGGTGCACGGCCCTGGCTGCCCCGCAGGGTGTCCAGGGCTCATGGGGGTTTGGGGTTTGCCATGTGCAGCTGCTCTAACAGCACTTGCTGGCTCCCACCAGCATCATTTTAAATGAAGAAATAAAAGAACCATCTGTCTCAGAGGGAGCCCTGCCCTCCCTTTATGCCAACAGGGACAGCCCCAGGCCAGCCAGCTCCATGATCCTGAGCTGCAACGTCCCTGGAGCACAGACAGGCACTGGGACAGAGCAAATCCACCTCCTCCAGCTTTTGCTGAAGGGATTTCCAGGCAAGTCAAGCACAGTGCAGGCAGGACCCTGCCTCAAACACCCTGACTGCTGCAGGAGGCAAACCCAGTGCTTGCTCTTCTGCTGGGCATCACTATGGAGCAGCACTGGGAATTCAGCCATCCACAGGCACTCGGGCCAGGCACCACTGAGCCTCACTGCCCCAGCTGGAGCAGGAGAGTGGGCAGGGCCTGGCTGGGCTCACTGGCTCTGCTCCTCAGCCCTGCAGCATGGCCACCTCCTCATGTGTGCAGCCAGTCTCACCTTGCAAGGGAAAATGTCTATCTTGACAAGCAGAGAAGCCAGCTCCAGGTTCTCGCTGTAGTTGTTCTTCAGGGGAACAGCTCGGAAACCTACGGCAGAGACAGCCCTGGTGTCACTCGCTGCACAGGTGACGTGTCAGGGCCCTGGCACAGAACTCAAGGGGGTCCTTCTTCCACAAGACCCTTTTTCTCTTCTGCCCAGAGAAGCTGTGGCTGCCCCATCCCTGGCAGTGTCCAAGGCCAGGCTGGACGGGGCTCGGTACAACCTGGGCTAGTGGAAGGTGTCCCTGCCCAATTTCCCTCAAGTGGCAGTCGGCCCCAAGGGCTGTTAGCAAATGCCTCTGCCTTCCTTTAGCTGGTTGGGGCCGTGACCTGTCATGGGGACAGGAGAGACTGAGCCAGCCTGAGGCCCAACAAACCCCTCCCATGAAACTCAGCAGCTCCCTGGCTAACAGTGTGAACTGTTGAGGACCACCATGGCCCCCTCCCTGATGCCCCAAATGCTTCACCTGTCTTCAAGCCTTTCACCAGGAACGTGGCCTGAGCCAGGAAGTTCTCGTCGCTGAACATGTCCTCCTCGTACACCACGAAGCGGAGGAAGGCAAAGTCAGGGTTGCTGACCTGAAAGTGGAACTGCTTCGGGGTCCAGAGAGGGTTCAGGCCATTGTCAGCTGCTCACAAAACACAGCTGTCAGTGGGCAGCCCTGCAGAGCGCCCCCACTGCCCCCATGGCTGATGCTGGGCTCGGGGGCAGCACAAGGGCAGCTCCCAGCTCAGGGCCAGGCTTTGCTGCAGAGCCCATGGCTCACACCAGGATCAGGAGTGCTGCTGCATCCCTGTCCCCTCCCTTCACCACCCCACTCACCCACGATCTCTGTTTTCTGCTTAGCGTTGTCATACTCAGCACCAGACACCTCCACCTCCACGAAAGGACAAACGATTCCCCTTCCATTTTTGGGAAGGTGCCGGGCCCCCAGGACCTAAGCAGAGAGCGAGAGAGATTTGGTAAGAGACAGGAACAAAGGGGAAAAAAATGTGTTTGCATACCAAGACATTTTCTTTCCAAATAAATCACCCTGGCTCTGCTAATTGGAGAGAGAAGCGGCACTGACAGCCAGCCCAGCCCAGCATCGGAGAGAAACAGCTCCCACCCCTGGAAGCTGCTATGGTGTTCCTGATCCCCAGCTTGACTTGTAAGCCATAAAAAAAGGCAGCTGAACTGCCCCAGGTTCCTGCCTGCTGCTGGCACAGCCAGGCCTGGGCCACAGCATCCCTCCCCCAGCCTGCCAAGCTGGAGCTGCGCTCCCAGCCGAGCACTGTTCCCTGCTGGAGCACTATGCTGGGCACCCTCATCTGTGCCGAAACTTCTCGGCCCTCCTGCCTTGGTGCGAGGAGGAAAAGGAGCTGCTCTCCACCACTGCTCTGCCTCATGTTTGCAGCACAGGCTGTGCTCCTCTCAGATGACAACCTGCTTCCTCGCAGGAGAAAGCAATTGCAGCTCCCTCGTGCCCGTGGCCATATGTCGCTCCACCGTGCTGTCGGCACGCTGCTGCTGCAGGGGAAGGACCTGCTGCCAGCACTGGATCATGTGCTTTGAGTCATGCTGGGCTCGAGATGGCTTCTCCATCCGTGAACGCTGGCTTTGGTGGGGACAGCAGGCAGCTTTGCCAGAGAACAGGAGGCTAAGCCTGTCTCTTAAAGGACACAGTGACTGGCTATGGCACGACGACACTTGACACTTGATGGTGTCACCCTGAGGTGCAGGAAGAGCTTGGAAAACAGATGGGGCAGGGAGTTCTTAGGGAGACAGTGGACATGGGGTCAGTGGGGCAGAGAGTATGTGATGGGGGATCCTCACGGAGAAGGGCTGTGCCTTTCTTAGGTGAGATCACTCCGAAACAGAGGTGGCTGCAGAGGGAACCTGTGAGCACCTACAGGCAGGATCTCCACTGCATCCTCCCCAAAGTCTGCACTGAGGGGACTGGCTAAGGAGACTGCTGACCCACAGCTTGACTCTGAAACCACAAGGACTGCCTGTACAGGCTACTGGACCCTGTTGGTCCAAACATGAGAGCCACCTGGTTTGGCACAGGCCTCCAAGAGCTTTGCCTGGTGAGCTGTCCCACGTCCCTGCAGAGCCTCTGCTGTGCAGCTCTGACAGCTGACACAGGAACAATCCAGCCCCAGTCCCACCATCAGGGAAGTAAAAATAATTCATCAAGTGTCCTCAGCCCATCCTCTGGCACCCATTCTCAGCCCCCCTCCTATCATCACCAGCAGCACAACACAGAAATGGCACGAAAAGTTTGCCCTGACCTCGAGCATCTTCCCAAGAGGGACCATGAGCACGGGGAAATGGGAGCATCGAGCCTGCAGCAAGTGAGTGACAAGGAGGGGACAAGGCACAGCTCTTGTGTTGTTAGCCTGTGGATGTGCCCGGCAGTCCCAGCCAGGCTCTGGGGACAGGGGTGCCACCTCTGCGGCTCGTGGATGCCACCTGCTGGCACCGGGACCTGGACAGGAGGAGTGCTGGGGGGAGCATCCAGGGATGCTCCTGCTGCTCCTCTCCAGGCACCCTCAGCAGCACCCGAGTGCCCCTCTGCAGCAGGGGCTCTCCCAGTCTGTGCTGCGGGACAGGGGACGAGGGGGTTTGGGGAGGAGCAGCTGCAGGCAGAGTCAGGAGCCCAGAAAAAACATTCTTTCACCCCAAATCTGGTATAACCACCAGGGTCTGACCCTGCATTCATTCCCCCAGACCAGGAGGAGGTACTGACCTCAATGGAGATGGACAGAGGTTCTGTGCCCCGCAACGTGCTCTTGTCAAAGGGGTCAAAGATGTCGTCCCTCATGTTGGTCGGCTGCAGGACATACCCACACTGGCCACTGGACATGAACAAGGCCTGGTTCATCTGCATGGGCTTGTCTGGAGAGCACAGGCAGGAGAGAGAGGAGATGAAGGAGACCCGGTGCACTTTTCACAAGCTGGACCATCACCCCCATCATTGATGCTTCACAGGAAGCCCTTGGCAAGAGGACCTGGCTCATGCCTTGGCAATGCCTGTGCAGCGTGGCCCCACTATGGCCTGTGCACGTGCTGGGGCCATGAGGTGACTCTCTCATGCACAATCTGCCCAACTACCCCGTGCTCCATGGGTCACCTCCCTCTTTTTCTCCTGCTTTTTTCAGCTTTCCTTGTGCTGACTGTAGGGTTTGCCAAGCCCCCCGTGAGATGCTTGAATTCACAGAAGGAATGAAAAAGCCGGCAGCAGAAGAGGCAGGTCGTTTGCTGGTGTGCTGAACAGGCTCACAGCAGGACTTGGCAAGGGCCAGGGAAAGAGGAAGGCTGGACTGCACGGCAGGAGCAGGAATGGAAGCTGGGGAAAGGTACGAAGAGCAGCCAGCTGGACTCAGACCATGCAACCAGCTGGTGTCCCCAGCCTGGGGCTGCACCGTCCCCTTTGGCACCTTCCCTGCCTGCCCCACTCATCACCAGGGACCTGGGGGATCTCCCTGCCTCCTCTCCATTTCATCTTGTTCTCATGGCACAATCCCCAGCCTCAAGCCAGCTCCTTGGCTCAATCCAGCCCTCTGGAGCACATTTACCCAGGTCTCACTGCTTGCAGAGCCCTTCCTAGACCCAGAGCCCCTCCCAGGCTCCATTAGCCAGGAGCACGGGCTCAGAAGGTGACTCGGATGAGGCACAAGGCACTCCAGGAGCCTGCACCCTCCCTGCTTGCCCTCACCTGGGGTCTGGAAGTTGAGTGCCACCAGCTGGCTGCCACAGATCCACATGGGCAGGGGGTCGTAGTTGGAGGAGTCGAGGCGCTGGCCCTTGGGGTAGATGCGGGACAGCTGCAGGCGGTTGTACTGCAGGAACTTCTTGCCTTTGATCTTGTTCACGTACTTTTCTGCCTTGGTCTCGGGAAAGGAGGACATGTCTCGGTAACAGGCCCTCTCTGTGCCGATCTCTGGGAAGGGACAGCACTGTGTAAGCCAGGAGCACGCTCCCTTTCCCGACATTTAACCACCCCAGCTCCTTCCTAACGCCATCCTCTCGCCCCTGGCGCAGCCACCAGGGCTGTGCAGACCCTCCTCTGCCCCACAGGGTGTTTGCCACGTGCCCAACACCAAAGGCTGAGAGCACCAACACAGCTCCCAGTGACCCGGCACGATGCTCCCCAGCTCCCTCCCTCAGCAGCTGCTCCAGGTGGTGACAGACCCCAGCAACAGAGGGATAGGAAAGGATAGGGAACGGAGCCTGTACCCTCTGGAGGTACCCAGAGCTCCAAGGTAAGCTGGTGATTTGGACACCTTGGACACCTGGCCTCTGCTAAGATCTAGCCAAAGCAGGGTCTGTAATGCCACAGTGACTGCCTGTGATGGCCACCAGCCCAGCAGATGCTCACTCTCTTCATCAAAGGGCACAGGTCGGCAATAGACCACCAGTTCTGAAAGCTCCAGGGCAATCTTCTTTCTCCTCTCCATCATCTTCCCTTCAGAGAGCTGCCAAGAGAGGGTGAGAGAGGTGTCAGGGCAGGTAGGAGCAGTGGTGAGGGATGACCCAGCTCATAAACTGACCCTCACTGCTTGGTGTGGCTCCTGCCCATGCTGTGGGGACCACCAGCAGATCTGCCAGGTCTGCATGGGGGGACATCACACAGGTCTGGGTAGGTCCTCCCTCCTGCCCAGAGCAGGACTGGCACTGCTACCAGTGCAGGGCATCTGTGGCCTTGCCATCCTCCACAGATGGAGATCCCCCACTTCTTGAGGCTGCAGCACCCACTCAGTTGTCCAGTCCTCCCAGACATCCAGCGTGGACCTCTCAAGCCATGTGGCCACCACCCCTTGCCACGCTGTCTGAGATTGCTCTGGCTTTGCCATCGCAGGCTGTCCCCTCACCAGCCCCGCCAGCCTCCACCTGCTCCTTGGCTCCTGGAAAAGCCAGGACTTGGCCAGGAGACGCCTCCTCCCCTGCCACGGGCTCCCCAGACTCACCCTGGCATCTGCTGTCTGAGCTGCCTCCCGGATCTTCTTCACCCAGTCCAGCAGGTCCTCGTGCGTGTCGGCCGCCACGTCCAGGGACAGGCGCGACACCGAGGACATGCTGATGGAGAAGACGAAGAGCCGATTGTTCTTCCCCTCGGGGCGGATGGCTGTGGGGACAGGGAGCAGAGGGCGAGGTCACAGCAGGTGCTGAGCCAAGCCCTTCGCAGGGAGGAAGGGACAAGACAGACACAGAGGACTCATGGCTTCCCTGTGATTCTACAATTGGAAACTCCCATTTCTGGCCACTGGTGGCAACAGATGGAGCCCAGCAAGCAGTAAGTCAGGATGGAGAGTGTACCCTGAGGGGCTGAGAAGCCTCCAGGGGCCTTTGCAATGCTCCCTCCCTGGCACTCACCGATCTGGCAGGAGGGCACGTCCAGGACACCTCCAAGCAGGTCTCCCAGGGGGCTGTTCTCGTCCAGCTGCTGCTGGGAAGGAAGCACAGCAGGATGGGCTGGGCATGGTGCTGGGCACGGCACTGGGCAGAGCGGGCAAGCTTGGGGGGCATGAACCCTCCTTGCTGCACTCATGGCCATACTCACCTCCTGCTCTGGCTCCAGGCTACTGGGACTAGTAATTTCCTCCACATAGTTGGAAGGGAACCACAGCTGCTTTTTGCCACCATAATCTCCTCTCCACCTGGAAGGGAGGGAAGGGGCAACGTCAGCACCCGCCACGGGACCCCTGAGTATCCTGAGTGGGGGTGAGAGGAACAGGCAGCTCTTCCATCATCTGATTTTAGGGTTTGTGAGGCTTTGGGACTGTGCAGCTCATAGGCAATCCCCAGACAGACCCCCTCCTAGAGTGAACACACCTTTGTGTGGATAGTGACAGCAAGATTTGACCATATCCCCCAGGGAAAAGGGAGGCTCAGGACCAACTCACCAGCCTCCTTCCTGTTTCTCCACATTCTGGATGATGGCATTTTTGGTGAAGGTGAGCTCGTCCTCCCTCTGTGCCTTGTAGTCAAACAGGGCTTTGACTGCACACTGCAATGAGGAGGGGTCCCATGAGGCTGGGCAGGGGATGGACACATGGACAACAAGCCCACGGGATGATGAGAGATCACCTCCCACCACAGCTGTGTTTGTTGAGGGGCCGTGAGGCACATCATGTGCAGGCAGGCAGCATCCAGCCCTGCTGCCAGACCCTAGTGACAGCTTGAAGAGCAAATCAAGGCCCCCATTTATGTCAAAGCAGAGCTCACGAGTCTGCTATGGCCCCACACAGGCACTTTCCTCTGTCCCAAGAGCCACTGATGGGTTTAGTTTGGAGAGCTCAGAACAACAAGCCAGCCCAGCCTGGGAACCTGAAGGTTCAACCTCCATTGTCTCTCCCTTCAAGGTCTAGAAATGAAAACTAACACAGGTCTTGGAAAATAAAAAAACCCTTGCTAAACCCTCCAGCCCTGCAGGTTGTTGTGTGCCAAACAGTGAGAGTGTACCTTGAAGGTGGGCATGGGGTTGGCTTCCACATAGAAGCCAGGGTGGCGTCCCTCGTACAGGGCTCCATAGTCCGGCTCCTGGGGAAGCAAAGGGACAGTGGTTACAGCAGTGACTGCAGAACACGTCCCCTACCTTGGGGTAGCTGGGAGAGTGCCCCAGGAAGGCACAAGACCAAAGATGATGCTGCAAACAGCAGCCCAAGCCTGGCTCAGAGGGGCAGCACCAAACCCCACTCAGGTGTCAAGAAGTCCCAGGAGGTGTGGGCTGCAAAGCACAGAGATGGCTCACACACCACCACTTCAAGGCACCAGCTCAAAAATGACCTGCCCATCATTCTGTGGCTCCTGCACTCACCGCTGTCCCGATCTTCTCCAAGGTCTCCTCGTTGATGGGGTAGCGCAGCTTCATCTTGCGGTACAGCGGGTGCTTCTCGTGGTAGCTGATCAAGTCCACCAGGCTGTCGAACTCAGTGTTGCCCAGCAGCAGAGTCTGGCCCTCCTGCTGCACCCGGCAGTGCTTGATCTTCCCTTCTGCCCTGGAGGGAGGAAAGACAGGGAGAAGCCACTTGGCACCTGGTAAGAGAAGGTCTGTGCCAAAACAGACACCCAAGGAAAAGGTGCCCCTGGTCTGGTGGCCAAAGCACAGTCATCTCCCACTGGAAAATGGGAGGAAGGGCAGGATCTCAAGGACTTATTCAGGGCCATCCCAGAGCAAGAGGAGCTCTGGGAGGGCTCGTGTTGGGCTGGTGGCACCTCTCCTGCTCTCTCACACACCGCAGCATCCCAGCTCCACCTCCAGCACCCACCACCCTCATTGTAGGCACACACCTGAAGGAGATGGCGTAGGAGCTGGGCTCGCTCCTCTTGCGCACCAGGAAGGCTCCGTCGCGGGGCACCCGCATCAGCATGTGCTCGGCTTGGGCCCGCGTGAGGTTGGCATGGTACCACCTGTCAGGGGAGACATTGCTGTGCACAGCTCACCCAGCCCATCCCACACCTCGGCCACGGCACGGGGCTTCCCCTCCAGCCCCTAAAAGGCTGCCTGAATCCTCCAGAGGAAGGCAGGGACTGCAATGGGGCAGGCAGGACCTGAGTCCTTTGGTGGGGCGTGGCATGGGCGAGGGCATCCCAACCAAACCTGGCAGCTCTGTGCTCTGCACTGAGCCTCCATGACATTCAGCTCCATGAACAATGAAGCTGCCCAGCATGGCTGCTGTGACAGAGCTCCACAGGCAGAGAGTGGGGACCAGAAAGCCCCAGCAAGGGAGGAACGGCTGAGGAGAGATCTGGGAGAGCTTCCTACAGTGCCCCAGCTGCCCAATGGACACAAACACGCGCTCACTCTTTGCTCTCGTGAGCATTGGTCTGCGGCACTGGCTCCGTGAGCCTCATCTCGAACTCGTTGCACCTCAGCGGCACCTCCTGGTAGTGGGTGATGAGGTTGTAGAGGCTGTCGAACACCAGGTTGTCTGTCAGGAAGAACTTGGGGCTGCCGGCGTCCTGCCGTGAGTGGATCCGGCAGTGCTGCACCTTCCCGTTGCGCCTGCGGGACACGGAGGGATGCAAGGGGGTAAGACAGGGCTGTCCACGGAGATTCTGCACCTGCCTCAGGCACAGCTCCAGCCTGACATGGCATTCCTGCCCCACAGGAGAGGGGCTGTGTAAGGATCCCAAGGGACTTGACCCTTCTGCACTGGGACAGGGAGCTGACATGATGCTGGGGCACAGAAACAGGGGAGAAACTGCTCACAGATCACTGGGGAACAGGACCCCTGAAATGTCAAGAGGAAACAACCCCTGGAGCGACACAGAGCAGTGGGCTGGTGCCGGGGCCCTCACCAGAAGGAGAGGGTGTAGTCTCCTACAAAGGTCTCGCTCTCCCTGACGAGGAAGGAGCCGTCGGGGGCCCCGGTCTCGATGCAATATTCGGTCAGCAGCCGCTCCGCGATGTGCCGCCCGTCACGTCCCGCTCCCAGCTTCCCGTGGAACCACTTCTCCGTGGAGTGGAGCTCGGTGCTGTTGCTCACCTGGAGGGGGGAAAAGCCATCGCCGTGGGTTACTGAGGGCAGGCTCGTACTGCTGGAGTCTGCTTTGCTCAGGGGTCTTCCAGCAGGGACCAGGGAGTTCCTGAAGCAGCTCCCACCCTTCCCAGCACAGGACCTCCCCCTGAAGTCAGCTGGCAATGGCAATGCTCAGCCCCCTGGGCAGTCAAGTCCTTTCCTTAGGGAACAACTCACAGTCACAGTGGGGAGCCCTCACCTCCTTTTGCTCTTCCTCATCCTCGTTTCCTTGGTCATTGGTTGTCTCCCCAGAGTAATAGATCTTGCTGCTGGTCAGCACAAAGTAATGTGGGTTCCACTCCTGCAAGGAAACAAACTCTGGCAAAGAGACCCCCGGGGAAGCACCAAACTGCCCACCACCCCACCCATGGGATCATCTCTTCCTGACCAGCACAAGCAGGGAGGGACGATCAGGTTAGTGAAGGACAGTCACCAACACTGATTCCAGTGAGTCACAGGAGCTTCCAACACATCCCCCAGATCTGAAGCATGGACTTACCAGTAGCAAAAGCCCCAGCATGTGACAAACCACACTGCAAACACCCCAACACATATTAAGAGATGACCAAATAAAGAGTGAATCAATGTAAAAAGCAAACAGCACAGGGGCAATCAGAGGTGAAGATATCAGAGACAGTAATGTGGATTTACCACTGCACTTTTCTGGTTTTTTTCAAAAAAACCATTTCATTTGCATGCGGCTTTGCCAGACAGACTCTCAGCAGAGCAAAGCTGCTGAAGGTGGGCTGTGAGTGAGTAAATGCACACAGTAATGAACACTCGGTGCTTTACAAAGCTAAACCCTTGCTCTGGTGTCAGGTGTGCAGGCACTTGGCAGGAGGCAGGGCTGGAAGCGCAGCCACCTCCAGAAATTCCTGCAGCACAAATCACAGGCTGCAGTGCCTTGGCCCAGAGCTCCCTCTAGCTCAGCCTTCTGCCTCTAGCAAAGGCCCACAGGAGATTCCTCTAGAAGAGTGCAGAGAGAGCCAGCATAAAACGCCCCCAGCCTTCAGGGACGCCTGAGGAACCAGACAGACCAAGAGCCTCTTGGATCACTTGCACCACAGCCCTTCCTTCCAGCACACACAGCGCCTGAGAGAGCCACCACATCACTGATGGAGCCCTCAGAGCAGGGACAGGGTGACCACAGCACAGACATACGTGATTGATGGGGTCTTCCAGGTAGAGGATCCCATTCTTGATGGAGTTGCTGATGTCATTCTCTGAGTACATGACGGACGTGGGCAGCTCCTCGTAAGCGCTGCCCTCCGCCAGCTTCTTGTGCTGTGGGATGAGAGGGCGGGTCAGGCTCCTTGAGGAGAGCAGGCACCCAAAAAGCAGCATGGATTTCCTGGTGAACAGCCCTAAAACCCCAGGTCTGCTGCACTGGGGTCCTTCAGATTAGGAGAACCAAGACCCACGCCACAGGGATCATCAAACAGCACTAAAGTCCCATCCTTTCTTCCCAAAGGTGACTCCTGAAGCAGAAATACCAATGCCCTCCCTGCCCTCAGAGAAAGGCAGCACCCAGCTGCTGAGCTCATTTCCCAGCAGATTCTCTGAAGCAAGAGAGCTTTTTATCTCCAGTTTTTCTTAGCATCAGGTCTCCACTTCCACCCCTACAGTGCCAACCACCCCCATGCAAAGGCAGCTGCCCTCAGTCCCACACCCTCACCCCATTCTGCCCTCTTTCCCTCACTAGGGAGCCTTGCTGGGCAAGGAGTTCACCTTGATGAGAATCTTCCTCTTGAGCTGGTTTGGAGAGGGAAGGCCATCAGCAGAAATATCAACAGGTTTGGTCAAGAGCATGTCCCCAAAGACCTTCTTGAAATTCTGAGCCATGTTTCTCTGCTGAGCAATGCTGCAGTGGTCCTCAATGGACAGAATGACGGGGAAGCTGGGAGAAGGAGAAGAGCCATCAAAGCCAGCATGGGATCTGGATGGAACCAAGGACTTCTGAGCTCTATCTCATAGCCTGGCCTCTGTGCCCTCCAGGAGCAGCTTGCATCAACAGTGATCTGTGCTGCCTTGAGCACCCAGTGTAGCCACCCTTCAGGAGTGCACAGGGTGGAGAAGGACTGGCAAACTACTGGCGTTTACCCACAACCTTTTTCTGGGGAAAATCTCCCTTTGGCTGAGAGACACGACACGCTTTCCTCCCACCACGCCCCAGGCCTTGTGCTGCAGCTCTGGATGAAGGTGAGCTTCACTTTGCTACAGCCTTGGCTCCACCCTCTCCCTGCTCTGCTAGCTGAAGTCCTGCTGTACTCACTCGGAGGTGACAAAGGCATGCTCCTTGATAGTGACCAAGACATCAGAGAACTTGATTTTGGTGGTTAAGGTGTGTCCGTGGTAGATGACTGGCATGCCATCGGGACCGTCCCAGCAATCCACTGCAAGAGACCCACAGGGGAAACTTAGCCCAAAGGCTGGAATACAGGCAAGACATGGACTTGAGATGGACTGAGCCAAGTGCTGCTGGGAAATGTATTGGAAGGCAATAAAGGAGTGAGGTGATCAGTGAAAGCCCTGATCTTTCTGTGGGACCAAAACCTTGGGCACACGTCACCCAGTCCAACAAAGCAAACTACCTCAGCTCTTTCTGCACATGATGGTGTTAATGTTTCCACTGGCCAGGCCAACCCTGAGCTCTGCCTTCCTTGCAAAGCCTCCCCTGAGCACCACGAGCTGCCGTGCTGACGGACACAGCAGGGCCACGGGTACTCACGTTCGATGCAGCGGCAGCCCATGCGCAGGCAGCGGGCGTAGGCCTCCAGCGAGGACTCGCTCGAGAACTGATCCCCCGTCAGGTACCTTCCAGGTGAGACAACACATCAGCACAGTGACAAGCCCACTGTGGGCACGGGAGTCTGCTGGGACACTGTGGACCTGCCTCTGCCACGTGGGAATGGTGGGAGCAGCGTTTCTCCACAGCTTCCACCTTCCCTGGGTGAGCGGTTCCGCTCTGCCCCTGCTGCAAGGGGCTGCCAGCACTACTCTGAGGTCCAGCCCCAGTTCCTGAGATAAACCTCGGTAACAGTATCAGCACTGGGGCCACAAAGAGCCCCCTGTAGCCTGAGAGCAGGGTTAGACCAGCTCTCGCAGGCAGACAGGATCCCACTGCTTGCCCTCAAGGCTGCTCAGCTGGCTTAGGCTCTCAGTCCTTTAAATTTGGGTTGGCATGAACACAGAGCACAGACAGAGCCTGTCTGCGCAGAAGGCAGTTCCTGCAAAATTATTCTCACAGCAGAGAGCGGAAAATGGCCAATTTCATCCTGATGGGGTTTATCACAGCTGTTCTGAGGGGCTCTGGAGAGTGACGTTGCTGATGGTGAGAAATTACCAGAGTGACAGCTCAGGACGTGAAGGCACCTGAAGGTCTGTGCAGATGTGTGCTGCTGACAACGTCTGAGCAAAACATTTATGGCTAAATGACAGAAGGGAGGAGCGGGGAACCAAGAGGAAGGTCTCTGATGTACTGGCCTTGGTTTGGAAAAGCATACTTGACCCATCAGTGGAATTGGGCAAAATCAGGAGACTCCCACCCTGGCATGAGAAAAGGATGCTGAGAGCAGCTGGGTGGAGAGAGCCCTCCCCTAGTCCTTACGTGTTGTGTGAGGAGGAGATCCAGTAATGGGACAGAGGATTGTTCATGTTCTCCAGACACACCATGTCCAGTTGAGAGTTCCAGATGCTGTTCTCTTTGGAAAACAGGAAGGTGAGAAACTGTTCAGGAAGAAACAGAAACGTGTTAATGATGCAGAGGAGCCGGGTGCCATGGTTTAGCTTCACACACATCTCCCGTTCTGTGCCAGCAGACACCCAGCACAGACTGACCAGGGCTGCCCAACAGCACACCAGCTACCTGAGCCAGGGTGCTCGAGTGACCACAGCTTGGGCACTGCCACCTACCCACTGAGCTGTGCCAGATATCTGTGTGCCAGGTCCTTTGACCCAGCTGGAGACAAATTATTGGCTCTGCATTTTATTTTGCAGCTCACATGGCAGGCAATAGCTTACTAAGGCCATGTGGGTCAAGGGACCTTGGCTTAGTCCAGAGTGTCAGTGACATGGTCATCTCTAGTTGTTTTTATTCTTTTTTCAGCTCTTCTTGCTTTGAAGAGATCCTTACACACCCCAAGGCAGCCTCTCTCCTGAACTGCTTGGTGAGCACTCCCAGCTGCACACACTCAGCACAGGGAGGACAGCCCAGAAGCCATTCCCTTTGCCAACCACGTCCATCTCCCAGGGCCACGCAGCTCACAGGAGCTGTGACCCTTCCAGCACCCCCACCGTGCAGCAAAGGCACAGGCAGCAGAGCTGTCACAGCACAGCACACATCACAGCAGGGACGTCACCCCCTGCATCACCCCACTCCACACAGGCCACCTTCAGGGTGTCTTACCTCGTCCAGGGAGAAATAAGGCTCGTCAATCTCCCTCAAAGGGTCTCTCAGGAAGTTGAACATGAATTCCTGTACCTGAAGGGTATCTGCAGCCCAGAGCTCCTGCAAAGCCCAGGGGAGACATAAAAGAAGCCATTTCAGAATGTATTACTGCAAACCACATGCAGCTCATCCAGTTAGAAGCTTTAACCATTAAGGAGGCGGTTTTTGATGCAAGACCGTCTCTGCCAGGAACTCAACTGTCAGCACAAATGCTGGATAGCACACAAGGAGGAAATCTGCCCTGCTTCTGAGTGGGCTTCATCTTCTCAGTGCCGTGCATTTTTCTCTCCGATAGCTCCTTTGAACACATCTGCCATCCCTCCTCCCCCGGCAGCAGAAGCCAACCCAGCTTCCTTTGGCTCTCTCTCCCTGGGTTTCTTTCATTAGCCACCAAAACACTGCATCTCCCCACTGGTTAACTCCCTGCTGGCTGCAGACCACAGGCAGGGAGGTGGCAGTGAGGGACGAGGCACAGCAGGAGCCACGAGCCATGGCAGTGCTTTTGGCAGCCAGCCCTGCCCTCCTGGAGGAGACCAGCAATGAGACAGGAGCCTGGCAAGAGCCAAAGGGTCTGTGCTGCCCACAACTGCACTGCTGGTGCCCATGGGTGTGTCTGCACCTGCACGTTGTGCTTGCTGAATGACCCAGGATTGCTTTCAAACTGAAAGATCAGCAGCTGAATCCATCAGCTCCTCCTCAGGAATTGCTGACACCTCTCAAGCAACAGGATGGACAGGACTTCTTGGCTGCAGCAAACCTTCGGTAACCAGCCGAGGTCACGGCAACGGGGTCAGCCTCCACTGATCAGTTCCTGCCTCCTGGGACCCCCACTCCTCCCAGATCTCCTGGTTCCTTTTCTGGCCAGGGTGCCTGGCTGAGTTCAGGTTTGCCCTCCCCAGAGCTTCCCCTCCCACTCCAGACAGATGTGCCGTGCCAGGCAGAGCAGGCCACAGACAAATCATCCCAGCTCCAGCAAGGCTGCCCTTAGGAGCACTGCATCCCTAATGTCACCAGTGCCTGCCCCGTTGTCCCTCCCCACTGCCTGTGCTGAGCTCACCCTCTGGTACTCCAGCAAAAACTTCTGCAGCTCCAGCAGCGACACCCTGAAGTGCTCAGACCTTTCTCCACCCCTGAGAAGCAGAGAGAGAGAAGCTTCAGTCACTCGTGCAGCACACCATGTGATACGCCATCTGCCACCTCCCTGGCATGGCCAGATGTGCCCCGAGCATGCAGCACTGAAGGAGCAGAGTGGGATGAGCAGAGAGCTGATGAGAGCAAACACATGTCCACCTCTCAGAACCAGGCCCTGCTCCAGGAGCAGTACAGGGTTCACACTGACAAAGGCATGGTAACAGGAAACTCTGGTGAAGGGCAGCAAAAACCATTAGAAGGACTGATTTGTAAAAAAAAAAACAAAAAAAACCAAAAAACTAAAGGGTCTGGCTTGTACCTGAGTGTGAAGAACTAAATAGGGGCAGGGAAGTTAAGGGGCGACTGCACAGGACAGACCCATGGGTATGCAGAGGACAGGGACTCAGGGAAGCAAGGCACAAGGAAAGAGGAAGGGAACTGTTTGTAGCTGATAATCTCAAAAGACTGGTCCATGACTGCTGTGAGCCACAATGGACAGCCAAGGGCCATGCTGGGCACTAACACCACAAAACCCAAAGTGGACTGGGCAGTGCTGGCTGCCCTGGGCAGAGGGATGAGCCAGATGGTCTGTGGAGGTCTGTGACAAGTCTTTTCTACAGTTAGAGAAAAAAAAGGAAGGAAACAACTGGGAATTACCTGGACAAGTCAGTAAATCTTTCACTCTTTAGCTCCTGTGTCTAAATTCAAGCTCTCTCTATCACAGCCAAGGGGTGCACAGGGCAGGGAAGGGCACAGCTGGCAATGGCACCAGAGACACTGCCTGGGTGGGGAGGGCTCTGCAGCCACCATGAGCATAATCCCTGGGAGATGGCTCGAGGTCTGATCACTTCACATCAACCAATTGACCTGAGCTGGATCTCACTGGGATGTCTGGGAGGCAGAGAGCCCTCCCTGCCCCGAGCTGGAGTGTCGACAGCAAAGATGCTTGTTCAGGGCACAGAACCACAGGCAGCACAGGAGCAGGAGGAGTGCATAATGCCTCATCCCAACACGCTGCTGCTGGCCCCAAAGCACGTTATGGAGCAAAGGAAAACAGCCCCTTCCCCAGCAAATACAGAGAATTATCCACCTTTCCAAGAACGGGACGTCCATCTGCAAAAGAAGAAGCACAAGCATTAGGTTTGCACTCCGTAACTCCTTTACTCCCAGGAGACAAGAGCTCACCCCGAGGGTTAAAATTCAATTAAGAGGGAATGCCCAGTAACAAACAGGGTTTCTCCCTTCCCTCTCCTCCCCTGCAGACTTCAGCTCTCACAGTTTTCTGGGCGCTGAACATCAGGCTGCGGTAGAGCTGCGCAAACTGCCCGTACGTGATATCCCCGTTCCTCTGCTCCACGTCCTGAAAGAGAAATCAAACCCAGAGGTTTTGCAGGAGCCACAGGTAACTCTGCATGGCTGAAGGAGTGTCTCCTCCCACCAGCATTCCCAGAGAAAAAAGGAGGAGGAAAAGGCCAAAACCTCTCCAGACTTTGCCTCCCGTACAGTGGCCTCAAGTTGTTCCAGGGGAGGTTTAGATTGGATACCATGAAAAATTCATGGAAACAGTGGTCAGGCATTGGAACGGGCTGCCCAGGCAGTGGCGGAGTCACTATTCCTGCATGTGTTCAAAAAATACGTGGATGTGGCACTTGAGGATATGGTTTAGTGGTGAACATGGCAGTGCTGGGTAATGGTTGGACTCAATGATTTTAGAGGGCTTTTCCAACCTCAACAAATCTGCCACAGTCTCTGCTGGGGCCAGTGGGACCAGGACACAGGCACATCCTAAAATGAGTTCCATGATTCCCCAGGCTCACCCACAGAAAGGCATCACCACGCTGATAAAGCGTCACCACTTACTCGAATACTCACAAAAGGATAATTTGATTTTTGTTTGCTCAGAGTATCGGAAGTGTCTGGAAACTGCAAGACCCAAAGTGTGTGCTCTCCTTTGGATACAGCACTCTTTGGCCTTGGAGTTCTGTGCTGGTGGGAACAGCTGGTCATCTGGTCATCCATGAGATGACCCTTCATCCCCGGGTCAGTGGTGATGCTGGCAGAGCATCACTCGGTGGCAGGGGGTTGCAAGAGTCGGTGGCTGGTCTGCACTCTGCCCCACCAGCACCAAGCCCACAACTGGAGCCAGGAGCAATGAGGGGAGTGTGGGAGGCAGGGTGGGGTAAGGAGAGGGTGCTGGCCACAAATGGGACAGGGTGTGGCACCCAGTGGGAGCTGGCACCTCTTCAGTCACCACCGTGGGTGGGGGCCCTCCCAGGAAAGGCTGGGAGGCTCTGCAATATGCAAACACTCCCTGGGAGTTGAACCACCACCAGGTTTTGCTCAAAGGCAGGCAATGGACTGCCGAGGGTCCCCAGTGCTGAGGGGGAGAGTGGAGGGGTCGCACACTCACCGTGAGTCTCTCCCGCAGGAACCTCATGTTGGGGACGCGGTAGTTGACCTGAGACAGCATGTTCTTCAGATCCTTGGCAGAGATCCTGGCTCACCAGGGGAAAGAGGGGAGACATGGTCAGGAGGTCTGGGATGGAGGGGTCTCACCCCGGGGCTGGAACACCACATGCACAGAGAGAGGCTGTGCCCAAAGGGACATCAGCTCTGACACGAGGATGGATGCGTGACCCCAGAACGATGCTGAGGCTGGGACCAAAGGCAGAACAGGGGGGAGGGTGTGGGGAGCAGAGAGAGATGCCTGCATGTCAGTGGGGACTGCAAACAGTGCTCCTACAAGCTCCTGACGGAGCAGGGTGAGCCCACTCGAGCCCTCAGCCCACCCGAGCCGATGCCAGAGCTGACAGGCAGCACCCATTGCGTTACAGGAACGAGCAGGAAGAAGCATTTTTCAAGTATCTGTGCCCCAACATGGATGCTGGGTGACCAGCCCCCTTCCAAAACCCACTCCCTGGCTTGCTGGAGGAGGAGAGGCTGTCTAAGTGGTTAGGACTCAGCTAATTTTATCTTAAGGAGAGGAAAAAAGCCATTTTCAGTCCCCAGCTACAGGCACAGCACTGCCACGTCGTGCCCAGCTGGGCTCTCCCAGCCACACACGCTGCAGGCGCAGAGCAGCCAGCGTGGCTGTGCTTCCCAAGGCCCTTCACACCAAATGTGCTGGCTCCTGGACCAGGGAAAGCTCCAGTGTCAACCCTGAGCAGGATCCCACACCCCAGCAGGCAGGCAGAGAAAGGCAGGAAGGAGCTCTGGGCTGCCCCTGCCTGTTCCTGAGCTGTCCCCACATGGGGTGACAGCCCTGCAGCAAGGAAAAACGAGGATGCCTCCCATGTGCAGGATTTAGTAGCTGAGGGGTCTGTGTCCAATAATTTTCTGGCAGCTCCTGCCTTAAAAGCAAGTCCTGGGAGTCCACCCCTGCAATCACAGATGGTGCTTTTGTCCCCCACTGAGCACGTGGGAACAGAGGATGCTCCCCCATCCCACAAAGCATAGGGCAAGTCTGACCCTGGAAATCCTCATGGCTTTAGGGCACAAATATAAAAATACCAGGGAAGATGTCCTGCACAGGGGATTTAACCTGGATGCATTCACACGTGAACCACATCTCTTCAACGCTCTCCCCTGAAAGCAGGGGGATCTCAAACAGCACAGGAAGAAGGAGGGATGGAGGGAGCTCCACGGAGAGGGAGAAACCGGCTGGTGTCAGGCGCTGCAGAGACGAGGGCTCGGCAGCCGGCGGGACACAGAGAGCCCTTGTTCCTGGGCTCAGAGCCCTGGGGACCCGGCCACACACGGCCAGAGCAGGACCTGGCCCAGCTCCTGTGCCGTGCCCAAGGCCAGCACCCGGCCATCCCAGGACCTTGCAGTGTCCTGCCACTCACTGGCAGAACAGGAAAAGAAAAAGAAGAAAAAAAAAAGCTGGGAAATGGCCCCAGCCTCCACTTCCCTCACAGCTCTACAGTCAGCAACAAGCACTCAGCACTGCTATCTGCCCCTGCACCTCCACCTCCCTGGGCAGGTGAAGCTACCCTGGGGACTCAGAGTGAGTGTCCTGGGGAGGAGATCCTGCCCTTTCCCTTCTCCAACGCACCCAGCAGCCATGGTCATGTGCAGGGTGCTGTGTGACACCTCCTGGGCAGGGGGACCCAGCTATGGGGTCCTGGGTGCCAGGGAAATGTGTGGAGCAAGGCAGGAGTACAACAAGAGACGCCCTCACATGTCAGGAGCCACAGCATGTAACAGCTGTCACGGGACCCCCAACAGGACACACAGAGTCCCCAAGGCCATTCAGCAGCGATCCCCCCTTGGTGAGAGCAGGAGTCTGCAAAAAAGCTCATGGAAAAAGAGCAGGAGGGGTTGGAACTGCAGAACCAGCACCAGGCATCCCTGGAGACCCTCTGGAGCCGACACTCCGCTCTGGTGATGCTGAGCTGTTTCACAGGAGGTGCTGGAGCACAGCACTGCTCGTTGATGTGACAAGAGCAAGCCCTGTCAAAGCTGTGACCAGCATTTCCCTCTTCAGGAGGAGGACAGGGTACGGAAGGATTTTATTTACTGTGTTATTCATCATGTTGAAGTGCTGGAGACCTTGGATAAACAGCTTGGTAGTATTTTCAGACTAGAAAGTAAAAACAAAATAAACAAACTCATTTTTTCTACAGAACTTTTTTAAGGTTTCATGGCAAACAGGCCAGAGGCCCAGTCCTCTCACAGGGGATGGAAATATTCCCCTGCCAGCCCTCAGTGCTGTAAATGCTGCTCCCAGCCACAGGCAGCTCTCCTGGCCAGAGGTGAAACAGTCTCCTCCACAGCAGTTAGGAAAAAAACCCCAGCATCCTGTTATCCTCCTCTTTCCACCTAACCTCCCCTGGAAAAACAAATACCCAAAGGCCCAGCAGCCAGTGAAAACAGCCACCATCTGCAGCGTGCTGGAAGGGACATCCCGGCACCCAGCTGGGGAAGGTGGAAAGGAGAGGAAAGGGCTCCGGCACAAGAGGCTGAGGCATGGGGTACACAAATGCTGGGAATCATTTCTGCAGCTGCCAAAACCCTGCCTGCTCTGGAAAGGATCAAGGATGGTGTGAAAGTGCTTTTTTTTTTAAAAAAACAGAAAAATCACAACTCACTGTTCCCTTTGAAAACCCATTTCCAGGCTGGGAAGCAAAAGCAAAGAGCTCAGTGATACTGAATTTAATGCTGAAATGCCTCAGAAGGGCCACAATTTAATCCAGGAGATGTGTATGTCCCATAAGTGTAGCCTCTACCTTGCAGAAAACACATGGATGCTTGTAAAATGTTTGTAAAATGGGAAGACCCCAAATCTTTCCACATTTCCTCTTGCTCCTCTCACTGCCTGGGCTGGAGCAGCACCTCTCCTAATCAAGGGTTTTGCACTGAAACCTCTCCCTGTGGTTGACAGGGAAGGAATATATTGGATTTTGCTGCCTTAATTCTAAATGCTAATAGAAAGATGGTATCAATGGAAACAACGGGGATGCAACAGGCTGGCTGTCAGCTCTGCTGACCTGCCTTGGGCAGACAGATCTGTACATGCAATCTCTTTTTGTACTGTTGGGACGCCATTTCATCAGTTTTACTGCACAACCAGAGGGAAAAAAAGGACCAATTATTTCCACTTCTCCTGCACTCCTCCTCCAAAACCTCCCCACAGCTACCCCTGCACCTGCCTCAGTGCTCCCCACTGCAGAATTAGGAAATGCTGTGCCCAGCCACCACTGTGTATACAACCCAAGCCTGGATTTGAAAGGTGTGTAGCATGTGCAGAGCAGCTGCAACAGATTAAAGCTCCTCTCCTCCTTCCCTTGCTGCCCCTGTGAGGATTTATCCCTCCTCCACAAAATCCCCCTGCACCCAGCGGTGCTCTCGTCACACCACACTACAAATCACTGCAAAGGCAAAAACGTCCAGTGCAGCAGGATTTTCCCCACACAACACACTCCTGCCCTGCTCCTGGACAGGTTGAATTTATCCCCTGGCAGGCTGGGCAGGGCTGGCTGGCTGTCCTGGGAGGGACACAACAAGGACAAAGCAGAGGATGCTCTGGACTCCAGTGTTCTGCAGCGAGCCCTGTCTGGCCATCAGAGCATGGAAAGGGGCAGGTGGGACCCACGTGCTCCACAGCAGCCAGGGGGCACGGGCTGATGCCCCCAGGGGAGCACATTAACACGGAAATCAATGCTGAAAGGTTAATGGGCTCAGTTAACATCACAGGGGAAAAGCTGTCCTCGGGATGAAAGGAGACAAACATCAGCAGCTCAGGAAGAGCAGGCTGGCAGCCAGCATGGGGACTGGAAGGCTGGTGATGGCAGTGGGACGGAGAGCAGAGCACGGTGGAACTCACCTCCCCAGCAGGAAAACGTCCCCTCCCTTATCTCATGGTGAATCATGACCCAATTCCCTTCCCTCACCTCCTCATGACAGGTACAAGCATGACATTCTACTTGCTAGGAAATCATGAAGTATTTGCCCAAGAGCCCCACAAGCCAAGCAGTGGGATGATCCACGGCCTCGTGGGCCTCAGAAAAGGAGAACAGAACAAACAGAATGGAGAGGAATAAACACAACTCAGTTCAGCCCTGATGGGGTGCCCTCAACTGCCTCTTGGCTCTTTGATGTCTGCTTCCTTGGGTGGTGCCAGCCGGGGGGAAGGTGTTTCACAGCTGTGGGCTTTCAAGGTGTTACAGGGTCTAAACAGCTGAGAAATAGGTCAGGGAAACAAGACAGCTTTTTTATGATTTTTTTTTAAATTCAGTGAAAATCAGCCAGGGAAGTTTGGGACTTGGATTTAAGGTTCCTTGGAAATGAACATTAAAAGCCTAAAGAACCCAACAAAAAATCCAAACATAGGCTGGGGTTTCAAGTCAAAGGTGAACCCTTCGCGCTCAAACCCTTCCCTGAACATGACTGCAAGGCTCTCCCTCCTTACCTGTCTTCCCGGTTGCGATCCAGGGAGTAGAACTGCTTCCGGAGCCACCTGGGAAGGCACAAACAGGCACACGCTCAGCCCCAGCTCCTCAGCAACCAGCCCGTGTTCCAGTCTCCCTCTGGAAGATGCTCAGTGCCACACCATCCACTCCCACATCCCTCCTTCCCACCAGAGAACCCAGCTCTGCCCCCTTTCCAGAGGCAGCCTACCCAGTTTTCATACAGGTGACACGCTCTGCTTTGAAAATGCCTCTGAAGTGCACTGAAGTGCTACCAACAATACAGGCTGTGCACGCATGGAAACATCAATTATGTGGTAAAACTTCTCCCTGATGCATGAGATCAAACTCTGGGGTTAACAGGATGAAGCCTCTGGAGTGCAGAGGCAGAAGTGCTGGGTCAGTGCAGCTCAGAGAGGGAATGAGACGTCACTGTGCTCACCTTTTTCTGTCAAAACAGACAGAAAGGGGGAAAAAGAAAACAAGTGCAGGAAAAGAATGAGTTTTCCTCACCTTTCAATCTGCAGGGGGGTGGGTGCCCTCAGAGTGTCTGCCACCAGCCAGTTCAGCCCCTTGATCCACATATTGACCTCATCCTCGGAAGTGGCTGTGGGAAGTGCACAGGAGAAGAGGGAAGAAGGGACACAGAGGCTGAGCACCAACCCAAACCTCCTGGGACTACCCCCAGCAGCTCACATCCCCTATTCCTCGCTTCAACCCCCTTCTGGTAACATCTCCCCACCACGCAGATGCTCTGGCTGGCTCATCTCCCTGCCAAGCTCCTGCTCCTCTCCTGTGGGATGAATGTGGCTGGCTGGACCTCTTGCCCCTGCATATTTTACTCCCTCCTCCTTCAGTTCCCAAGAGCTGGAGTTATCTTTGTCCCCAAGCAGCGAAGCTGTTCGGGTCCTGCGAGGATGAAGTTCCGGCTCAACCCTGTCCTGGCACAAAACCCAGGGCCACGAGAGCTTTACCTTGCAAGCTGAGGGTCTTCAGCCGGAATTCTGTGCCATAGAGGACAACGAAGCAGTGAGAGTGGTCTGGTCGGAAACACGGATCCTCCTGGTACCGGTCAAAATCGCGCGAGTTCTTTCCTGGACGAATCTCTTTGATTTCACGAATGTCCACTGAGAGAAACGGAAAACAAAGGGGATGTTCAGTGAACAGCTTGGGATTCCCGTGGCACTGGAGAAGGAAGGGCACAGATGAAGTGGATTTAGTCATCTGAAGAGCAGGGTTACCACCCATTACACGATGGCAGCCCCAGGCCTACAGCCTGTAAGCACAGCCCCCTCTTACTGCTTCCCCAAGAGGTTTCCCCAGCCACCATCCCCCTATTTACCTCTGTGTTCCCCAAAAATGGCTGACTGTCTCCCCCACAGGGATCCCCAGGAAGGGGCAGCTGTGAGTGTGCTGGAACATTACAACCAAGCAAGGAGAAGGAGCTGAACAGACACTGGTAAGGGAGCATCTCACAGCCTCCCTCCCCAGAGGAAATTCCAGGAAAGGACTCCTATTGCCATGGAACAAAGAGAAAACAACAGCAGCAGCAAGGCAAAAACAGAAAAAAAACCAAAAAAAAAAAACCAAAAAACCCAAACCAAGAATCTTTGCTTCCTGGAAAAATAGTTTCTTAAATGCTCGTGGGAATCAAGTAACAACATTTCTGAGTCACATTTCCAAAGCAGATGATGTTTCTGAGCAATGCAGGATGGAGATTACTGCAAACCTGGCATGTAATTCATCCCAATTAAACTCCACTTACTGCGCTCGCTGTGGATCGTCTCGCCTTTCATTTCTATTTACTGCAGTTCAAAACTAGACAGAAATGTGACCTGCTCATCACCCGCAGCAGCCACCGACAGCACTAAACTGCACCGTGAGAGATGATGCTCTCTCCAAACCCCACGGCAAGGCAGACACAGGGACTGACTTTGGGAGGACTCGCAAAGCACAAAGAACGTGGGATCCTCTCTTGGATCCTGCTCCCGTGCAGCATCGTGGGTGTCTCTGGTGACAATGGCAGCCTGCTCATTGCCTGGCACAGGACATATCCAGACTGACCACTGTATGAATTTTGGGGGTGTCCTGTGCAGAGCCAGGAGTTGGACTTGATGATCCTTGTGGGTCCCTCCCAACTCAGGATATTCTGTGACTCTAATAACCCCCCAAAGCTCATCAAGTTGTGACAACAGCACAGAAAGAGCCAGTTCCTTGGGGCTGCAAAGGAAGGACAGAGAAGCTTCCCAGGATAAGCAAGAGTGTGACTTTTGGAGGCATCACCCACCCTTTGGAAAGGAGCTGGCTGGCAGTTCAAATGTTAGCAAGCCCTGCCATAATCCTGCCCATGTGCTCACATCCTTAGTGACACAGCAGGTTATCTTAGCCCATAAAACCCCATATCACAGCTCAGGTCTTTGCATCCAGGACGTGCACAGGGGGGGTTGAAGGCTAATCCTGTCCTTGGAGGATGCAGGGTTTGACCAACACAGTGGGGAGAAACCTGGCAGATGGGTTTTCATCGTAATTTACTACGCAATAACTACCAAAGAAAGGCAATGGAATATTCCTGGCCTGCCTTTGCACCCCACTGCAAGCATCCTGCCTGCACTTTGGGATGCTGCAGTGTTGGCTGAGCCCTGTGCTCGCCCCTCCCTGCACAGAGCACCAGCAGGTTACTCAGTAGTGAGGCGGAGCTGCTGCTACAAAGTGCATACCTAAAATCCACGCAGTGGAGAGAGCCCCGGAGCAAGAGAGGTGCTTATCAAGGCCAAAAGCACGCAGGGAATTCCTAGGGCAAAGGGCAGCCTCCCTGAGGATCGGGCAGGAACCTCCAGCCCACGCATGCTTGCAGCTGCTTGCTCCTCTCTCATCCTCCCAAACCTGCCTGAGAGTGCTGGGGAGGGCGGCTGGGGTTTGGTTTGTGCAGCCCTCTTCTCACCACAGAGCAGCAGAGCAGCCTCTCCCACCCGCTGCCTCCAGCACCTTCCCAGCCCCCTCGCAGCTGCAAGGAAGTGGCTCTGAGCAGGAAGCACAGCATCACAAGTGCCACCATCCCGAAGCAGCGAGGGCTGGAGCGATGCTGCCCTGCACCAGTGCTCCCTCTGGCAGTGCCGGACCAGGAGCCACCAGGGAAAGGAGGGCTGGAGGGGTTTGGCTCCAGCCCAGGTCTCGCAGAGACACTCTGGAGGCTCTGCCATGCTCAGCGCCAGCAAGTTTCCCCATCAGTGGTGGCGTGGGCTCCATGACATGACCCACGTGTCCCACCTTGAGTCCTTGCTGGGAAAGGCCTGCCAGGGATGTGGGCAAAGACACGGGGTCAAGCACCTGGTGGCGTCCCAGCTCCACAGGTCACACGCACACCTGGGCAGGTGACCTGGGGTAAGCCCTCCAAAGACAAATCCTCTGTCACCAAGGTGAGCCACATCGCCTCCTCCCCCAGCTGCCCTCTCCCAGAGCGTGCTGTGGGAGACAGAGTGCACAAACTGGTCCTTATCCCATCTGGGATGTGGCAAGAGAGGAAGAACCTGGTCCCTCAGCGATGGTGGAGGGAAGCTCTCTGATGGAATATGAACCCTGCTGCAGCCTGGCAGAGCTGGATGCCCCAGAGAAGAACCAGCAGCAGGCAGGGACAGATGAGCAGCAGATGAGATGGGAGGCCTGGAGTGGGCTGGCTCCTCTCCAGCCCTGCTGGGCTGGTGTACAGACAGCCAGGAGAGGCTCCAGAAAGGAGGCAGCAAAGCCCATCCAGCCCAGAGATGCTCTGAGCTCCCCACATGGTTCCACACTTCACACTGAGCCATGCCATGGCCCTACAAACAGTTGTGCCCTTCACAACCTCCCAAACTTCCCCCCAGCCCACTGCCAGGAGAAACAGCCTGGCCCTCCCTTTGCCTCCAGCACTAGGAGAGAAAAAAAAAAGTCACATTTCTGGGCAAAGAGCCCTCCTTTCAGCAGGAGTGGGTTGCATCAGAAAGAAAAAGCTGACCCCAGATCCACGTCCCTCCCCATGTAAGAAAAAAACCCACCAAATTACCCTCTGGTTACATGAAAACCAGATCCACCCTTGAAGTCATTTAAAACTGAAACTTCATCCAAGCCTCATTTACCCGCTGATGGATAGGGTGTTGTAACACGTAAGGATAAAGACAGCCTGGAACAGGCTCTGAAGGTTGCAAAATCGCCACCTCCAGAGGATTTTTGGAAAGATGGAAAATTGATTAAATTTTAAAAAAAAAATATAAAAAGCTGACAAAAAGAACGTTTAGGCAGATTACTTTCCAGGATGGGTTTATCAGGGACAGCCTCCAAGCAAACACCCACCCCCTCAACAGGCACTGCTGGGTCTGTGTCTCTCTGGGGAGAAATGGTGCAGTGAGAGCCACAGGGTCACTGCCAGCCCAGCCTGACCTCAGCTGGCCCACATGGACTGATCCTGCCCGGGGGCAGCGGAAAAGCCTCCAGCCTACTCACTCCGGCAAAGAAAAAGAGATTAAAAAAAAAGTCTTCCTGCTATTTAGCATTGTGGATCCCACTGAGCACAGCCATGTGGTCATCCCCAGGCTTCCCATCACTGGAAGGGGCACCGGGGGGTCAGGCGGCCCCCAGGGAGAAAGAGGAAAAAGACTCGTATGTGAGTAAAAAACAAGAAAAACCTATTATGCAACAGCGTGGAGAGTAGAGCAGTGCCACCTCCCTCACAGTATCTCAGTGGAAGCCCCTTGAAGGGGATATTGGGGCCAGCAGTGGCTATTGGGAGCAGCAGGAGCGGGGAGGAGGATGCCGGCTGCCCTGAGCTCCTGCTGGCACCCAGAGCCGGGCGATGCCCCCGGGCAGCCCCTGCCCAGCCGGGGCTGCTCCGCGCCCGCTCAGCGCCTCGGCTGCGCCGCTGCAACCCAACACCGCCTGCAGGAACATCGAAAACCCCGCCAGAGCTCCCCCGGGAGCTGGGGAACGGCCGGGCGAGCTCTAAGTGCCTCGCTGGCCGAGGGCCAGAGCCCTCAGCACCTCGCAGTCTGCAGCTCGCCGCCTGCCCTCCGCTGTTTATCGAGTCCCATCCGCCTGCCGAGCGCCGGCTCTGTCCCCGCGCAGCCCCGTCCCCGCGCAGCCCCCTTCTCGCACT
>VZRR01006902.1:0-14076 GCA_013398015.1 Oreocharis arfaki | reverse complement strand
TTGCCTGAAAGCCCTTTAATTTCGAAATTACAATAATAATCCAGAGGGAAGGGGGTTGCATTTTCCATTCCAAAGGGGGCTTCTGCCTTCCTTAGCAGATGTCTGTCTTTCAAACCAAGACACCAACCAAGGTCCAACTTAAGGTCTGTGAAGCCTTCAGGGTAGCTGTCAGCCTCAACATCTGAAGATGAGACCATAAAGTGCAAGAGGTTTCTCTCACAGGGCTCGCTAGTTATTCCCTATTCATTGTATTTGTGTTGTTTCAGTATTTTTAAGCCCTGAGAACCAGGATTTTGCTAACGTGACACTCTCCTACTGATAGTATCCTAATCTTTATAATATTATCCCAGCTGCAAGGAGTTTACAGCCTGTGGGATGAAATGCAACCCAAATGCTTCAACACCTTGGAGCAAGGATAAGTTTTGCTATCAAGTGTGCTTTTTCTGAAGTATGAAACAATTCTTTGATCAGCAAATTCCCAACAGGAATGTAAAGAGAATACTAAGCTCAGCATGCTGCAGGAGATCCAGAGGGAAAGCTCTGTGCAGCACTGGCAGGGGTCTCTCTGGCTGATGTGCCATGGTGAATAGTACAAAGAATAAAACATCATACTATCGCTTTTCTTCTGCAGGCATCAATGTGGCCCTGATGATCCAGGCAAGTATACAACACAAGCAGCAATTTCTACACAGCTTTCTGGTGAGAGGTCTCAAAGCATCCTTCTCTACCAGATATGCATTTTTTTTAAACTGAAGGTTTTCGTTTTCACTCCTCGTGCTTCCCAGTGGCCACCACAAAATCTTGGTGTACTCTTATGCCACCCTGGCTAAGACCTGTCCCAGCACAGTGGCATTGGTGCCAACAGTGATTGTGAGAATAATCTTGGTTCAAGACTTCAAGCTCATTTTTACAACTGCACCATTGTTCTGGGTTTGGTTTTTCAATTAATTTCTCCCATCTGCAATCTGGAAGAAGGATAATGTGTTGCCTGAGAGACAAATGGGGGCAATCAGAAAACCAAACGTATAGCTGGGTGTCACAACATTCCACTGAAATAGCCCTGGCTGGGGGCAGGAGAAAAAGGTGAGGGGGCTACCCTGGAGATTTGGCTGGGTTTTTGGGAAGTCCAGTTTCCGGATTCAGGGGAGGAAAGAGCTGTTTGCCATTTTCCCTGATGCCTGACTGCTAGAATCTGTCTTGGTTTGAAAGACAGGTGTCTGCCAAGGAAGGAGGGAACTTCCCTTGGTATGGAGAATTTGACCCCCTTCCCTCCTAATTATTGTAACTTTGAAATTACAGCACTTTCAGGCAAAGATATGGGAGAAGGAATAACAGTTCTTTACTAGTATTTATAACACGGCAAACAAACAACAACAATGGTAACAACAACAAACAAGAACACAAAACACAATAAACAGTCTCTTCCCACTCTTTAGCAATTTTCCTTTTGGTGCAATGACTCTCACAGCCAGCAGGGGCGCTGGTGGCTCCTGGCGGGGCAGGGCAGGTGTGATGATTCTCCCACAGCTGCAGGGGGCACGCCAGTGTGAGCTCAGAAACCATGCAGTAATGGCGGCTTGGCTGAGCCAGGAAGTCATGGGCAGCAGGTGACAGCAATTGCTGGGCTACTGCGCAGAGGTGGCCCGTACAGGGACACCCCACACGTTGGCTCTGGACTGCCCCTAACCAGCCAGGAAACAAACAAAAAAAAGAACTAAGTAGACTAGCAGTGCAGGAATAGTGCAGCAGACCGGGGTCTTGGAGTCCAACACAAAGGAGTGCCTGCAGCAACACACTGCGGGCAGAGGGTCTGGTGGGAATCTGTCCCCATGTTCCTGCACCCACATGCGCTGGTCCTGAGTGCCAAGTGGTCAGGTGGTAGGGAAAACAGTAAACTGCTCCTTCCTCCCCTAAACCTGGAAACCGGACTGCCCAAAAACCCAGCCAAACCTCCAGGGTCCCCCTTCACCTTTTTCTCGAGGTATGCCAGGCAAACCACCCCCACCCAGGGCTATTTCAATGGAATATTGTGACACCCAGCTACATGTTTTGTTTTCTGATTGCCCCCATTTGTATCTCAGGCAACGCATCGTCCTTCTTCCAGATAGCAGGTGGAAAAAAATTCACTGAAAAACCCAAACACAGAACAACCATTTATCTCAAAAGCATGTACACGAATACATGTGAAAAAGCATTTTAAAGATGTTTTCCACTATAATGAGATGCAGAAATTATAGGCAAAGCTCAAAAAGTGATGAAATGAACTGTCCTTGCTCTTGAAAACAGCTATGAACCAACGAAAAAGGATCCTAAAAGTCGTTCTTCAGCTTTTTAATCTAATTTTGCTTTTGCATGTGGTGGGGAGAAAAACTTCCTCCTTCCATCATGTGGTTCCTCCAGAGGACAGGATTTAACCTAAACAGAAGTATGAGCATCCATGCTGCCAGGTTGGATGAGGAGGGTGTCTTCACCACCTGTGACATCATCAGCAGACAATACACCAGCATGCACACTCTTTTTTGCTGACACATTTTCAAACGAAAGGACGGGGATGATGGAAGGAGAAGATCCAAGAAAAGCTGGAGCACTTCTGACTCACCTGAGATGACACTGAGCTAAGGTTGGACAGGCTGAAGGAGTGGGGAGCAGTCACAAGTAGAAAACAATATCCAAACACCTGGGTCTAAAACAGGCTGGTTTCACTATAAAGTATTCATATGGTAATGTGGAAACCTAATTCAAAACACAACACAAGACCTTCCAACCACATCAGTTCTGCAAGTCTATGACTATCACAAAATTCCTTCTTCTGCTGTGGCCCTGAGCATATCATCCTTTGCCCCTAAGGCTGATACACCATGAGCAGTGTCTGTGCTGTATCTCGATAGTTCAGTTGTACTGAGGAAAAAGCAAAAAATCCAAATGAAGCCAAGGATGGCAACAGTTGGTCCATTGAACAAGAAGTAGTTCACTCTGTACCGGTCCCACAGTGGTGGTTGCACATTTGAGGATGCACTGGATCCACTAAGGGATATGTCTGGACATTAAGTCCTCCAAGCACAAAGGCATTTAAAGAAAAGTTACCCAGTAGCTGAGAATTGTTTTCCAGAGGTGTATTTCTCTTTCCTTGGCTTGTTAGGAAGACCACTGGGGTGCTTTTCTTTTGTGGCAAGGCCACGCCTTGTCACATGCACTGGGCAAAGGAATTCTCAGCCAGGGCACAGCAGAACTGAGAAACATTTGGTGCTGCAAGCAAAAAGGAGAAACATCAAAATCTGCATCTTGGTGAAGCCCATCTGATAATGCCTCCTGGTTCCCTGGTTAATCTGCTACCCTGGAATGACAGCATCATCTCTCACATGCTCTTGTTTCTTTCCTGTTTTCCTTTTAGAATAATAGAATCATTTGGGATGGAAAAACCTTTAAGATCATAAGATACAACAATTACCCCAGCCCTGCCAAGCCCACCACTAAGCCTTTTCCCCAGCTGCCACACGTACACATTTTTAATTACATCCAGAATATTTTCCCTGTGGTTTTTCCTTCTTTTGACTGGTTTACAGTTGTTTAAAGTTAATGTCTGTGTACAGATTTAAAGTTAATATTTAAGCAGAAAAAAAAAGCTATTTTGAAGAAAAGCAAAATTTTTTATGGAAAAAATTAAATTTTTCTTCTTCCCTGTCTATTTGGCAATTGCCTACTGAAAGTGCACATTTTCAGCATACCTGAATATGTCACCCTGGAGGGAAAAAAACAGGGAGAGAAAGGAATATATCTGGAGGGATATATTTTTCCTGGAGGGAAAAAATATATCTATTTTGTACAACTGTCATGGTTTGACACTGGTTAGGCACCAAGCCCCACGAAATCTATTTCTTTTCATAAGGCAAAATGAAGACTATTGAGGAAAACGGAAAAACTTCAAGGCAAAACAGGTCCACACTTCAAAAGTTACAGTATAAAGAAGATTTATTACTAACAGAATTAAAAGTAAAAAGAAATAATAAGAAATTAGAGCAAACTCCCAGAACACCTTTTTCTTACAGTATCCCCTCTTTCTACCAACCCGCACAAGGGAAACAAACAGCGTTTGGTCAATGTTTCATTTCTTAAAAGTCTTTATGTTTAAGGAAAAGAGTGCTGTGCCATGGGATCCTTCCCACGGGATATAGCTCTCTACAAACTTCTCTAGCGTGGTTCAAACTTTCGCGGAACAACAGTCTGCCCGGAAAATCTGCTGCAGTGAAAAAATATCCCTCCCATGAATCTTGCAGTCTTCCCACACTGCCAATCATGGGCCATAATAGCCATGAGGTTTAGTCTTTTAAGTAAAGGCTCTCTCTTCTTCAATCTCTAAAAGCCTTTCACAACATCTATGGGCTCTGGCGTTGAGCACTTTTCCACGAGCTGTGCGTGGATTTCTGCATACCCGCAATGTACTTCAATGAATTATAGGGAAACAGTTTGTAATATTACAGTCTTCACCATGGCTCACAAGGAGAATTTTCAGCTCTGGTGCTAGAAGTGCCCTTGCTCTCTTTTCCTTTCTTTCTAACCTGGAAGAAAGTTGGTCTTGTCTGGGCTCTGCATCGGGAAAAATACTTTCTATATTTTTCATTGCTGGCTGCATGGTATCATTTTCGGTTCAGTGCGAGCCGAGCCAGCTGTGGGGAGGCCCTGCTGACCCCGCCAGCTCTGCATGGGGAGGAGGGGGGCGTGGCTGCAGAGATTCGCGCTGCGCAGTTTGGGCTGCATGGCTGCTCAGGGCTGTTTTCAGCTGCTTGCTGCTCCAGGGTGGTTTTCTCCTGGACGGGCCCACTCCAGGAGAGGGCTTGGAGGCCTCCCCCCTGGCCACCCCTCAGCAGGAAGCAGGAACAAAAGGAAATTCCTCCTTCCTTTGAATATGTAGATCATGGAGGCATTACCATCTTATTTCATTGGTTTAGTAACCTGTCTATCGACTATTAGCTCTGTGCCAGTCACAGAAACCAAGCAGCTGTTTTCTTTTCCTCTCCCCTACAAACCAAGTTTTGCTAGATCACCACAACAACTGATTTTAACACCACATCTTTTATGTTTATAGCTTTACCAACTACAGTGCTCAGCACAGAGGAGCAAAATTACACCTATGGTCTGCCCCTGGGCAACCTGGAGACATCTCAGCCGTGTACAAACAAAACTTAACAGCCAGATTTGTCCAGAGTAGCTANCCCATGAATCTTGCAGTCTTCCCACACTGCCAATCATGGGCCATAATAGCCATGAGGTTTAGTCTTTTAAGTAAAGGCTCTCTCTTCTTCAATCTCTAAAAGCCTTTCACAACATCTATGGGCTCTGGCGTTGAGCACTTTTCCACGAGCTGTGCGTGGATTTCTGCATACCCGCAATGTACTTCAATGAATTATAGGGAAACAGTTTGTAATATTACAGTCTTCACCATGGCTCACAAGGAGAATTTTCAGCTCTGGTGCTAGAAGTGCCCTTGCTCTCTTTTCCTTTCTTTCTAACCTGGAAGAAAGTTGGTCTTGTCTGGGCTCTGCATCGGGAAAAATACTTTCTATATTTTTCATTGCTGGCTGCATGGTATCATTTTCGGTTCAGTGCGAGCCGAGCCAGCTGTGGGGAGGCCCTGCTGACCCCGCCAGCTCTGCATGGGGAGGAGGGGGGCGTGGCTGCAGAGATTCGCGCTGCGCAGTTTGGGCTGCATGGCTGCTCAGGGCTGTTTTCAGCTGCTTGCTGCTCCAGGGTGGTTTTCTCCTGGACGGGCCCACTCCAGGAGAGGGCTTGGAGGCCTCCCCCCTGGCCACCCCTCAGCAGGAAGCAGGAACAAAAGGAAATTCCTCCTTCCTTTGAATATGTAGATCATGGAGGCATTACCATCTTATTTCATTGGTTTAGTAACCTGTCTATCGACTATTAGCTCTGTGCCAGTCACAGAAACCAAGCAGCTGTTTTCTTTTCCTCTCCCCTACAAACCAAGTTTTGCTAGATCACCACAACAACTGATTTTAACACCACATCTTTTATGTTTATAGCTTTACCAACTACAGTGCTCAGCACAGAGGAGCAAAATTACACCTATGGTCTGCCCCTGGGCAACCTGGAGACATCTCAGCCGTGTACAAACAAAACTTAACAGCCAGATTTGTCCAGAGTAGCTAAGACTCTCAAAGAAAACCTGCAAAACAGGTAAATTTTCTTGGATCATTTTTTTTCTCTTTTCCTGCTTTCTCTGAACACTGTCATAAATGCCTTGGGCATTATGTAAGGGTGGAATTCTGTGAGAGCTCAGGGCAGAGTTCAGCACATGGATGCTCCTTTTTCCTTGTAGATCTGAAACCTTCCTTCTATATCCCTTTCTCCCACTGCCAATAGTTTTTCTTTTATTTAAACAAATCCTCAGCTATGCATTCTAATGAAGAATAATGATTCATGAGCAAGAGGTGTCTGGGACTGCACTGATGGAGTGGCATTACTTGCTGTATCAGGTGCCAAACTAGCATTTATTAACCATTTCTGCTGAGGCCTCAAGACTTCAAACATAGATTTTATGGCTGGCAGACAAAAGGAGAAACAAGAAAAATCCCACCATTTATTAAACATTTACAAAATATGTTTTAAATTTTAACTTCCCCTGATGCACAAGAGGAGGATTGTTTGGATTGTCTGGTTTGGGTTTTTTCATTTGGATTTGTTCAGATTTAAAGACTGTTATTATGAGACTCAAGATATTTTATAAATCAGTAAGAAATGCTTTGGTGCTTTTTATTTATTTTAAGGAAACTCTACAGGCATAATGAAAAGCTTTAATCTTATTTCAAGGATGTAATTAAAATCACAGCTTCCAAGAAGGTCAATATGGCTTGATGACAACATTGATTTTTGGAATATTACTGATGCACATAGTCAATGGTTTTTTTTAAGATAACTTCCATCCTTTCAAGACCTCTGTCAGATATAATTTGATTGGTAAATACCTACTCTAAATTAAACTCACACAGTAATTATAGTGTCTCATCATGATTTATTGAAAAATTATTCAAAATGTTTTAGCAAGTAATAAATTTTCTTCTCATTCACATTTGGGACTAGATTCTTGTTTGCCATGGTTACAGGGTCCAGGAGATCCCTGAAGTGCAAACTTGGTCCTACTGAACTTACAGTATTTTGAGTATTGATTTGCAGGGGGTGACTATTTTCAATCTGGTTGTTAAATCAAACTCCTTTGACAAACTGGGTCTTTCTTGCCTGCAAATTGAGGCGCTCAGTTTGCGGTCAGTCTGTCATAGCCTTACTACAATTCATGCTTACCAAGCACTTTGGAAACTTCAATTGAAAGGGTCGGGGTGTTTAATTACTCGTTATTGTATTGCTCAGAGAGAACACCAAGCTTGGAGCAGGGATCACTGATGCAGATTAGCTGTCCGATAAATCTGTCTCATTCATTTATGTTTTCATTTATGGGCAAAAAAATTGGGATTGCAGCCAGTATGGAGGGCTCACTCAAAAGGAGAGATGGGCTATCACTCAAAACACTTTTAGTTTCAGCCTACTCTGGTCTATGTGTGGGGACAGATGGTCTGACTTGCCTTAGCCCCACTTTACCAGAAGAACCAGGCATTTCCCATTATTACAGCAACACTGTCAACACAACAGCCTACTTATTGCATCTCCCACTCAGCTCTTCCATGTCTCATTTAAGTGATTTTACACTACTTTTGCATGGGAAACAGATTTGTGGCTGTAACTTCGAGGGGAACGAAAGATAATAGTGTCATTCCCACTAAATGAGGGATTTCCAATGGCAAAGCAGCCCTTGTTCTACAGGTACACCTTGTTAACAGCTTTCACTAAAGAGAAATCCCAGCTGTGGCTCCCTTCAGTGTTCCCGTGCTGATGGATACAGATTGAAAATGGTCTGATTTATTAATGGTAAATAACACCTATGACTGCAACAGTCCTAAATAATCATGTCCCACAAAGTGTATGGCCTTCAGGAATGCTGTCTGAGAGATGAGGCCCAGCTAATGGAAATGTGTATCACCCCATTTTGGGGGACAATCCTGCTTTTAACCCTCTTAGTAACACCAAAGATTACAGAAGATGATCTATTCGCTTAAGAAGTAGACGCAGTGCCCCATATAAGTAAATTCTTGGCCATAACCATCATTTTAAAAGGCGTTAATGAACACTGAATCAGGTTAAAAATCTATTCTTGTATCTTTATACAGCGAAGGACGTGCCAGTGATTGCTGCAAATTTTCAGACAAAAATAGCATCTTTGTTGGTTTGGTTTTGGTTTTTTTTTTTCTCATCAGAGAAGTGGCAAACGCTCCAAAGACATCTGTCAGCACGCTTGCAGATATTTGGATTTTGTCATGCAAATAACTCCTGGTTGTCATTCTAGTGCAAGGAATGGCTTTTTGCCTGAAAAAAGGTTACACGACAGAAAGGACCTCAGGCACAGATGTGCTTGTGAATATTTGCTGGACTCCACCAGGAGGTTCCATGATGTGGACACATGGAGTCCCTGGATTAAGAGGCTTGAATGGGGCTTTCATGAAGGAAATCCCGATGGTGAGATTACTCCTTTTCTGATGAGCCTCAGCTAATACTCTCACCCCTCCAAACATGATTGCTTTGGAAGCCCAGTGCCCAGGGGTTTTCCTGTCCTGCCTGTGCACCCAAAAGATGCACAACCTCAGAGTGGCCCCATGTCACGCTGAGCTGGCCACGAGCCACCTCAACGGACCATCCTACGCATGAACAGAGGAAGAGCACCCTTGTGGGATGGGTTTGCCAAAGCTGCTGTTTCTGCAAGAGACCAACAGGAATCTTCACTGCTAAGAGCAAGATGAAATCATTGCTTGAGACACACGGGAGATGAGACTGCAGGATCATCCCAGAGCCAGTGAGCCTCTGCAGGCAGGCAGCTGTATGCCACTACTCTCTCACAGGTAAACTTGAAGCAAGGCCTGGAGCAGAGTTTGAGTGCAGCATTTCAGAGGCAGAAATAATTCCCTCTTTCCAGCCAAATGCTGGTAGATATTAGAGACATATCAGAGTTGCCGCTTTGCTGCAAATGGAAACCCGCGCATCTTTGAGGTTTAGGAAGGGTAGATGAACCATATCAGAAACAAAAAAAAAAAATAGTAGTCCACTCCCTGCCATTCTCTCAATTAACATGAAATAATTCCTGTTCCACGCATACATGCATAAATATGTACAACATACCTTACTACTTGGCATTGCAGCCCGCTGTACAAGCACCTATCAATTTGGCTTAGAGACTCTCCACAAAGTGCTAGGCAGGAATTTAGCAATTTAGCTCATAAAGGGGAAAAAAATTGCCACACTTCATATAGTGCTATTTTCCAATCAGAAAAGGTAAACATTCCTAACCACCTTCAAAACTAAATCTCAAGCAGAGGAATGCACAGAGGATTATCAGGTCCTGGTGCTTATCTCAGCAAAAATGGTCATTCCTTTCTCACATACCAAACTGGATTCATTGTCTTTAATACCAGCATTATGAATTAACTGTTCATTGTACTGCATCAGGCAAATGGTTTCCATCTCACCCTGAGATACCTGCAACATATCTCATAGCTGTATATGAGCAAGATCCCATCTTCGCCCCAAAGTACTTGCATTTCCCATCTTTATAATCTGCATCACTCCAGTGAACAGGTACTGGGTAAGAGAGAAAGACTTTTGGAGATAAGCCAAACACTGCATGATCTTACGGGGCAAAATCAGAATTACCTGCACGGGCCTCCCTTTCGCAGGCTGCCTGAGAAGAAAAGAGGATCAACAGAAGAGACTGGCATAGTGAGGGAAAGCAGTATTTCCCTGGAGCAAAACTAGTCCTAGGTCTATCAAGCAGTTACACTCATCTTTGAGTCTAACTGTTCATCTTTTCATTCACATTGAGAAAAGAGATTTTTGACAGACTTTGCAATACTTTTTTTCTCTTTTTGATAAATGTGTTCACAGGAAACTTAATCTTTTAAAAGATAGTTAATTTCTTTGTCTTAGGTTACAATGTAAGATGTAACCAAAAGTATGTATTCTATCAGCATCTGTTAAAACCAGGTGGGACAATGTTCTTTATCTCTTCCATGACACATCCCTGATAACTCCATCCAGAGAGCTATTTTTCTGTTAATGGGCTATCACTGCGTGACTCATAAAATTATATCATCCCATTGAGAGATGCTCTGCCCAGGGGGAGGAAACCAGCATTCCTACCTGGATATAATCTGAGGTTTGGAACACCACATTCAGCCCTTACCTACTGGATTCCCAGAGGACAAGAGCTACATAACCACTGCTGGACCCTCAGAGTAAGACCAGACCCTTCTAGAGGATCACCACTTCAACAGAACCACATCTACCACTGCAGGAGGACTGCAGCCACCATCTAATTGGACTGCTACCGCTACCCTGCCTGACAAGGTGTCAGGTTCTATTCTGACTCTGTCAGTGTTTCTGTACTGCTGCATTTATTTTTTAAATTTTTCTATTAAATTGTAGTTCTGATTTCAAGTCACTCACTTATTTGCTTTCAAACTAGTACATCCCTAATTAAGCATTTTCTCCCTCTCTCATCAGTAACAGTGAAAACATATCAAGACAAATTCCCCATATACATATGCCTGGCAATGGCAGCTTTTCTTCCTAAATCCCCTGGACAACTGCAGTAAGAATATGAGGGATAACATCTGAGGCCTCTCCTGCCTTACAGCCAGGGACCAGAGTTGTCTGTTCTCTTCGTGAAGTTTTCCATCTGCTCTCTTTGATCACAGAGAGAATAAAGAGAAGTACATAGTGGAAGTGAAGTACACCCCTCATGAGACTCCACTTCTAAATTAAGGGGAAAACAGAAGGAAGATATAGGAATGCTTATTAAAAGTAGAGTTTGGAGTGGCAAGCAGATGCCTGGCAGGGCAGATGGATGTGGGCAGCCCATGAGCTTGATGATTTGGTGCTGGAAGAGGGAAGAGCTTCAGTGGTTTGCATTTTCTCTTGTCTCACTTTTGGTTTATAGCAGGTAGAGGTTGCTCTTGCCTTATGCAGCAGATTAGGAGAAGCAATGGGACTGAATCTATACTTAAGGTATCAGCATTTTGGTAAGTCACAGGCTGCCTAAGAAACCTCTCTTTTGTTTAATTTTGCTGCATAAATAATACGAATGAAACATTTCATGCAATGAGAAGTAAATCATGGTCTTTGAAACTTTGGGAAACATCATGAAAATTATTCACCATCTCTAGGAGCATTATACTTCCGTGCAAAGGGTCCTGACCAATCCCTCCTGGTTGGCCATTCCCAGGTCATTTCTCAACAAAGGCAAAGAGGGAAGCCACTGCTGAGTCACAACCAGGATTTGAGTTCTCTGTGATGCAACTGCTCAGCCCGATGGAGGGTCTTTCTGTACCTCACAATACTCCGTTGGTCCCTAAGATCCCTCACAGTGGCCAGAGAAACCCACCCTTGGCACTAATAGTATACCTAAATACCCCAGGCCCCACTTGCTGCATCAGGACAATGTGTTTGTTCTGCTCATGAAACTTGGTGCTGTGCATTTCCTGGACACCTGTCACCTGCCTGCAAATCCTCCCCAGCAACAATCTCATATATGCAATCGTTCCCTTTTACATCTCAAGACTTTTTTTTTTATTTAGCACCAAAAACAAACTGTGCTCCCAGCTGCCTTTCCTGTCTTGAGGTGATTTTATGCTAATACTGTATCTCCCAATCGTCTGCCCAGAAATCCCAGAACTTCAAGCTGGATTCAGGCGGGGGGAGAGAAGCCAGGCGAATTCTTCAGCATGATTTGTGTTCAAGGACGCACACACACTCCCCTGTGTTCTCACCACTGCAGAGCCAAGGGAGCAGCTTCCTGCTTTTAGCTAGCCTGTTAGCTGAGGGAAGAACTTTTTCCTGTGGCCGCTTCTTTCTTCTTCTTCTTTGTCTTCTTCGTCTTCTTCGTCTTTGTCTTCTTCTTCTTCCTCTTCTTCTTCTTCTTCTTCATCTTCTTCATCTTCGTCTTCTTCATCTTCTTCTTCTTTGTCTTCTTCTTCGTCGTTGTCTTTTTCATCTTCTTCATCTTCTTCTTCTGGAACTGTTCAGCTTTGCTCCGGTCCAAAACACCAGAACATTGCCAGGAGCCCCATGCCACGGCCCGGGGGGAGGCCCTGGGGCACTGCACCCCAGCTCTGGAGGACCTCAGGAGAAGCCGAGCAGGACTCTAAAAAATCCACCATCTTTCTCCACAATCAGAAGGTTATTATCTAACATTATTCATTTTTTTCCTTTGTGCCTGCATGCACCCTGCTTCTCAAGTAAATAGTTTTTTTCACTTTCCCCTAAGAAATACCTTTTGGACCTCTGGGAGAGGGGCTGCAGAAACCTGCCTTCCATTAGAGGATATGTTCATCTCAGGACATTTCCTCCTAATTTGTTTCAAACCGAGATATTTCCCCATGCAGAAGCCAAAGGTCAGCAAGATAGCCATAAGACACAGTTTCACAACAGAGGAAACACCACAAAGACATATGAGCAACATGACAGTCAGTGAATATTCTCTAATTATGCTGAAAAAAAGAGACTAAAAGCCCACACCTGCTGACACTTGGCTGCATTGCCATCGTGCTAATTAGCTACAATTAATGAGATGGCAGCACTGATGCTAGAAAGAACCCAGGCCAGAAAGGAAAATCACTGATTAGTTAAAAATTAAAGTAAACCCAGAAGAACATCTCCCCACTCTACTTACACTCTGCAGCCAGCCTTGGAAAAGCTTGCCAGGAAAGGAGCAGGAAAATATGAAAGAGAAGTCCCAAAATTCACAGTGATGCTTCAAAACTGACCAGAAAAGTCACAGGTTGTCCACCAATTCCATGCACACCATAAAACCCTGTGGCAGGTGGTGAGCATAGGTGTGAAAATGAATGGTACAATCGGGCTGTTAATATTGTAAGAGACAATTCATATGGATTTATTTGCTGCTGATGTCTGTAAGGTGATGCAGAAAGAGAGAACAGACAACACCTTTGAATGGCCAAGAGCTGGAGCCGCATGGAACCTACGCTGAGACCAAGAACTATCCATGAGGGAGCAGTTTCACACAGCCAGTGCAGCTTTCCAACTTCAGCAAAATCTTTTTCCTGCAAGAAGCAAATGCTTGGCCAGGAGTGGGGATTCAGTTTGGAATTAGCAGCCTTAGCTCAACACTCACCATGTTTCTTTACTGAAGCCAACTCAAAAAGAACCACAAACCAGGAAGCAAGATAACATAAATGGGATTGAACTGCCACACAAATTGTTTCCAAGAAAATGTTAATGTCTGATCCAAGGCTCTGGAGCCAGTTGTTACCTTCTCACTGTTCCCAACAGCCTTTAAATCTGTTCATGTATAACATAGCTTGTCCATTTTTTGTCCATATAGAAAGCTATTAAAAAGCCGAAAGAAATCCATTAATTTTAAAGAACAATAGGGCAATAATGCTCACCCTCTTCACAGCTGTTGTCAGGTCTAGTACTAGCTTCAGTGCTTTAAAAGATGCCAGTCCTGTGCTAATCGCAAAGTAGTATCAGGAAAAATGCCTGGCTCTCAGAAATAATTTGCATTTGTGTAACTCTCACCTCTTTCAGCTCAAAAGATAAGGTCCCAACTTCTTAGTAGGTCAGATTCCTGAGAGTCATATATATGGATATGTATGTATAAAAGAACAAAAGAAACTCAAATCCTAACCAACTAGTCAAAGTTCTGTTTTATTAAAAATACATGGCTTGATTTTCTTCTCAATTTGCACTAAGGGAAATGCAATTACTAATCATCCATTCATCGAGTGAGCCCTGAGTTTATCTTGTTGCCTTTCCTGGGATACCCAAATGGTTCACAAATTTAGGTGTGTCCTTCATGGGAGCAGAAGGCATCCCGACAAGAGTAGCACTAAGTAATGATGTAATATCTTGCCTCTTCTACTTCTCTCACAATGTTGGCACTGCCACACAGCCACGCAGCTCTGCTCTTTGTTGGCTTGGGAAGTGTTGGGGTTTTAGGAGTTC
>VZRR01006893.1:44129-56366 GCA_013398015.1 Oreocharis arfaki | reverse complement strand
TCACCAAGATCGAGACCCTGCGCCTCGCCACCCGCTACATTGCCCACCTCTCCGCCCTGCTGGGGCTCGGCCGGGGGGCGCCGGCTCCCCGACACTGTCCCCTCTGCCCCCGGGGCCTGGGCTGCTGCCAGGACACGGACCCCCCCGATGCTTCGTCCCCCGGCGCTGCAGGCTGGGGGTCACCTCCCATGGCGGGGACCCCCCCGGAGCTGCACGGGGCTCCCGGCACGGGGACGGGTGCCTGGGGGTCACCTCTCTGCAGCCCTGCTGCGGGCACTCCCCCAGAGGTGCCTGGGGGTCTGGAGATGGGGCTAGGGACTTGGGGGTCACCCCCCTACACCCCTGCTGCAGGGACCCTCCCAGATGTACTTGGGGGTCCCAACATCGGGATGGAGACCTGGGGGTCTTCCCCCTATATCCCTGCATCCGGAATCCCTCCAGAGGTGCTTGGGGTTTCCAACATCGAGACGGAGAGCTGGGAGCCACCCTCCTACATCTCTGCAGTAGGGATCTCCTCAGAGCTGAACAAGGCTGTCACGTCCTCTGCGTCCCCCTGGCTGACCCCTCCCCACTGTGCAGGGGCTGGGGCCCCCTCAGATCTCCCTGGTGATGTCCTGGACATGGGGCTGATGCTGTCGGAGTTCGTGGGCACAGAGACAGTCACCCAGGTACGTGCTGGTGGGGATTGGGCTGACTCTCAGCATGGGGCTGGCACGGGGCAGGGATCAACCTCCCTTGGGGCGGCCTCAGAGTCCTCTTGGTGTGGGCTAGGGCAGGAACTGGTTTTGGGGTAACAACAGCCTTGTCTGGGGTAGGGAATGGAGAGGTGAGCCCTGCTTCGTGCAGTGGGTGAGGTGGGTCCCCCAGCCTACCCCATCCTTCCTGGTGCTTCCCTCCTACGGGAAGGAGGGATCCCGTTAGTGGGGATAGAATGAAGTCTGTCGTCCTGCTTGTCCCTGCCCAGGAGCCCTTCCAGGGGTTAGGCTGTCACTCCCACGACCCCAGCCCTGCCTGGACCTCTGTCTGGCTGCTCACCCTCTCCCTGTCTGCTCCCCAGGATCCCTCTGCGGACCTGCTCTCGCTGCTGGAGGCTCTGTTCCCACCACAGCCCCGGCACTGACCCAGATGAGCCCCCGGGCCCGGAGCACCCGTTGCCCCACGATGCCTGTCCGGACCCCTGCAGCCTGGGGACACATGCAGCCCTTGGGATAGCTGCAGGAACAAGCTGCCCCGTCGGAGCCTGGAGCCGTGCTGGACGCGCAGGGTGGCGGTGGCTGGATGTGAATAAACCCTTGTGCCCTCTCTGTGTGTCTGTGTGGCTGTTCCCAGGAGCTGGGCACGGGATGGGGTTTGGCATGCCTAGGGGTCTGCTGTGCATGGGGTCCTGTGTGCCCAGGGTCTCCTTGCCGGGCTGCAGGGCTGGGGGCTGTGGGGCAGCCAGGCACCATCTGTGAGAGCAGCTTGGGGATGTATCAAGAGAGACACTCCCCTTGCCCTGGGGCCTGACCCTCGGCCAGGAAGGGGTGAGGATCCCCAGCACCCTCCAGATCCAGCCTTCCCACCTGGCAGTTCTGGGCCTGTGGGAGCTCCCCAGTGCAGAGTGAAATGGGTAGATTTGGGGTCCAGCTCAGTGTGGGGATGGGGCTGAGCCCACGGGCTGGAGACCCTGCCAGGAGCAGAGTGTGAGGGCCTGTGATTGGGACCCTATGTCCCCAGCCCCCTTGGTGGCTCCCTGAAGTCTGGGGTCCCCATTAGCAGGAGGATGTTGGGACCTGGCGGCCATGTGCTAATGTGTCAGGGGAGTATCTCTCCAGCTCTGGGGTCTGGGGTGAAGGGCGGGGGGTTAATGAACCCCATGGAGTGTGAAAGGACTCTCTAATGAGGTTAATTCCCTCTGCTGGGGAGGAGGAGGGGGGTGACAGAACGCGCCACAAGCCTTTGAGGTGTAAAGCAGCCCCCTGCCCTACCTTCTCCTAGGCTGCAGCCCCCGCTCTCCAGCCAGGGCTGAAGGGACCCGGGCACGTGCTCCAGCCTTGGGGACACTGCCATGGGCATGACCACAGTCTGGGGGAGCAGCTGGCAGTCGCAAGGCTGGGAGGAGGGACCTGTGGGTCTCTGGGTTCCCCAAATGCTGCACCTCAATGCGAGGAGCCCTAGTGTGAACTGATATCTGGCCCTGGCAGCAGCAGTGCCAGACCTGGGGGGCACTGGCAGCATCCCCTGGGCTGGGGGGCTCCCTCCCACAGATGTGGGGCACATCCCACTGCCCATTCCTGTGTGCGAGCACCACGCACACTGACGTGTGTGACCGTGTGCTGTGGGTGGCAGGGGAAGGACCGTGCTGTTCCAAGCCGCTGGCTACGTCAAGGACCATTCAGAGCTGCCAAGGGCGCCCACGCCACAGCATCTGCAGCAGCAGCTGCAGGTGCTGGCTCTCTGCAGTACCTGCCCTGGTACCTGCTCCGCTCCCTGCTACGCTCCCCATCGTGCCCCAGAGCAGATGCAGGAGCCCTCAGCACAGAGCCTCGGCACTGTGTGAGCACCGCCCCTGCCATGGCCTGGCCGGGGAATGCTGAGCAGGACACCCTGGATGCAGGTGAGGTGGGGGGAATAGGGTGTCTGGTCCTCCGGGCATTACTGTTGGGCTGGGGGGGGTCACCATGGCAGGCAAGATCGTGAGGGATACTCTGGGCAGGGAGAGGAGCACAGCAGTAATGGCCTGAGGTGGGTGGCATGTTGGGGCCAGCTGCCATCGTCTTCCTCTGGCCCGCTTGGTGCCAAGGACCCCCATAGCTCAGCGGGCATAGAGGGGCTCTGGGGGGTGCTGGAGGCTCTGGGGTCGCAGCAGGATGTGGCGAGCAGGCAAGGATGGAACCCAGGGAAGTGAGCTCAGAAATGTGAGCCCTGGGCAGGGGGCTCTAGGGGACAGGACCCACAATGCTGAGCGTGGCCTGCCCCACCCAGAGCCCCCACCTGAGGGTTGCCACTGCCCCTCCCTTGTGGCAGGTAGGGGCCATCCAGACCCAGGCCCTGCAGTGGGAAACACCAGTGGGGAGCCCCCCAGCGTCACGCCCCCCGAGTGGGGCTGCGCCTGGAGCCCCCCCGACGAGGACGGTGAGGAGCCCCTGCGGCTGCCCACCTTCTCCCCTGCCGCCCAGGTGCGCGTGGCCGTCACCTTCGCCCTCTTCGCCCTCTCGGCCGGCTGCAACTTGGCGGTGCTGCGGGCAGTGGGGGGCCGGGGCAGCGGCCGGCGCCCCCACATCCGCCTGCTGCTGCGGCACCTGGCCGTGGCGGACCTGCTGGTCACCGTGGTGGTGATGCCGCTGGACGCCGTCTGGAACATCACGCTGCAGTGGCGGGCGGGCGACCTGGCCTGCCGCCTGCTCATGTACCTGCGGCTGCTGGCCATGTACGCCTCCGCCTTCGTCACCGTGGTCATCAGCCTGGACCGGCAGGCCGCCATCCTGCGCCCGCTGGCCATCGCCCACGCCCGCGCCCGCAACCGCGCCATGCTGCACGTGGCCTGGATCCTCAGCGCGGGGCTGGCAGTGCCACAGGTACCGACCCTGGGAGGCCCTGCGGCCCGTGTCAGACCCCCGCCCAGCCCAGTGCCTGGTGACACTGTCCAGGCTTGCTGCCACAGCTGGGTGAGGATGGAGAGGGGCTGGAGAGCCCAGTGGGATGGGCATGGAGAGGTGGTGATCGAGTGGCTGTGGCAATGATCCCCTCTCACCCAGCTCTGCCCACTGCCTGAGGTGCCCCCCAGGCCCCTGTCAGTGGGGAGCAGAGCCAGTGCAGGGGTGATAACAGGTCTTACCCCACAGGCTGGGTCTGTCTCTGTGGGTCTGGCGGGTCCCTGCTTTGGCCTCCAGTGCCCTCCCTGCCTCGGAAGACACAAACCCCCATCCCACCTCTCTTGTCTCCAGCTGTTCCTGTTCCACACCATCACCCTGCGCCCCCCGCACAACTTCACCCAGTGCACCACACGCGGCAGCTTCCCCCGGCCCTGGCACGAGACCCTCTACAACATGGTGGGCTTTGCCTGCCTCTTCCTGCTACCACTGCTCATCATGGTCTGCTGCTACGCCCGCATCCTGCTGGAGATCTCCCGCCGGATGGGCTCCGGCCTCTGTGAGTGCCAGGCACCATGGGACACAGCCCCAGCCCTGGGGGAAGTCCTGTCTGGAGCTCCGTAGGGACCTCCCAGTTTTCCCCCAGGGCATGGGGTTCCTGTCCCAGCCCCACATTCCCCTCACGGGCTGTGCCCCTCCAGTCTCCTCGCAGGACACGTCGCTGCGGTGCTCCAGGAACAACATCCCACGGGCCCGGCTGCGGATGCTGCGGATGAGCCTGGTCATCGTCTCCTCCTTCATCCTCTGCTGGACCCCCTACTACCTGCTGGGACTCTGGCACTGGTTCTGTCCCCGCGCCATGGAGAAGAGGATCTCGCCGGCCCTCACCCACATTCTCTTCATCTTTGGCCTCTTCAATGCATGCCTGGACCCCATCACCTACGGGCTCTTCACCATCCCCCTCCGGGGGGGCTGGGTCTGCCCATGCAGGCACGGCACCCTGGCCCAGCCCCCCTCCCCAGCCACCGGCTCCTTCCGCTGCTCAGCCTCCTCCCTGCCGCCCAAGCGGGGAGCCCAGGGAGTGCAGAGGTCCCGAGGAGCTGCCAGGGACGCCTCCTGTCACAGCAGCTCCCTGTGAGACCAGCACGACTGCTGGGGTGCTCAGGGCAGAGGGGTCTGGCAGCAGGATGACCGTGTCAGCACAGGTCCAGCAGGGATGGAGTCACTGCTGATCCCTCCCCGCACCCTGAAGTGCCTCTGTGGGCTTGGGGCTGGTGGGGGTGCCCCCGTCCCCTCTCCCTTCTCTGTGCCCTGAACAGCAATAAAGTGTCCCACGGCCACCTCTTGTCCCTCCTGTGTTCCCCAGCTGGGAGCTCAGCTGGTGTCCCCAGAGCAAGCACCCTGACCCATTGGGGTCACAGCTGCCCCTGTCCCCACCACGGGTGGCTCAAGAGTCCCCAGGAAGGGGCAGATTCAAGGCCACCCACAGCCTGGCCAAGGCTGGGTGCTTCCCTCCCCGTTGATCCCCACAGGGCTCTGTGTCCCAGCGGGCACAGGGCTGGTCCCTGACAGCCAACGCCGGGCTAGTGGCAGTCCCAGGGTGCTGCTGACATCGGCTCTGCTCCAAACAGGAGCTCCTGGCTCCTGCCCAAGGCTGTTGAGAGGCACACAGGGCCAGTTCTCCCGCCTGCGGCAGCTGCCCCAAGGCCAGCGCTGACGGCGGAGCTGGCAGAGCTGCTGGGGCCCGGAGAGGTGAGAGAGGGCTGTGAGTGCCCGGGCCCCTCACTCCCCCCAGCACCAGGAGCATTGCCAGAGTGAGGGACAGCCCAGGAGAACCACCCTGGCATCCCCCCAGCCTCAGGGAAGGAACTGCAGAGCTGGGCTCTGCCCGGGGGTCCCCACTCAGCTGCAGATGGACACTGGGCTCCCTCAGCTCCTCAGACCCCACTGCCCAGTGGGAACCCCATCACAACCCACTGACAGTGTGGCCTCACTGTGGCTGGGGCACAGACAGGGATGCTGCTCCTGCTGAGGGGTCTCTCTGGCTCCAGTGTCTGGTCTTGTGCCAGAAGCCAGCTCAGCTGCTGCAGGCAGGGGGGCAAGGCAGGAGGGCAGGCAAAAGCTATGCCCAATAACGGCAGTGCCAGCCATGCTTGCAGGGATTTATTTGAAAGTGGCAAATGAAAAGTCTGGTGGAGTTGCTCTGAAAAATGATTTCACACCTGCTTGAGGGCTGGAGGGCCAGCACACTGGTCACTCCAAGGTCTTGCACAGGGGTGTCACCCCAGGCTCTTCTGGGGGTCTCCATGCTGTGGGGCTCCAGGGAATGAGGGGCAGCAGTCCCAGGTGTGTGTGGGTCCTCCATGCTTCCAGGGCAGGAATGGGGCTTCCTTGGCACGTGTCCGCAGGGTGGGGGGAAGGTGCAGGGGGGCTGAGTCTCAGGCACGGACTCGTGTGAGTATGGAAATACCACCTGGTACGGGCACACCACTTGCTGCCAGCCTGAGAAATGCTGCGAGGGGAAGAGCTGGTGGAGCCAGAGGACCACCCAGCAAAAGCCTTCCCTTGTTGGATGCTGCTGTTGCTGTGGCCCTGCTGCTGGGAGCACCCTGCCTGCCACAGGACAGTTGGGGTGCAGACAGAGAGCCCCAGCCCACGGGCAGCTCTCCTCGGGCTGATGGCACTGGGTGGGTGCCAGTGCTGCCCCATCCCCTCGGCTGCTGCACGGGGCTTCAAGGGGCAGTGTGTGGTCATCGCAGTCACGTCGGGCTCTGAGGGTGCCCCGGTGTCGATGCTGGTGCTGGTCCCACCCGCTTCCCAGTGGAGCCAGAGAACGGGGACCGGGTGGCCAGGCGAGGGGACAGGGCGGTAGGTCGGGCGGTGGCAAGTGGGAGGTGATGCTGGGAGACGCCTGTACTTGGGTGACCGTCACCACCCAGCTCAGCAGCGTCACGTCACCCCCCGCTCCCACCCCCCGCCTGCCCACGGCACAGATCAGAGGCAAAGCGCGACCCCAGGGCCGCAGCCGTCCCCCTCCCTGCTCCACGCGGGCACAGACACACCAGCTCTAGGTGCCAGCTCCGCCGCTGCTGGGTCTCTTCTCAGTGAAGAAGCTCTTGAGCAGCATCACCTGCCCGATGCTGACCATGAAGAGGATGAGGGTTTCCCCCACTGACCAGTATGAGACGCGGCCATTGAGCTCCTCAGCTCTGCTCCGGTCCTGCGCCTCCCGCAGCCGGTAGTGGGTCTGGGAGTCGATCACTGCGTTCAGCATCTCATGGATGGTGACACAGGCAGATTCCATCTAGGGGACAAGGACAAGAGCGCCCTGTCACTTCTGACGTGGCACAGCTGAGGGAGCCCAGGACTGTGCCAGGGCAGCCAAGAGCAGGACAGCAGTGTCTGTGTTGTAGGTTCCCTGCCAGAACCCATCCAGGGTGGTTCCCCACTGGGACAGAGCTGAGAGGCCTGTCAGGGCACTTGGATGCCCAGCCCAGAGGCTCACAGCGAGGGATGGAACGGCTGATGCAATTTCCTCACGCGTGATGGACACAGGCTGCTGCAGATGGGGGAGCCCAGACCCAGCACAGCCCCCCTGTGCCAGGCAGAGGATGTGGTGTGTGGTGGGGCTGTTGGCTGGCGGTTGGCACTTCTGCATCCAGCGGAGGAGGAAGGGGACAAGCCCCAACTGCCATCCCGCAAGGGGGGGCTGCAGCAGGACCCTTCCTCCCTTCCTTCCTCCCTCCTTTCCTCCTGGGACCTACCTGTGTCAGGGCGGTGACGCGGTTGTTCATGTCGGGCAGGATGGGCGGCTCATCGCCCACCTGGAAGTCGAAGTAGACAATTTTGTGGGAGAAGGTGGAGAACTCGTTGCTGAAGCAGAAGGTGTAGACACCCTTGACCTCAGTGTGGTGCGAGAAGCTGTCGTACTGCTTCTTGGTCTCCTGGTAGATAGTCTTGCCGTTGGGGTCCTCCACGTAGCAGTCCACATCATAGTGTCCTCCACTGATCACCTGTGCAGGGAGATGTGTCTCAGATGGTGGCACATGCCAAGCAACGTGGCAAGGGCCCCCTGACCCTGCCCAGCCCCACAGTTGTGTGGGAGGCCAGCAGGCACCATGCCCATGGGATGGGGCCCAGGCCAGGGGAGCGCTGGGGAAGCTGTGCACCATGGTGCCAGCAACTCAGGTGGGGTGCCCACAGCTCAAGTGGGATGCCTGGAGACAGGGACAGCCCTCATGACCCAGGTCAGAGGCTCCCATGGCTGCTGCGGGCACATCCCAGACCTGGCTCTCAAGTGGACACTGCTGGGCATGGGGCTGGGGTTGGGAACAACTCCTAGTGCAGCATGGAGGGAACTGGGGAGCGCATGGGAGGAGGGAACTGCAGCCCTGCCTGGGGCTCTGCAGGGAACAGGGATGGGAGCGTGGGCAGGACCATGGGCAGGTGGCATGGGCAGAGGCAACAGGCACACACACGGGCAGAGGCACAGGGATGGGGCACAAATGGGGTGCAGGCAGGGCCTAGGCAGAGGTGCCGGTGGAAGGGACGCTGGCAGGGGTACGGGCAGGGGGTGCAGGCAAGGAGCATGCAGGGCTGCAGGAAGGTGCATGCAGGTACAGGCAGGGCAGTACCTGATAGTCGAGGGTGAACTTGATGCCGCTCTCCAGCTCCTGGTGGAAGCAGCGCTGGGCGCTGTCGGGCAGCTCCAGCGTCAGCTCTGTCCCGCCGGCCCCCAGCGCGCCCAGCAGCGCGGCCAGGCACAGCGTCCGCACCGCGCCCGGCATCGCGACCCGCACCGAGCCGGCAGCACCACGGGCACCGGCACCGGCACCGGCACCAGCCCCCGCCCCCGCACCGCCCCCCTGACGTGGCGCTTCCGCTGCGAGCGGGGAGGGGCGGGGCGCGGGCGGCACCTCCGGCCCCGGGGCGGGCACCCACGGGGATCCCGGGAGCGTTCCGGTCACCGCCGGTACCCGGCACCGGCACGGCATCTCCGGGCCGAGCACTCCGGGAACCCCGGGGACCCCCGGGCCGGGCGGCTGGTGTCGGGGCCACGCGAGATCAGCCTCCGTCCAAAGCTGAGCGCTTTATTAATGCAGTGCAAAATTAGTGCAAAAGTCTCCTCAGGGCCACGGCGTCACCCCAACGCGTGCCCCTGCACCCCTACACACACGCAGTCTGGTAAATAAACGCATTCATGGAGTCACGGAATCCGTCGGCAGGCACGGCACTCGGCCGGCCCGCGGCACACGGTGCGGGGGGTGAGGCGCGGCGCTGGGAGGGCTCCCTGCGCGGGGTAGGTAGAGCGGGGTCTTGGCTGTGGAGCGGTGCCTGCGACTTTCCCGGTGGGATGAACCCCTGGGGTCAGCCCGTGTCGCCCTCGGTGCCGTGGCATCCCGGGTTCCCCGCCGCTGGCAGAGGCTTCCCGCGCAGCCAGGCTGGGACCGTCCTGCTCGAGGATTCAGCGCTTCCTGAATTCAAAGCTCCTTGGCGTGGTGGGGGATGAACTCCCTGAAGTTCGGACGCTTCAGAGACGAGAGAAGCCCATGCCGGCCCACAACAGACGAGGCTGCAGCACTGCCGGGTGAGCTCAGCCGTCGGAGCTCCGGAGCGCTCGGGAATCTCGGAAGTGGAGGATTGTCTCCCTCTCCCGCTCCGGGAGAGCACCGACACGGTCCGTGGCTGGAGGGGTGTTCCCACTCCTCCAGCCTCCGCAGTACTGAGCCCCTTCCCCTTCTGGAAGGCACTTCATGAACGCCTCGGCCCCAGAGATCACCACCGGCGGCTCCAGGAGGGGATTCGGTGAGAGAACGAGCAGGATGGAAGAAAAGCGGGTTGCAACTAGTGAGGAATAAGTGAACTGCAGGTGGGATCCTTGGCACGGAGCTCGGCGACCTGGGACGGTGTGGAATCGGTCTTCCAGGTGGTCGCTCCCGATTCAGCCCCTGGGCTCAGGGCTGAACCCCCTGGCCACCAGCGTGTCCCCGGAGCCAGTGCCCACTCTGTGTGGGAACCGTCCCGTTTCTGCAGGGACAGCACGGCTTTGGCCACCTCCTTGTGAACAAATGGTGACACGGCTACTGCGCCACGACCTCCTCGAAATCGGAGAGGTGCCGCATCTGCTCTGCCTGCATGGAATGTCTGCGGAGGAGCTTCCTGTGGACTCTCAGGTCACCCCGCCTGGGTGAGCTGGGTGTGAGGGGCACCAGGGGCTTCAGCCCAGCAGCCAGTGGGGAGGGGGCTTTGCTGGAGCCAATGTCAGGAATTGGGGGGTTGGGGTTCACATTCAGGGGGGGCAGGTATCCCGGCCTTGTGTGGGAGATGTGGTCCAGCAGCAGGGTCCCGGATCCTCGCCTCTCCAGCAAGCCGGGTGGCCGGCGCCGGCCAGTGCTGGGTGATGTGCTGGCGCTGCCAGAGGGAGACTCACAGGAACCATCCAACAAGGCCAGGTGGGACCCGCTCAGCTTCCTCCTCTCTGATGGCCCCTTCCCCGCCTCGGTGACCTGGGAGTCTCCGTTGTGTTCAGTGCCCGGCCTCCACCAGTGTGGAGCATCCATCCCTGCAGCTGAGCTGGCAGCCGAGCTGGCAGCCGAGCTGGTGCTCTCTGGCTCCTCTGGGACCGTGATGCTCCGGGACAGGCACGGGTGGGTGCCTGGGCTCTTCTCGTGGCTGGCTTTGCGTGCCAGTGGCCCCAGTGCCTGCTCATCCACTGGGGGGAAGAGAGAGGGGTCCCTTCCCTTGCTGCTGCTGCTCCGGGTGAGGGAGGGCTTTTTGGAGAGCGAGAGGTCGCCGATGCCCATGACGACCTCATTGTCAGCACAGACTCGTGTGTCGTCGCGGTGCGCAGAGGCCGCCAGCACCGAGGGTGCCACCAGACCCCATGGCTCTGACCGCAGTCGCTTCAGCCGGGGCAGGTGGGCTCTCCGGGCAGTGCCAGCTCTCTGGCCCGGGGAGGGTGGCTCAGTGCCCCCAGTGTGTGAAGGTTGTGGGGTGAGAATGCTGCTCTCCTTCTCGGCAGGAGAAGGTGCTGAGATGGGAGTTTTCAGGTGAGCACTGGAGGGGGCTGTGCCCTCCTCGAGGGGAGCCCGTTCCTTGAACTCCAGCGCAGGGGCAACGTTCAGGTACTGCTTGGCGGTCTTGGTGCCAGAGGCTGATGTGTCCATGGTGATGATAATCACCTCCTTCCCCTTGGCTCTGCAGGCATTCAGGAGGTGCTGCAGCACAGCCTTGTCCTCGGCATTGATGGCGTGGACCAGCGCTGAGGCTCCTGAGTGGTCTTCCAGGCTGGGGTCTGCCCCACTCTCCAGCAGCAGGGACACCACATCCCCCCCAGCCCCGCGGATACAGGCATGCATGAGGGCTGTTTTCCCAGACTTGTCCTGGATGTTTGGGTCAGCTCTGTTGTCCAGCAGGTACTTCACCATCTTGGCCTTGTGGATGCTCTGCTGGTCGACGTGCGTGGTGATGCAGGCCACCATCAGGGCGGTCTCCCCCTTCTCATTGCTCTCGTTGATGTAAGCCCCCCCTTCCAGCAGCAGCCGGGTCAACCGGAGCCGGCCGAGCCACACGGCCTTCAGGAGGGAGTTGCCCCCCAGCTCCAGCTCCGTCACTTCATCCATGGCACTGGCTGCTCCTCCTGCCAGGGTGATGGCAGTGGTGGCTGGAGGCTGTGGGGGGAACCATGGAGAAGAGGTGAGCCCCACTCCTGTGTCCCTGCCTTCCTGGGATGCCACGCTCTGGGCACTGCCCCACTTCCCTCTGTCCCTCTGGCCGTGTCCACCCACCTTGCGCAGACGACTGCACGGATGCCTCGGTTTTCCCAGGAGATCAGAGAGCTTCTGATGGTCTCCACCAGCCTGCTGTGTCTGGGGGGGCCACAACACGAAGCCCACTGGAGACTGAGTGAACTTCCCCGATAGCTTCCTGGGCTGGAGCTGGGATCTCTGCTTCCTCACTGCTGGAGGGAAGGAGAAACAGGCACAGTCATGCTGTCTGTTGTGTTTCTGCTGCCCCCTACTTCTACCACCCCACTGACCCCCACTCCCTGCTCCCACTGCCACCTGCTCCTGCTGCCCCCCACTCCCTGTCTCACTCCTCAGAGTGTTCCTGGAGCCCTGAGCAGCCAGTGCCCACAGAGTGCCCCTGGAGAGGGCACAAGCCTCCCGGCCCTTCCCCACCCCTTCGTGGGGATCCTGCGGTCCCTGGACGTGCGGTCAGTGCTCACATTGCTCCCAGCCCCTCCCAAAGCCTCCGACGGTACCACTCCCTGCCCGTGAGCTCCCCACGGCCCCTTCCCTAGGAGACCCCTCGGCCCCGGGGGAGGACCCGTGCGTCGGTTCTCCCCCATTCCCGCCGGGACTGGTGTTCCCCCGCACTCCTCCAAGGCGCGGCCATCCCGCGTCCGCTCCCACCGCCGCCCCCGGCTGCGGTGATGATAGTGGGGGGGCGGCCGCTGCCCCCGGCCAGCTACCTGCTGCCCGGTGCCCGTGTCGGTGTCCGGTGCCGCTGTGCGCTGTTGGTGCCGCTGCCCCGTGCCTTGTGCCGGTGCTTGGTGCCGGGTGCCCGTGCCTGTGCTTGGTGCCGGTGCCGGTGCTTGGTGCCGGTGCCCGGCGCTGCGCGAGGAGGAGGGCGCGGGGGGGCGGTGCGTCCTCCCGCGGGTGGG
>VZRR01006893.1:10966-44102 GCA_013398015.1 Oreocharis arfaki | reverse complement strand
GGTGAGGGGAGAGTGTCTGCGCCCACCCGTGCGGGGGTGTCCGTGCCGGGGGGCTGGGGTGTGAGTATGCCTGCTCTTGGGGCTCTCCAGACCCCAAACTCGTCTGAGCCCAGAGCTGTCCCCACTTGGAACAGGGGGAATTACGGCCCCCCTAAGCCCCCTCTGATGTCAGTGACTCCGTGGTTTGAGCGCACGTCTGGGAGAACCTGAGAGCACAGCTGGGGCACAGGAGTGCTCTGTTCCTCAGCTCTGGAAGCTGAGGTCCCTGTGTCTGCTCCCTGGGCAGAGCTGCCCTCAGTGCCAGGGCGATGTACCTGTGTGCTGCTTCTGTGGCCCTCCTTTGTCCCCAGATCTCGCATCTGGGCAAGAACCTGCTTCCCAGCAGCTTCCTCCGCTTTCCTCGGTGTGTCTTTCGGAGCAGCCCCAGAACAAAGAGGGAATTTGGAGGAAGGGGATAATGGTCACGGGTGCCCCTGACCACCACTCTAACCCCCATGGTTCTGTACTTCTGCAGGCCATTGCAGCTGTGAGGATGTTTGTCATCACACCCTCTGTATCGCATAACATTTGGGGAAATTTCTCTTGTGATTAATAAAGTATAATCTAATATTGCAGCACTCTTCATTCAGAGATGATGATGACAATGGGAATCTGAGCCAGCAGAGAAATTAAATCAGTCTTATTACATTAGGGAGCATTTGGCAAACCTTATGGCAGGTTCCTCCTGACTTGGTAACACAGACACTCTGCAGTACCTGCCTAAACCGGCCATAATCCCCCAAAAATGTGTTTATCTGTCCATTTTCTAATGCATGAGCACACCAGTTTACTTGTCGAAAATAAACACCTTGACTCCTAAAAGCAAAGTAATATAAACACCTTAACAAAGCAAACATCTTAAAAATAAATTTCTGAAACCCACAAATTTAGAACAGACAAGCTGTGGTGGCGGGAGGACCCCAGGCTGCCCAGCAATGGGAGTGCTGCTCCAGCACCAGAGGAAGCCACTGCATCCCCCCAGTTGAGGGGGGGTCTTCTCTGCTCCCAGGGCACCCCAAGATGGGTCACGGATGGCGACAAAGAGGGAGGAGGTGGTTGTGGGCAAAGAGGGAAGGTCCTGGGTGCCTGGTGATTGCAATTAGGAGAATGTTGGAAGCAACAGCTGGGGACCTGACACCCCCACCTGCAAGTGCCCCTTCCTCCTCTGCCCCCCTTGCTGCTCCTGTGAGTTGTCACCCATGTGCTGGAGCCCAGGCTGGCTGGTCCTGGCTGGAAAGCAGGAACAACCTGTCCTTGAAGATGTTAAAACCTGAGAGTTCCCTTTCCTGCTCCACCAGGCTAGACTCACCAGCTTCCAGGTGTCCATGGAGTGGGAGATGCCCCAGCTGAGAGGGACGAGCATTGTGATGCAAGCTCGGTTATGCCAGTTCTGGGAGCTGGGACCTCTGTGGAGGGGAGCAGGAATGGCCCCTGCCTGCTGCCAGAGGGCCTCAAATCTTCCCCAGCCATGCCCTGGCTTTGCAGAGCCAATGTGTCCACTTATCTTCATCCTCCTTGTCTTCCTCACCAGTATCTGTGCCATCCCTGAGGATGCCATGGCAACAGGGCTGCGGGGATGGCTGTTGGAGAAGCTGCAGCTCTGTGCAGGGCTCTGAGCCATGGGTTTGGTCTCAGCAGTGCCCGTGCAGCCTTGGGGGCAGCAGGATGGGGTCCAGACGTGATCAGTTTGGGACAAGACCTTGATGAAGTGGTTTTGAGGTGTCTGGGTGCCACCACAGGGTGTTCTGCCCACATGGAACAGCCCTGGCAGGGTGTGGAGGGCTGGGCAGTGGCTGGAAGTGCTGCTGGTGATAGTGGTACCCTGTGGCACGGGTGGTACTGGCGCTGGTATCCTCACATGGGCAGGGGGCTTCTTTCTCCTGGCAGGACAGAGAGAGACAGAGGTGACAGAACTGTGTCACTGAAGAGAACATCAGAGATGCTGAATGCTTTGTGGGGCCGTCCCAGGACTATCCCACCTGGATGAGCAGCCAGGCAGCTGTCACCCCTTTATCAGAGCCTGCTGAGGTTGTGGTTAGAGTCTGGCCCAGCCTGGAGAAGAGGGAGGTGCCTTCTGGGACTGTAACGGGGCTGTCTGGTCTCTGTGGGGTGTGGCTGTGGTTCCCAGGGCATTCGAGGGGGTTGCAGTGATGCCTTGGGGGGGCTGAGATTGTGGGAGCAGGGACAGGATGGTGTGGGGCTCTTGGCTCCGTGTTCTCCTCAGCCCTGGAGGAGCTGCAGCCCCTGGCTGAGCAGAGCTGGGTCTGTCTCCTGGGGAAGGGTCTTGTCCCAAAGTATCACATCCTGGCACCTTTGGACTCCCAGCTCAGGCACAGGTGGGGTGCCAGTGCAGCCTCACCAAGGGCTGAACCAGCCCCGTCTCCCCGGAGGCACCTGGTGCGGGCAGGTTCTATTTTGGGTGCTTTGCCGAGGGCTGTGTGAGTTATTCCTGCCAGCTCATCCCTGCTCGGCCACCATTTCACCATTTATAACCACGCTCCTGGGGGCTGAGTGCAGGCATGGGGGAGCTCAGCATTTGGGGGGGACCACTGGCTCTGCTGATGGTGCTGCTGCTACTTGGGGCACAGCTCAGGTCCCTCGACCTGTGGGACACAGTGGGACTGCCCTGGGCAAAGGAGGTCCCAGCCCACCAGAGTCCGGCCCCAGCCATTCCCTTCAAGGAGAAGAGAGTCCAACCACGCCCTCAGCGCCTTGTTTTCCCCTCAGACGTGAGGAGAGCTGGAGCCTGGGTCAGGTTTGTACCTGCTTTAACTGGGACCCTGATTTGTCCTGCTGGAAAAAATGGGAGTGCCAGAGATCAATCAGCTAAAATCCATTATATCAGTGACAGCCCTGCCACCTCCTGTGGCCATACAGTGCCTCATCCTGCTGCTCCTTGTCCTCTCTGGTCCCTGGCTTTGGCTGGACGGCTGAGCTGGCCATGGTGAGACATTGCCCAGCACAGCGGCACCTTGGCCAGGCTGGGGAAGCAGCAGCTCACCCCGGGGCACCGGGAGTGATGGATGGAGCAGGTGCCTGTGGGACCCCACATCCTGTGGCATTGCCAAGGGCATGGGGAGCTGGCACACATCTCTGGGACCAGAGGGGGTGTCCAAGGGGACCTGAAGTGGCTGATGCAGTGGGTGATGATGCAGTGGCTGATGCAGTGGGTGATGCAATGAGTGGTGATGCAGCAGGTGATAACAGTGGGTGATACAATGGGTGATGAAGTGCGTGATGCAGTGGATGATACAATGGGTGATGCAGTGCTTCTGGAAGAGACCGCATCACCCAAAAGCAGCTGCATCATCACGGGGAGCGGCTCTGATGTCTCTATAGCAACCGCGGGGTAAAAATAGTGCAGCAGCTTTAGGGAGCTGTCAGAGCCTGGCAGGGATTGCTGCTGGGATGGGTGCGTGGGGAGCATGGGCTCAGCAGGGAGCAGGGTCTTGGCAGGGAGTAGGGGCTCAGCAGGGAGCAGGGCTCGCCGTGCTGTCGGGAGCTGCTGCCCTACCAGGGCTGCCTTGGAGCCTTCAACAACCGAGGGAAGGAGGGAACAGGGTGTGGGGCTCTGGGTGTAGGGCTCAGGACATGGGGCTCAGGAGGTAAGCACAGCAGCACAGAGCCCCTGACTGCTTCTGCACTGACTACCTGCCTGTGCCCTCTCCCTGTCCTGGCTCCTCACTATGGGGACAGTGACAGCTCTTTGCACACCAGGGTCTGTCGGTGCACAAGTGCAAACGATTCCCTGTGCCCCGATCATGCCTGCACTCTCACTGCTGTTGTGGTGAACGTGGATCCAAGGCTGGATCTGTGTCAGATCAGCAGCTCTGTAGCTGCACCAGCCACCATGGACCTCACAGGTGACTGTGCCTGCTGTCCCCTCCCTGAGCTGGGAACTTCCATGCCTGTCTGAGGCACGAACAAGGTTTCAACCCTTCCTGTAAGTGGGATGGTTTGGAGATGGGTGGGATAGGGATCTCTCCAGACTCTGCTCCACCGTGAGGGGAGTTGATTTGACTCAGACTCTAACAAATTGTTGAAAGGTCTGAAAGCAGGACTGTGGTGGTCTGTGTCACTGAGCAGCCAGAGCTGCTCCCCTTTGAGTCACCGGTGGCATTTGCTCAGTTGCTGGGCCTTGGAGAGTGGCACCTTCTGTCCCTTGGACCCTGATCACTGGGCTCTGGGGAGCTGGGCTGTGGGACCATGCAGAATGCAGGTGATGGGCTCTGGGGATGCTGTGGGGCTCTGAGTCATCCTCCCTCACTGGGAGCAGGGCTGGGAGCTGTCCTGGTGGGCAGAGGGGCAGGGGGTTGCGTTTCTCTCCCTGTCCTCCCCCTTGGCTTCCTGTGCCCCTGTGTCTGTCACCGGAACCCTGGGGACCCCTGTTCCCCTCTCCTTCCCTCTCCCAGTCCTGCAGTTGCTGTTGCCGTGACAACGCATCTCTCTCCCTGCACTCCTCCATGCTTTTCCCTTTGTAATATGCAATTCTTGCACCTCCACGGTGGGCTTTTCACCTGGATGTATTCCACAGGGGCAGCAGAGAACCCCTTCCATCGAAAGGCTGGAAATGCCCTTGGTACCAGGAAATCACCAGATCCTGGCAGGAGGGAATCAATATCTGTGGGTGGCAGTGGAAGATGAGGCCACTTGTGCTGTATGGGTGAATCACTGAGTCTCAGAATGCTTTGGATTGGAAGGGACCTTAAAGCCCATCTCATTCCAATGCTCTGCCATGGGCAGGAACACCTTCCACTACCCCAGGATGCTCCCAGCCCTGTCCAACCTGGCCTTGGACACTTCCAGGGATGGGGCAGCCACAGCTTCTCTGGGCAGGCATTGAAGGGATGGAGTGACAATGCAATTCGTGTGACTATTTACCAATTAAGATGTGAATGTGCGGTGATGCGGCAGGGCAAAAAAAATGCTTGGACTCTCTGGGCACTGTGTTTATTGCTTGTGGCAATGGGCAATAAATTCCTTGTGGTTTTAGGGGTCTTTCCGTGGGTTTTCTGGTTTTTGGATAGGTGATTCCCTACTATGAGCTCCTGTAATCAGTGCTACAGCTCCAATTCTGTCAGGGCACAGGCGCTGAGGTCCTGTGTGTGCCTTGCCATGGGATGGGGATGCAGACCGCAGGTCTCACCCAGCACTGTCCTGTATTTTCTTAATATTATTAAACTAAGTTTTATAAATATTCATGGCAAGAAAATCAATGCAAAAATATTCCATTCTCTCATTTTGCTTTTTTAATTTTAGAAACTCGTTTTCTCTCGAGAAGCCGTTACAGTGCTCTTTGGGTTGTGTTTAACTCCTAATTCTGATGAATCCTCATGGGGAACAGCAACAGGGAAATGTCAGTGCCCAGTCCCTGGGAATGGCAGAGGTGTGGGGCTCCAGATTGAATTGGAGATAAAGCCCAGGATCTGGGCAGCTGGATCCTGACTCAGCCAAAGCTGAGGGATGAAATGTCTTCAGCCTGGAGAAGAGAAAGCTCTAGGAATAACTCAGAGCTCCTTCCAGTGCCTAAAGGGGCTCCAGGAGAGCTGAAGAGGGGCTTGGGACAAGAGCCTGGAGTGCCAGAACAAGATGGAATGGCTTCCCACTGCCAGAGGGCAGATGGGATATTGGGAAGGGATTTTTCTCTGTGAAGGTGGTAAGGCCCTGTCACAGGTTGCCCAGAGAAGCTGTGGCTGCCCCTGGATCCTCAGCAGTGTCCCAGGCCAGGCTGGACGTGGATTAGAGCAACCTGGGATAGCGGAAGGCGTCTCTGCCCACGGCAGGGGGTGGGATGAGATGAGCTTTAAGGTCCCTCCCACCCCAAACCACACTGCACCCTCTGCCACCTCCGTGACACAGTGCATGCTGCACCCGCTGCTGTGCCGTGGCTGCTGGCAGGTGAGGAGAGGCGCTGAGCGGAGGCAGGAGAAGATCCAAGTTTGCACTCCTCAGAGTGTGTGTCGGAAGAGAACTGATCCGTATTTAATGACAGAGCAGTGCAATAACCTGCAATTAGCTGTGCTCAGTGCCTGTGGGGGCGGCGCTCCCCGGCAGCACCGGGGTGAGCGATGATGCGCTGCGCCCGGGGTCAGTGTCACTCCCCGTCCCTGGGGGTGGCAGACCCCCCACCCCAGTGCAGCCCCTGCCGTGTGCCCTGCTGGGGGCTCGGCTGCTGCCCCCTTTGTGTCTCACGTCTGTGGGGTCCCCCCTGAGTGCTTGGTTCCTGTGCCTCAGCTTCAGCAGCAGTGCCAGAGCCTGTGTAGCCATCGCCATCTCCCTCCTTCCAGGGGCATTCCAAGGGAAGTCGTTGGCCTCTTGGTGATCAAAGGCCCATGTTGTGTCCAGTGGGTGGACAAGGGACCCCACAATGAACCCCTGTGAGGCTCTGCCTCCCCCAGAGCTCCCAGCCGTGCGTGCTCCGTACCCCTGTGAGCATGGAGCAAACGCAGGTAGCCACAGGCACAGGATGTGACCCCTCAGCAGTGCCGGGGCAGCTTAATGCTTTTCCCAGTCATGTTTCCCCCCTGCTCCCACAACACCTGTAGGCATGCTGCCACTCTGGACAGAGCAGGCAATTATCCCAGTTTCCCACCTTGTCTCCCTCCAGGGAGAAAGCGAGTAGTGCTGGTGGGCTTTGCTGGGAAAGGATGGTGGGGTGGATGAGGGCATTGGTGCTGGCTTGGCTGTGTTGGGAGGAAACTCTCGGGCACTTCGGTGCCTGCACTTGCAGCCAGTTATTTCTGTTATCAGGGCACAGGATCGGTGCAGGCAGGACCCACATTGCCCATGGCAGGCTCGGTGACCTCAGCCTGGCAGCACCAGGGCTGTGGCTGCAAAGGAGGGGGCTTTGCTTTCCCACTGGGAATGCTGTGGGTGGGAGGGGTGGGCTGTGCTGGGCCTGGGGTCACCTACTGCAGAGTGAAGGGGGGCTGAGGCTGGGACAGGGACACGAGGGACGGAGGGATTCGCAGGGGCCGCAGCACGGGCGTGTCCTCGCAGCCGTCCCTCGCCCCGTATCGGGCTCCGGGTGCTTGGCCCCGGCTGCCCCAAGGGCTGCGTCAACTTTAATATCTCTGCTGAGTGAAATTTCCTGGTGCGGCTTTCATGTCCGCTAGGGCACTTATGAAATATCCGGCTTCTGCTTTTTTCTGAAGAAGTGGAATTTCCTATCCATGACTTTAATATCAGGGCTACGTGCCCAGGGCGAGAAGAGGCTGCGCGGCAGCAGCACCGGTGCTGGCTCAGCCATCGCCCCCTGTGCCCCGACTCCCCCCGGCCGCGCTGCCCTGGCCCGGCTCCCCGCGGCCGGGGCTGGGCTGGGGCCGGCGCGGGGAATTCGGCTGCCTCAGGAGTTTTCCGGTGGCGCTAAGCCGTCTTTTCATGGCTGATCACCCCACCTGCCACGGGGCAAAGCCAAATATGCACTGACAACCCGCCGGCGGCTGTTTGCAGAAGGATCACATGAGGTCCCGGCCCCCCGCTGAACCCCTCATGCAGAAGCGGCTGTCAGAACGCGGGCACTCACATCTGGGGCTCCTGGAGGCTCCAGGCGTTCACCCCATCCATTTCAGGGTTCCCGGTAGCTTCAGGCACTCACCCTGGCCAGTCTGGGGCTCCCGGAAGCTCCTGATACTCCCCAGAGAAGACCCCCAGTGCCAAGGGATGCCATGACCACTCCGGTTTTGTCCCTGCACTAGCTCACAGCAGGATGGTGGGGACGACCCTCCTCTTCCCTCACTTCATTTTGTGAGTCCTCCGCCACCTCCACACCTCCCTGGGCAACAGGAGCAGCCGGAGGGGCTGTGCGGGCTGTGTGTACAGCAGTGCTCTGCCCCTCCGGCCGTCGGGGTATCGGTGGGCTGGGGGGAAGTCCGGGGACCCCCGAGTGCTCCGAACCCACTGGTGGCAGCCCACTGGGTTATCTGCCCAGAGCTGTGCTGTGGGGGGTCACATCCTGCCTCCCTTGGCCTGGGTCTGGAGCCACTGAGGGGGAGAAAAAGCCATTGACGAAGGGAGACAGAGCCTGTCCCAAATACTGACGCTTCCCTCTCTGCTCCAAGAGGATTCTCGAGGACTGGGGCAGCAGAGCCCTCGATCCCCGGCCATGGTGGAGGCTGCCGCGGGGCCGCCTGCAGTCGGGGACAGCACCCAGGGCACAGTCCAGCTCTCCCCAAAGTGCTTCAGCTAGAGAAGGGAGCCGTGCCTGGTGCGCGGCAGTGTGGCCACCAGATGAGCCCGGGGGGCCAAGACTCCCACATTGGGGCTGCGCCTCCAAGCCAGTGTCTGGGGCCAAGCCAGGCGCCAGGATGGGGCCCAAGCTTGGGAGCAGGAGGGTCTGGGTTTAGGGGTGCATCCCCTCCCCAGGCCAGCCTGTGCACGCAGTGCCTGGCATGTATCTGCTCCTCTACTTCGATCCGTGCCCCGACGCCTGCACCGGGAAGTTAAGGGGGTCTGGGGCACCTCCCCCCCCGTGAGGCTCTGGGATCCCCCTCCAGCCTTTGTCAAGCAGCAGGATGTGCAGGGAGCTGCAGGGGAGTTCTGTGGGGGTGGCAATGTTTTGGGGAGCCCCATGGGGCTGCAGTGGTCGATGGCTGTGGGGGTCATGCGGGGCCAGGGCAGCCCTGGGGTGTGGGCCACGCAGCCGATGGGTTTCGGCCAGGCCAGGCTGTATCACCTGTGGAAGGAAACTTCCTCCTTGTGCTGGTGCTGGCTCTTTCCTCTCCACCCAGCCACACGTCCATGAGCGAGCACCCCAGAATGCCAGCGTGCTGGCACACACTCTGCAAAATGCTTTAGTGGAGGCAGGAAAGATCTGACCGATGGGAATAGCTGGAAAACTGGGAATAAGAGGATGGACATGTGAAGGGATTCCTGGGTGCTTTAGAGCATCGGTTTGTCATGCAGGGGCAGCCCCTGTGGGACCCCCAGCGACCCCAGGCTCGGCAGGACACGGGCTGTGCCACAGCAGCACCGCAAGCCGGATGGGAGCACAGGGCTCTGCCGAACAGACACCCCCTTACCTCATCCTGGGGTTCTCTGCCCTTGTCCCTCTGGGGTGCTCTTCATTTCCTTCATCTGCTGTGGCTGGAGATGGCTGGCAGGAACTCACCTAGAAAATCAGGGAAATGTTGGGAATAAACAGCATTTAACAGAAATGATTCCAGGCACAGGAAAGCACAGGAGTTTTGCACTGATTTCTTACTTTTATAATTACTCTTTACATTGATCCCAAAGAATTCCAAGCTAGCTTCACAGAAACACAAGCAAACAGTAACGCGTTAAAAAGCATTTCAAGACCTTTTCAAAAAAGATGCATTTTCCTGCTGGAGATCTGCTGCAGGTGCTGAAAGGGAAAATCCCGGAGTGACAGGACCTGCCAGGTTTTAGAGAAAAAAGATACTTCTGTATCCCCTGCATTTGCTTTGCCGTCGGTTTATCCTGAACCAACATCTGGAGCCGCACAGGCACGGATGCCTGCTGCAGCTGGAGCCGCAGCCGGAGCCGGGATAGCCCGGGGGCCACCAGGGGCCAGCGTGTCAGGACGGTCGCTCGTGTCACTCGCATACCCTTATCAGTTCTCCGTCCAACAGTTACAGTGAAGAAGCTGGGCTGGAAAAGTGATAAGGGCACGAGAGTGGCCTCAGGAGACGTTCCTCCAGGAACTGCGGGATATAAACCCCGGGAAGCCAGCCGGTGCGGTAACGAGGGGATGGAGGTTGGGGTATCATCGAGTGCCTCTTCTCCCGGTCGGCGTCGTCTGCGGGGAGCGGGACGGCGGCGGGAGGCGTCGTGGGGACCTCGGGGTGCCGCAGCCCAGCCTGCCCGCGCTGCCCGCAGCGAGTGCCCCGCGCCCCTGGGCTCCCTCTGCTCCAGCCCCCCGGACACTCCCCATTCACAACTTTCATAACTCAGTCCCCTCCCTGCGGGGAGGGACCGTCCCCCTGGGCCGCGCGCCCGCGGGGCTGAGCCGGCACCCGGCCGGCGGGGCGCGGGTGGGACCTGCCCGCCGCCGGATTAAGCTGAATAAATCGCGGGGGTGCAGCCGGGCGGATTCGTCTGACGCTGCAGAAAGGCACCCACAGCCGCCACGGTCCCCAGCTCGCCACTGCCGCGGTGCCGTGGGACCGAGGTTGGAGGCGCCCCGCTCCCAAAAGGCAGGAAAACCCCATCCTGGCAGGGAAAGGGTCTGGTACCACTGCTCCTGATCCGACTTCTCAGAGAGGCGTTGGGGCCCCCATGCCAGTGGTGACACCCCATCCTGTGCCCCGAGGCAGTTCCCCCTGTGTCATCATGTTCCCATGTTGTCCTTTCAGATCTCTCCTGAGTGGTTCCTCCCATTCCGTGCTCGAGGAGAGCAGCTGAGCCTGGTCTGTCCTGGTCAGTCATGGGCATTCCTTGCCATGCAGTAGAGCCAAGGATGCGTGGGGGGCCCTGACCAGCCCTGGTCACCAGCACCTTCACTCCGGAGTGCCCCAACCCTCCTGTTTTCGCTCCAGTGCAGCCGAGGCTGGAGCTGAGAAATCCAGCTCTCCACTCCCACCTCGGGCATGTGTGAGCTTGCCATGGCACCGGGCCGCTCTGTGCAGGCGTTAGTGAGCGGGAACAGTCCCGCGCCAGGCCCGTGAGGGGACTAGGGCTGGGCCAGAGATTCTCCCGGTGTGAGTCAGCGGCACAGGAGCCCCCGAGCGCCCCGGGGTGGTGCCAGGCGGGTTGTCCTGGCTCAGCCGCCCTACGGCCAGGGACCTCCTGTCCTTTAGTCGTGGATGTACACGGGGTTTGGCAGCAGCAATGACAAGGGTGGAGGTGATAAAGCAACTGTCAATGCCAGCACCTTGTGTTGATTCAGGTGCTCTACATCCTCCCTGTCCTTCTCCCAGCCTCTCCTTCCTCCTCACTCGCTGCTTCCCACGGCTTTGCCGCCCTTTCCCAAGCATGGAATGAGCACGAGATGACATTTCAGGTGGAAATAGCATATTCTTTCCAAACTAAAGCATCTCTATAGTTCCTGTTGGAGGAGAGTGAGCTGTGGGAGCTCCTGCATGCATGGGACATCAAGACCCATGTTCCCTGTGGCCATGGGCTCCGAGTGGCTATGGCCACCACTCCTTCTGGTTTTGGTCCCGGTTTTTTACTGCTCGAAGGACAAAAGATGGTGATGGGGCCAGTACACCTGGCATATGGTGCAACAAAGCAGCTGGAGCCACTCTCTGTCCCTCAGTCTCTCAGCACTTTTTGGGGGGCTCATCTGAGGCTGTCACATTGGGGAGCATCAGCTGTCCTGTGGGAATGGTGCAGAGATCTCCAGCTTGGCTCCCTCAGGGATGGAGACTGCCCGAGTGCCCAGGGCCCTGTTAAGCCCTTTTGCATTTGCCATGAGCTCCTGGCATCGGGCGTGGGTTTGTGCCGGACCCTGTGCACACACATCCCACTGACTCAGGAGCTGCCCCGTACTCCAGCTGCCCTCCTCGTGGAAAGCACTGCTGGGCATGTTTCACTGACTGGAGTTACCTGAACCCTGCCAGGTTGTGTGCCAGGGAAACCCTTGCTCCCAGCTGGGAGTGCACCCAAAGGCACCATGGCCTCCCTGGCTCTGCGTGCGAGGAATTTGGGCTGTTGGATGGGGCCACATCCAGCATCGGCCTTGGCTGGAAGCCCCAGACTGCCCCATGGAAAACATCTGTGAGGAGAGGAGGAGGACAGGAGACACGTTTCCCTTCATGGCCTGGTAGAACCTGGGGATGCCAGGGATTTTGGGGAGGAGCACCCTGTACCCACACACTCCAACTGCTCTGCTGGGGACATGTTCAGGTGCCAAGTTGTCCTGCTGTTGTCCCACTGCCAGATGGGATGGTGGGGATGGTGTTGTGGTGCAGATCAGGACTGGAAGCCCTGTTAACCTGGATCAGGCCAAGCTGGATCAACGACACCTTCACAGGGATCTGCGTGTGGGATGCAGGCCTGTGCCCAGCAGCACAAGTGCCAGGGGTGGCATCCTGTCCCTGCAGTGTTTCCGGGGTCTTTCCTGGACAGAGAGGGGGATGTGACCACCCAGCACTGCGCTCCCCATGTCCCCCAGGGCTGGGACACTGTCCTTTGCCCCCTGACCTGGGATCTGCTCCACCAGAGCCACCCCATAGGGTAGGAGAGACTGGGAGATGATGACAGTCATGTCCCCTCTGTTTTGGATGGTGAGAGAGAGGGGAGTATGACAAACCAGGGCGACACCAAAGGGCTGTAAGAGCATCCCACTAGTGCAAGGGGTCTGTGTCTAACGAGCACCTCCTGCCCAAACTTCCCCTGCCTGAGGACCCCCTGCTTAAGCCAGGGCGTGGCCACAGCCCTTCTCCCAGCTCTGATGAGTCTCAGGCAGTTTTGGAAAAACTTTGTGTTCCAGGGAGCAGCCAGCCCCAGTCCTGCAGCATCGCTGGTGGCTCTCAGGGTGCTCCCACCTGCCCCAGCATCACTGAGTCCCTCCCCGGCACGGTGGGAACGGCAGCAGCCAGACAGGGCCCGCGGGGCTGGCTGCGGCCAGAGCCAAGGCTTTGATCTCTCTGAGCGGCTACTGGACAAGCACAAAAACACAGCGCAGTCCCGGGTCCCGTGTTGGTTTTGGTGATTATGTAGCTGAGCAGCTCCCGGGATGTGAACATTCAGTCCAGAGTAAACAAGGCTTGCTCCCAAAATGGGCTGCTTGGCACAGGCTGATGGTTCCCGTGATGGCAGAGGGCCTGCTGTCCCCAAAGCAGGGCAGCACTGGGGCTAGGGGGCTGAGCAGGTGGGGCTGTGATATCCCATCAGGTCCCAGATCTCTGGGGCTGGGATGGTGTGGTCCCTTCATGTCCTGGCTCTGTGGGAGTCATGAGGGGCTGGTGCCTTGGGTGCCAAGCAAACGTCTGCCGGTGCCGCTCCCGTCAGCAGGTTTATTTGTGCTGCCCATCCCCTCCGCATGCCTCTGTTATTAAAGCGTGAGAGCTCTCCCGCTGCCCCCAGAGAGCGGGGCGAGGCTGGCGGGGGGGCGGGGAGTTCCCCCTGAGGTGGGAGGAAATTGCAAATACCTCCGAACACATCCCTCTCCCGGGGCTCCGGGCTCAGAGCAGCCGGACGGTACCCCCGAGGGTATGCAGGGCCCTGGCGCGTCCCACCAGCTCCAGCGGCTGCAGCAGCCTCATGCCCTGTGGGCACCTCGGGGCGATGCGCCAGGACTGGCAGCAGGCTGAGCTTCCCGAAACTCCCGCTGAGGTCTGTGCTCGGCTGCTTGGAAGAGACCCCACAGACCATGGCGTTCCAGCCCCCTGACACGGGCAGGGTCTGACCCAAACTTTCCACTAGACCGGGGTGCTCCAAGCCCCGTCCAACCTGGCCTTAAACACTGCCAGGAAGGGGCAGCCGCAGGTTGTCCCCTGGGGCTCGGCGCTGGGGCTCGGTGGCTGCGTGCCGGGGTGCGGTGCCGGGTGCGGTGCCCGTGGTGGCACTGGGGCTGCACTGCTTCTCGCGGCCACTGGATGTCACCTGCAATATGGGCTGTGCGCAGCACGGCTCCGACACCGCACGGCTCCGCTCCCGCAGCGCTCTGACCCCACACAGCTCTGAGAGCGCACATCCCGGGGCACCTCCCGCTGCTCCCGACACCGCACTCACTTCGTGAGGGTCGGCTCCTGCTCGGCTGGTCCTGGCTCGGAGTTGTGTCTGTTCCCACCGACACGTTTCCCATTCGATCTCCCGTTTGGGATTTCCCATGTGGGATTCCCACAGCCTCCACCAGCCCCGGGGCAGGCGGTCGCGGCGCCCAGGGCTCTGCCCCGGTGACTCGGGGCTGTTTGCACATGGGGTGAGTGGGAACTGCAACATCTCTGACTCTGTAACGGCACGGGCTGGGAATACAACACGATTCCATTTGGCTTTTTTTTCCCCTAGAGGGCAAATTATTTCTTATTAAGGTTCATTTTGCCATCCACATTGTTCTGCTGTGGTGGGATGCTGCCTTTTAATACTCAGGTTTAAGAACTGCAAGAGAAGCACAGAATCCTGGAATGATTTGGATTGGAAAGGACGTCACAGACCAACTCGTTCCACCCTTGCCATGGGCAGGGACACCTCCCACTAGAGCAGGTTGCTCCCTGCCCAGCCTAGCCTTGGACACTTCCAGGGATCCAAGGACAGTCACAGCTTCTCTGGGCAACCTGTGCTACAGCCTCCCCACCCTCACAGGGAAGAATTTCTTCCCAAGATCTGACCCCAACCTACCCATACCCAGCTGGTTACCAACATGGTGTCACCCCAACCAGGTACCCACCAGCCTGAGGGGGCAGAGCTAATGCAGCCCCCAATGCCAAACTATCACTGCTCCTTGCTTTTTCCAAGCTCAACTGAAGTAAGCAAAATCCTGCTCCTGATGGGCTTCCGGCACGACCAAGGAAAACGCTGGTTCAGCCCAGCCGGGGATCCCCTGTGGCTGCCCTGAGGCTGTGGGTTGGGATGCTGGGTGTTGGCAGTGTGCAGAGGGGCAGCAGTGGCACCAGGAACCTGCTCTGGGGGCATGGGGAGTCCTCCCCAGGCTCTTGCAGCGGATGCGATGTGAGGGAAGGGAATGGAAGCGGTACCACGATCCTTGGGAAGAGAGGAGCAGCGCTGGGCCCATGGCTGAGCTGTGCGGTGAGATGCAGGTGGAGCCAGAGCCAAGTGCTGCAGCAGAAAGTGCTGGGATTTGGGAAAACATGTTTTTCCCATAACCTCCTACTCATCTGTTGCAGGAGGAGGGTGAGGAGCTGCAGCATGCCCAGCACTCCGACTGCCCCTCTCCCCAGTCAGCCTGAGCATCGTGACTGCAGAGGGGTCGGCTCTGGGAGCATCCAGGGAAAAAGAAATGAGGGGCCCTGTGTTCACAGCCCCGTCCCTGCACTCAGGCCCCTGTCCCTGCACTCAGAGCCCTGTCCCTGCACTCACAGCCCCCTACCCTGTGCTTGGAGCCCCCTCCCAGCACAGCCCTGGGGTGTTTGCCACGGGCAGGCGGCACCGGCGCTGTCCCAGCCTCCTCCCTGACGTGAGTGTCAGGGCATCCTCCGCATTTCTGGGCTTTCCAGAAGAACGAAAATTGAATAAAGGATCAAAGGTCAGTGAGCAGGAGAGCAGAGTATTTCTGGAAAGCCCGGGAGCGGCAATTGCTCACAGCCCGGCGCACATGGCTGCCGCTGGCTGGGCATGGCTGGACTGGCAGTGGGGCAGGCGACAGCCGAGGGGCTGCCCCACACCGGGGATGGACATCTGACCTGAGTGGACAGCCCTGGTCACATGGGGGTCATCCCTAGCCTCGGGTGGGCATTCAGAAGGCCAGGTACAACCTACTGGAGCAAGACCAGGCGAGGCCATGGAGATGCTCTGAGGGCTGAAGCCCCTGTGCTTGTGGAACCAGGCTAGGAGAGCTGGGGGTGTTCACCTGGAGAAGAGAAGGCTCCAGGGAGAGCTCAGAGCTCCTTCCAGTGCCTAAATGGTCTCCAGGAGAGCTGGAGAGGGACCTGGGACAAGGGATGTAGGGACAGGATGAGGGGGAGTGGCTTCCCACTGCCAGAGGGCACGGTTGGATGGGATATTGGGATGGGATTCTTCCCTGTGAGGGTGGTGAGGCCCTGGCACAGGGTGCCCAGAGAAGCTGTGGCTGCCCCTGGATCCCCGGCAGTGTTCCTGGCCAGGCTGGCCAGGGCTTGGAGCAGCCTGGGGTAGTGGGAGTTGTCCCTGCCCATAGCAGGGGATGGAACAAGGTGGTCTGTGACATCTCTTCCAACCCAAACCATTCTGGAACTCTGTGATACAGCAACTGCTTTCCCCTCTCCTGAGAGCTCCATGTGTCTCTGACAGGCAGAGCCAGCGCACAGTTGTGTTGCAGGTGTCTCTGGAGCAGAGCTGAGTGAGCACTCTTCGCACTTTTCTAATTACAAACTGGATTAGAGTAGGGTCTAATATTCTATAGGATAAACGAATATCTTGAGAAAGGACCCACATCATGATGAGCTGGCGCAGTGAGACGGTCTCCTCTGTAACTCCTCATTTTGGAGACGCTCTGTGGCTCATGAGCCAGACTCCATTTCCCTGTCAAAGCACCCTTGTGCCCCTGCCTCACAGGACAAGCACTCCCACTCCCTCCAGCTGGGCAAAGGGCTGGGTGAGCGACACCATCCAGGATGGGGTGACTGTAAGACCGATGCTCTCCTCCAGCCCACTTCCACCCCTGGTCCCCTGAGGCTCCAGGGACTCTGGCTGTGCGTGGGCTCAGCCCACGGGCACTTCTTCTCGGTAGCTTTGGCGGGGGACAGGCTCCTCCTCTTTCCTCATTCCCATTTATTTTTGGCTCTCAAGTTGTCATAAATGATTTGAGCTCAACAGTTTTTAAAATTTGAACTCCAAACAGCTATTTAAAGCCTTGACAGGATGCAAGAGTGTATTAAGAGCTTATTTTTAGAGACTTTCTTAGGGTGAGAGGCTCACTCAGCATCACTTGCTCCCTAGTGACGGACTGAGACCAGCATGGGAACCCCACGGAGCACCGTGGGGCTGTGAGGGGGTGATGTGCTGGGTGGGGTGGCCATGGCAGGACCCTGGTTTCTCAGTGCTGAGAGGAGCCAAGCAGGCACAGAGTGCCCAGTTACCAGCTTCTTGGGATCAAGCATTGCAAAGCAAAATGGGTTTGATTGGAAAGGGCTTTGAATGTGCCAGTGCCCAAAGTTCAGGTGATTAATATAACAATTAATTAGCATGTCGAAGATTTTAAATCTGGAGATTTTAATCTGTTAATTAGAGGTTGATGTTACTCTGTATCCCAGTGCTTCAGGATGGAGGAATCTTCCCGTGCACTGTTCCATTCTGACCTTGTGCACGGGGATTCTCCTCCCAGTGTGCACCGATTCTGGTGGCCTCACACATTTTATGGCCTCGTTCTATTTTATTTTATTTTATTTTATTTTATTTTATTTTATTTTATTTTATTTTATTTTATTTTATTTTATTTTATCCTGACTATTGTTCTGATCTGGGATATTTTTTTGGCCTGTGCTTAATTAGTCATAATTCAGAGGTTTTCATAAGTCACACACTGCACATGCTGAAGTGCTAATGAGGCATTTCCATGCTGAATCACCAACTAATGATTTACCACGATGATTTTGTTATTAAATCCGCAACCCCTGGCTCTGGCGAGCAGCGCTGGGAGACGCCTGTTTGCTAATACACGGAGACAGTGGAATGCAAGCAGAAAATATTATGAACTCGTCATCAGAGCCCTGACATATTGATGTGGCACCTGCACCTGCCTGCAGGGTTTTCCAAAAAACGCCGGTGAAGAAGCCTGACAGATTGGTTATCCGCAGATCCAAGCTCCTTGTTTAGCGCACTGCAGCCAAGCTCCCGCACACCCGGGCACACGGGAGCGTGCGAGAAACACGCCGGCTGTGGGAGCAGGGAGGGAACCGTGGGCACTCACCCCCATCCCCCATGGACCCCCGGATCCCAGCCTGACCCATGGGGAAAGGGGGATCTCAGGGGCTTGGCCGTGCACCGCCCTCCCTCACCAGGGTGCAGTGTCTGAGCATGAGGGTAACTGAGCCCATTGTGGTACCCAAAGTGCATCCCGGTACCCAGGCACCTCCTGGTACCTGAGGGCATCCCGGTACCCAGGCACCTCCTGGTACCTGAGGGCATCCTGGTTCCCAAGTGCACCCTGCCTGGCTGAGGGGATGGTAGTGAAATACTCCCACTGGGTTTTGGCCTGAACCAGGCTAAAAAGGGCATTACAGTGGTGATGGGGCAAGGGCTAGGGGCTCAGCTGGGATGGTGGGGTGGGAAGAGGGCTCCTGCTGCCCCAGGAGTCCTGCCCAGGCTGTGCACTGGGCAGGTGAACCACATTTCCCAGTGCCTTCCCGATGCCACCGTGCAGGAGCAGCATCTCAGATGCCAGTGCTGTTTCCCACTGGCAGCGGCGCAGAGACGGTGCCACTTGTCTCTTTATCTTTTCCCTGCTGCTGCTGCTTTGACAGGCTGAGGCTGAGCACTGCTCCCAGGATGGACGCCGGGAGCCAGAGCCATTTTGCAGGCTGCAGCACAGCTGGTGCCTGGCGCCGAGCTCCCGCTGCCGCGCGCCGTGGGAAGGTGAGCGAGATGGAATTTTTAACCAATTCACTCGGTGACATTCACATGCCACAGCCCAGCGGTTTCTGCTTGTGGAAACATCTCCACAGGGGATCAGGGAAGTGATGCATTTAGAGGGATTCTAGCAAGAAATTGCAAAAATGCCTCCCCAGGGCCGAGGTAAAGGGCTGTTAGTGGTGGTGTTTATTCATGAGCAGAGCCAGCCAGAGAAGGATGAATCTTGGAATTGCTCTGGGAACAGAGCGGGGAGGTGCATCCATTTGTCTCCCTGCTCCACCTGCACTGACAGTTCCATGTCCGGGGGAGAGCAGGTCCCATCCCAGGAGGCTGAGGAGGGTGGAGAAATTTCCTTAGAGGAACATGAGGGCTGGGACCAGCCAGATATTCCGGTTGCTGCAAGAATCCATGTGTGCCAGAGAAGTTTGTAAATGGATGGGCAGGGAAGATTCTGATTGAAGACCCATTTCAGAGTCAGCTGCTCTAGGTGGTGAGAGCGAGTATTTTGTGGATCAGCAGTGCCCTGTTTTGGGCAAAAGGGCAAAGAAGTGACAGAGCCCTGTCATTGTCTCTGGATTGTGTACAAAGTGGCTCTGCAGGTGAGTAAATCTCTGAATCCCAGAATAGTTTGGGCTGGAAAGGACCTTAAAGCTCATCTCCTCCCACCCCCTGCCATGGGTAGGGACACCTTCTACTAGACCAGGTTGCTCCAAGCCCCGTCCAGCCTGGCCTTCGACACTTCCAGGGATCCAGGGGCAGCCACAGCTTCTCTGGGCACCCTGTGCCAGGGCCTCCTCACCCTCCTAGGGAGCAATTTCTTCCCAATATTCCATCTAACCCTGCCCTCTGGGAATGGGAAGCCATTCTCCCTCGTCCTGGTACCCCAGGCCCTTGTAAATAGTCTCTCTCCAGCTCTCTTGTACTTTCCAGTCCATGGATGCTCGGAGAGCAGTGGTTGTGCACGGTATGCCTGTGCCCTGAACTGCTCTTCTCCTGCCCTGGCACCTCCAGCTACATATTCACCGTCTGTTTTGGGACAGCTTTGTCCCTCTTTTTGCTGTTGCTGTGGTCCTGGGACTGAGGCAGCTCCCAGACCTGTGACTGCCTGCCAAACCTGGCTGCTGGCACCATGGGTGCTGCAGTGGCTTTGGTGGGACCCTGAGCCTTGCGGTGACTTCGGTGGGACTGTGGGCACGGCAGTGGCTTTGGGGTGTCCCCCATGGTGCACTAACCCCGGGATTCATCAACCCTTTCCGCAGCCCGTGCAGCCAGGCAGTGCTGGCACCCTGCGTGCTGCCGTGGCAGGGCAGGGTGCGCGGAGAGCACAGCAGGAATGCAGAACGAGATGAGATGTGACAGCCCATCTTCCTGGGAACATCGATGTAATCTGCACCAGAATGTGCTCAGCCAGCTGGAATTGCCGTCAGCCAGAGCTCAGCGCCTGGGCGGGACCAGCCCCCCCGGGGCACCCCAAAGGTGGCGGGGCGCGGGTGCGGCCCCGTGTGCGGTGCCCGGCTGCCCTCCCGTGTCCGGGGCAAGGGCCAGCAACGCTCCCTGCTCCGAGCTCCTTGAGCAGGGCTCCAGACGGGCCTCGTCCTGGCTCCTTTCACCCCCAAAAGCAGGTGGGGCACTGCTGGGGCTGAACCCAGAGTACACAAACATGGGGCTCTCCAGGCGCTGAGGATGTTGCTGCCCCAACTACTCCGCAAAGACTAAAGGCTAGCTGTGCCCTGCACTGCAGGGTGGGTGGGTGCTGATGGATGGACCCACTGAGCTTATCTGGATCAGGGCTTCTCATCTCCGGACGGTGCTGGGGGGAGTGGGCTGGCGGGGGGCTGGCAGTGAGACAGACAGTGAGACAGGCAGTGGGCAAGCAGCTCTGCCTGCAGGGCTGGGTTGCCAGGGTCTGCTCCAAAGTGTCACCGGACTACTCGGTGTGTGATCCTGTCGGATCGGGGACAATCCTGGCATGGGAGCCTGGGCACTGTCCCAGCAGAACTGCTCAGGGTTTGGCTGCAGTCCTTGCTCAGACACATGGTGTGAGTTTTCGTCCACAACAGAGATGCTGTGGCTGCTCCATCCCTGGAAGTGTCAAAGGCCAGGTTGGATGAGGCTTGGAGCACCCTGGGACAGTGGAAGGTGTCCCTGCCACGGGCAGGGACGGGATAAACGGGCTTTAAGGTCCCTTCAACCCCAAAACAGTCTGGGATTCGATGGAACTTCCCAAGCAATAGTGCTGGAAAGGCTGGGGGCAGCTGAAGGAGAAAAGCCATTCCTGGCCCCACCAGGCTGCTGGGCAAGGCTGCTGGGAACGCAGTGGGGCCTTTGTGTAGCCTGTGCCAGCACTTGGGAGAGAAGGATATACAGAGCAGTGGGGAAGTGGATGCGAGTCACCATGGCAACCGAGATGGAAACATCATCAAAATGTGTCAAACGAGGGGAATCACAAAAAATAGAAACGTGCTGTGGTGTGGGCAAACACTGCAGCTTCATGGGGCTGCTCCTGACAGCACCTCAGCAGCCTCCCCATGCTGTGGTAGTGGTGCCACCACTGGCTCCAAGTCGTGCTGTCACTGGGGGCATCTCATGGCCCCCAGAGCATCCATGAGTGGATCCTGGTCCCTCTGGATGAGCTACCCTGGGACAAGCTCCTCACCACATGGTGAGGACATGGACATGGACACGAGCCCTACATTTTCAGCTCCAGTGAGGGCACAGCCATGCACGGACATGTCTGGCACCTCAGCTGGCACCGTGTCACCTCTGCATGAACCCCCCCATCACAACTAATTAATTTGTAATAGTAAGCCATGTGCTTGATGGCAGCTGTTTTTTTTTTTTTCTTTTTTAAGTAAGTGAATTTGTAAACAATTTGTGATATTTTATCTGTCACTTACGCTCCCAGGATTTGTAATTTTAACGCATGACATCAGTTAATCACAATTCTCTTCCAGCACTAGTTTTAATTAAAACCACTTTCCCTTTTTTCTGGCTGATTCAGTGCTGTCACTGAGGGCTGCGAATGAGATCACAGGCTGGTGGTTGTCGTTGCCGCTGTTTTATATTCACCACTGACGTTAGGAAGTGGGGAGGAGCAGGGATGGAGTGGGGATGGAGCAGAGGGCTGCCCATCCAGTACTGCGGGACCCAGCGATGGCAGCGGGGCTGGGGCGTCCCTGCGAGGAGCCTGAGCATTCCGGCACTGCCATCCGCAGCCGGTGGGAAGAGCCTTTACCCGCAGTTCAGTTTTCCAATTGTTTCCTAACTGAGCCAGGAGCGATCCGCTGCTGTGACCCTGCCCTGGCTGAAGGAATCCAATGCGAGGGCTGGAGCAGGAGCAGCTTTGTCAAATCATGAGCTGTAATTGCCTGAACTTCACGGCCGACATCACACGCTGCTCATTACAGACACGGCTCCTGATTCCCAAATCCATCCCCAAAACAAACAGCTCCGACACCTGACCTGGTATTCAGATTCACCAGTACTCCCTGCTCTGACAGCTTGCTAACGAGCTTCCCCCAGCAGCCAAGAGGCGGGATGAGCACTGACAGTCGCTGCTGAATCCGCAGTGGTGCCGGGATCGAAACACGGATCCAAACCCGGATCCAAATCTGGATCCACGGCAGCCTTGTGGTGACGGGGACATGCTATATACGGTCGCCTCAGCGAGCGGCCGGTGGCGTGCAGCAGCTTTGGTGCTCTCCAGCCCACCGTGGACCGATTCCCACCGACGCCGTGTCCTGGCACGTTCCCGCTGCTCCTTCCCGGGGCAGCTGTGGCACGGCCGGGGGTCTCAGACTGCCGCTCCCACTGGGTGGGGAGGCATCCCTCAGCCTCCCAGATCCCTGCTTCTGGATGGGCTGAACCTTGACCAGATATGCCAGCAGATGTGCCCGTGTTCTGCCCGTGGCGTGGTGAGCTGCCCCCTTCTCCGGGCATCGACACGGGGTCTCACCCTCCGAGCAGCACATCCTGCCCCGGCCGCCCTCCCTCCCGCGCAGCTGCTGGGAGCAGGGGGGATTTGGCTCCCCTTGGGGGCGGCACCCGTCCCCTGGCAGCTCCTTTGAGCCCCTCACAGAGCTCAGGATCCCTCCCTGTGTTTTTGGGAGCACAGAGGAGCTCGGTGCCCTGTGGTGCCAGGGATGCCAGGCAGCCCCTGTGTCTGTGTCCCCAGCGCATCCCGGGAAGAGCAGGGGGTGACAGACGCTCCTGGAAGCATCCCCCTCCCACAGGAGCTGGGGTTGGCTCCATCCCTCATGGGCACACCCAGGATGTTGTAGGGTCCTGTAACCCCATGCTGCTAATGGTGTGACCACCCGTCCAGCTGCCCTTGTCCCAGACTTACTTTTCCAGTGGATATTTAATTTGCTTCACTCTTGGCAGATTAATTTGTTGGGGTTTTTTAAAATCTCCCTTTTTTCTAAACTGCATTTTGGTTAGTCAAGGTGCCGTGATGCTGAGGTCAGATTTACACCTCCCCCAGTCCTGTTCCCGGCCTGGTGTTCCTGCTAATTGTGTGCACACCCAGGGACGGGTCCAACGGGTGGCATTTGGCATCCAGAACATTTTTAACTTGGAAAATGGGAAAAAAATCAAGCGATGACAAGCATATTTATTTGTGCAGCCGACGCTGCCAACGACTGGGGTTTAAAGGCGTATTTTTGCCATTTACTGAAGTCAGTTGGAACAGAGAGACCAAATCCAACGCGGTGACACCTCCGACGGCTTGGAAGGGCTCCTTCAGCTGCAGCAAAGCTCAGCAGGTTTGACATTTGAAACTCCCTCATTCCACTGCCAGGCAAAACCTAGGGCCTTTGCACTGTATTTTTCCTGCTGTTCCTCAGTGCAAGAATTCCTGCTTTTTCTGGTTTCACACCATTATGAACACACCAGCTCAGGAAAAAAAATAAAATTCTGCTGTGATGATAAAATTGGCTTTGGAATAGCAGAAATCTGGCTTGTCCATGTGGTGCCAGGCTCTGGGGAGCTCTTGGATACCAGGGCTGCAGTCATTGTGTCACTGTTCTGAACACAAAAACACCAGGAAAGTGAGATTTTAAAGGATTGTTTGATGTTCGGCTTTTCAGGATTAATTCCTAAACTAAACAACAATCCCTGAGGTGCTGCCACAGGCAGGAAGAAACTCTCCCCTGTACATGCTCCCATCCTTTTGCACTGCTTCTGCTCCCCAGGACCTGCTGCGGGAGGGGATGGAGATTTGCCCCCCCTTTCAAACCCAGCAGCCAGGGACACTCGCTCCCCCAGGTCCCTTCCTGCTGGCACAGAAGCTGCCTCTTGTGAGTTCAGCCTGGGACAGTGGGAGCGAAGCAGGAAGGATGCAGTGGGGGAGGAATGCAGTGGAAGGGATGTAGGAGGGATGCAGCAGGAGGGAGAGATGCAGAAGGGATGTAGGAGGGATGAAGCAGGAGGGATGCAGTGTGCACCCTGCAACCCTTTCCAGCATTCTGCCCTGCTGCTGGCTCCGCTCTCCAGCCACTTTGCCTGGGTTTCTCCTCCAGGGACTGAGACAGGTCCTGCCAGGTCTGCATGAGGCTGGTGGTACCAGTGGGAAACCCTTGGATGGGGGATCAGTGGGTAGAACAGCTCCAAGCTGGGAAGCCACCGGGTGAGAGCTGAAGGCTCATTAGCTCTCATTAGCCCTCATTAGCAATGGAGTCTCAGGTGCATGAGGGGCAACACACCAGGCACAGGCAGCATTGCTGTGGGTGTTTCTGGGTCATTTTCAGGTATGAAAGGGGCAAATGCTGCCCAGGGTGTGTAGTGGGGTCTGTGGGTCCTGAGGAAGGCTTGGGGGCAGGTGATGCTGCTGCACAGGCACCACCTGGGCCAAGGGCTGGGAATTCCCAGGGGAATCTCTCTCTCTGCACCTCCAGCTCTGCATGGAAGATGATCAGGAATACCAGTGGATTCCTCTTGGAGGTGATCTCCACTGCAGCCTATCTGGGGCCAGGTGAGCTCTGCGTGGTGTGTGCTGCAGGGGATGCTTATGCTGGGCATGGCCGATGTGCTGGGGCAGCTGAAATGTGCTCCCAGGTGATGCCAGCACCTGCCCTGAGCCGATACCCTGGTGGCACCTACTGCTGTCCTGTTTTGGTTTTTTTGAGAAGCAAGTTAGAGGGAAACAGGCCACTGCTACTGAGGCTCCGGGCTTACATAAACACTGGTGGAGTGACCCAGGTTGTGCAAGAGCCTGGCTTGTCTGAACGTGTGTTGTGGGCTGGAGAAGTATGAGGGCAGGGACCTGGAAACAGGTCAGTTTAGGTGAGATATGAGGAAGAAATTCTTCCCTGTGAGGTTGGTGAGACACTGGCACTGGTTGCCCAGAGAAGCTGTGGCTGCCCCATCCCAGAACTGTTCAAGCCCAAGCTGGATGGGGCATGGAGCCACCTGGGATAGTGGAAGGTGCCCGTGCCCAGGGCAGGGGGTGGGATGAGATGGCCTTCAAGGTCCCTTCGCACACAAACTGTTCTGTGGTTCTATGAAACAGAGCTGCCTGGTAGCAGGAGGCACTGGAAAGCATCCCTTAGCAGGGAATGGCAAACCTGGAAGCACCCGGATGCTGCGGCTGATAAGAGCTGACGCAGCTCTGTGTGTGTGAGAAGTGTGGCCAAGCTGGGGGAGGATGTGGCCTGCTGATGGGAAGCAGGTCTGTCTTTGTGTGCCTCTGCCTCCGGAAGGATGCCTGAGAGCAGGAAGGGTCTCAGGACAGACCCATGGAATCCTCCAGCCCCGTCCCGGTGGCACAGCGGGAGATGAAATGGGACTCCTGCAGGGGCTGCCTGTGGGTCCCAGGGAGAGAAGCAGGGAGGGAGGAATGCCGCTGGTTCTGCAGGATTTGAGCAGGCTCTGCCCTCCCAGAGCCGCATTTTGCTGCCGCGAGTGCTAACTAGGTCAGGCAGGACGAGCCGTACCTGTCCCTGCGGCAGCGCTCGGCACGGCACCGGCACACGGCTGCCCCCAGCACAGCGCTGCCGCCGGGACACCGCCCAGGGAAGGGCCCTGGTGACCCCTGCGAGCTGCAGCAGCCCTGAGGCGGCACCGGAGCGGGGCCGGAGGCAGGGGGCGGCTGCCTCCCCTCGGTGGGAGCCGTGCGGCCAAGCCCTCGGGGACCCCTTGGCAGAACCTTTGGTGCCTCCATGGTGCCCGGCCGCGCACAGTGAGGCAGCGAGCAGATCCCCTACAGCCTCCTCCTCCTCCTAGGGCTGAGCAATACTCCTGCTAAAAACAGGAGTTCTGCTATTTTAAATACCAGCTCGCGGGATGATTCAGTGTCTGCTCAGGCAGACACGAGGCAAGGAGGATGTTGGTCTTCAAGCCTTATTTTAAGGGGAACCTCTTCCTTCTGTGCTGGGTGTCCCCAGCGATGTGGTGAGATGGAAAACCCCAGGACACGGGACAGGGGCCAGTGGCTCCCCTGAGCTGGGACCGCGAGGCGCAGCTGTCCAGCCAGGGGAGAACGCGCTGCCCCCTGCGGCAGGATCAGCTCTCCAAACCTTCTTGGTCAATGCTCTGCAAAGCCTCCACTGCCCCTGCAGCTCCCACAGCTTCCTGTACCTTTGGAGCTGGATCTTCCCGGCCAAATTTTCATCATCCTGCTGCTTTTCCTTGCCCTACATCTCCAGCACATCCTCCCTCCTCCAGATGGGGAAGTGAAGGTTCTGGGGTGCCCCAGCCCTGGTCCCCGACCCCCTGCTTTCTGTCCTGGGGTAAAACCCTCCCTCCAGCTGCTGCCAGAGCTCTTACATGGATAATGTCACCAGGAGCAGTAGGCTTTAGTAGAAAATTCCCTCTTTCAGACGTGATTGATTTGGATTCCCCCCAGTCCTGGTTTCCAGGCATCAACGGCTGCTGGAAACGCTCTCCTGGCGACAGAAAATCCATGGGAAAGCAGGCAGCCTGATGAAGTATTCATGGGGATTTTTATCACTGGTTTTTACCCGCTGCAGGAAAGTCAGCTTTATTTTTAGTGGATGATGGATCCAGCAGTAACACAGGAAAAATACTCCATCTCCCTTCGAGCTGCATGGGAGGCATCGGAGAAGGCCTGCGCCTGGGAAAGGGAACTAAACAAACCATCTCCTAAGTGCTTCCTGGCTAATTCTGGGATCATTAGAACACTTGAAGGAGGCTGTGACTGATCCTCTGTTGCCCTAAGTGCTGCAGCCTGTGGCTCTCGGCAGACCCAGGCGGCTGAGCCTTCTGCAGCGCCCATTCCCATGGCCTCAGTGCTCCCACTGGCTCCCTAATCCCCAACCTGCCTCTGTCCCAGAGAGAGCAGGAGAATGAGTGACAGCTGATTAATTTGCCTCGTCCAGAAGAATCTCCCTGAATTAGCAAATGTTTTGTTTTGTTTGTTTCTATAATGGACAGGAAAACATCCCTCAGTGCCCGGCAGCTGCACCCCCCTGGCTGTGCCAGCCCTGCCAGTATGACCCCTGGGAGTCCGGGTGTCACGGAGCCCTGACAAGACACTTACATCTGGCTTCAGATGATCTTAAAACGTATTTCTGAGCCAGCCAAGCCCGGCCACTGCCTTCCCGGGGTTTTCCCACTGCTTTTTCCCCATGGGCACTGCTTGCTGCCCAGCCGGTGCCGAGATGTGCTCTGTCAGCAGCAGATGCTTAATCTGTTTAAAAATAAATCCATCACTCTCCTGTGACTGATGGGAATCTGTTACAGCAAATCCCACTGTAACGTGGAACCCGGCCATGGCTGCCAAACTTCAGCACTTTCTCCCCTCTGGGCTCCAGGGAAGGGCTTGGGTCCCTCTGCTATGGGTCTGGGGCAGTTCTGGAACTCGCCATTCCCTGCCCGTGTTTGCTCCCATTTACTGGCACAGTCACAGGTAACCCCCAGCAGGGACAAAGAGCCCTGAGGCCTCTCCTTGCTCTGACAGAGATGACCTGTGTGACCTCGGGCAAATCACTGCTGCCTGTGCGCTGTCACTGCGAGGGTGAGGAGCTGTGTCACCTATGGCTCTCCATGGAAAATGAATGGGAAGGGTCTCCCACATCCGTGAGTGACCAACTCTGTCCAGAAACCAAAAAAAACCCCCCCAAAAATCTCCGAGGGACCATAACAATGTGTAGAACTTCCTCCAGAGAAACAAGGGGTGAAGTGGAAATAGGGCTGTGGGGACAGCATTTTCTTCCTGGGAAGGTGAACTGGGAAGTAGGGTGGGGTCTTTGGCTCCCCTCTAATTAAACCACTTAATGAGTGATGAAGAGGCTTTAGGGGTTGTCTCTATTCCAGGAAATAGGAGCAATGAATGGTCTTGGTTCAGGGGGGCACCTCCACTCCTGCTGCAACACCTTGAGAGGTGCTACTTTTGGGGGTCCTGCACATGAGAGCTGGGGAGCCCTCCCTGCCTCTGAGGGGTGCGGTGGGTTAGGCTGGTATAGCTGCATCAGGGATCTGGTGAGTTCCCAAAAAAGGCTCAAATTCTCCTTCCCAGCACAGTGGTGTGCCCTTGCACTGCTGCGAGTCCTCTTCCCCTCACAGTGCCAGGGGTGCCGGGGCTGGCAGCTGCGGTGGCACCGAGCCCATCCTGTGTGGATCCCAGGAGCAGGGAAACGGAGCAGTGTGTCACTGGTGCACTGCACAGGCAGGTATGGCAGCAGCCACGTGTGCCTGGGGCCAGGCCCAGTGTGGGCCAGCAGGGTCATCGTTCCCCACGGGCTGAGGGTGCTGGGGGGACTGGGGGGACCATCACTGCCCTGTCTGCAGCCACGGCACCGTGTGCTCTGGGCAGGAGAGAGCTGCCTGGGGTCTGTCCCTCAGCCCCTGAGGCCGAGGGGAACCTGCCTGGGCAGGGCATGTCTCTGGATGGGGGAAGTGGAATTACCCTAATCCATTCCCTGTCAAGGAGGGAGCGGAACCTCCTGCAGCTTGCTGAGCGCCCCACTCATTGTGGATGATGATGAAGGTGATGCTGCCTGGCCCTGGGGTGTGTCCCTGGCTGTTGGGACCCTCCCTGGCAGGTGATTGGAACGGGATGGTCTTTAAGGTCATCTGACCCAAACCATTCGGTGATTCTGTGATTGCTGTGACTGCAGCTCCTCATTCCCAGGATTTCAGGGGCTCCGCTGGCTCCTCTCTGGATGCAGCCAGATGCTGCAGCAGAGCCTTGTAGTCTTACCACGCTGTCTGGTTGCTCCTGGGGCAGCTGCCAGGCAAATCAGCTCTATGGGGCTGTGGTTCCTGCCTGGAAGCCCTGGTTGTGGCCTGGGGTCCAAGGGATGTGGGATGACTCTGCTGTGGCCGTGGGCACCCCCACAGTGCCCTTGGGGCGGATAATCCCAGTGTCCTGTAAGCAGCTCACGCGGGGAGTGACTGCGGAGCCTCTGCCCTGCAGCAAGTGGGGCAAGAACTGGTTCAGTGAGTGACACCGTGTGCTGCCCACGGCTTGCTGTGTCACCTGGTGTGCAGAGTGTCATCTGCAGTCAGGGCCTGTTCCACTCCCAAACTGAGTCCTATGGCTTTGGCAGCTCCTTAAGCCATCACCTCACAGCAGGTACCCCTGTGTTTTGTTGTCTTCCCAAGTGGCCGGTAGAGAGACAGAGAGAAAGGATTTCTTGGTGACAATGAGTCAATTCCAGAGATTTGGATATTAAATCCCTAATTAGCCATAGACTTCGGTGTGCAAGAACCCAGCAGGGCTCTTCCCAGGAGTGCTGGCAGCAGTTTCAGCGCTGGCCTTGCTCCCCGAGGCTAATCCTGGTGGCCCTGGGGATTACCTGCTTGGACACGGCGTGTCCAGCCCCAGGACAGATTGTCCAAGGTGATCCAGCCATGCCCCCAGCACCTTCCACTTGGGCTCCAGCTTGCAGCCAGGTGATACAGTCAGACACGGGGAGTGGGGATGGTTGTGCCTGATGATACCTTGTACCTCTAGGGACAGGAAATAGCTTTAAAATCTCCAAACCTCGGCATCCAGCGGGGTTCAGTGCTGTTCTGTCTGTCAGGTGGCAAATCCCAAGTGTAACAGCAGGGACCTCAGCCTGTAGAGTGCAGCATCACACGGTTATAGAACACCCCTCTTAGCTACAACACCTTCCGAGGGCTTGTGAAACAGCAATGCCTAAAAATACCCGGCTGCCAAATCCCTGCTGCGGGTGCGCTTGCAAGGTGTCTGTGGTACTCGAGTGGCCCGGTGTGGGGGTGCTCTGGACACATCACCCGCACTGGTGGAGTTGCCAAACCTATCCTTGCTCCCTCGTGCCCCCAGTGCCCTCGCTGTCCCCTCTCGGTGCCCAGCACGAGCCCTCGGTGCTGGCCATGGCTCTGTGCGGGGCAGCCCCAGTCCCTGAGCAGGACACAGCCTGTGGTGGTGGTGAGTGCTCTGCCGGGAGCTCTCCATGGAGATGGTAACAATTCACATTAGGCCACGGCAAACCTGGCCATGGGCATCCTCCTGCAGCCCTGGGGCAATGCTTGGGGTGACACAGGGCCTTGGGGTGCTACAGGGGCTCAGGGCCCACAGCGGGGTGCTCGGTGTCTTTCCCCTCTGCCTGCCCCTGTCCCAGAATGCAGATGACTGTTCTCTGTGCCCAGGTACCGGGAGCTGTTGCTGGGCTGGGCAGATGCTGTGTCACTCTCCCAGAGGGGCAAAGTGGCACAGGGGCAGCTGCAGCCAGCTGGGATGCACAGACCCATCAGCGACCCACAGCACTGGTGACCCCAGGAGACAGGCTGTCCCCACGGGAAGAGAAGCTGCCCATCACGGCCAGGGCTGCTCAGAGATGCTCTGCCTGAAGCAGGCAGGGGTCACCCCAGCGCCATGGAAAGGCAGGTCTGACACCCTGAGCGCTGCTGTGCCTCACGCTGTCCCACGCCCCTGCCAGGGTGAAGGACCCCAGCAAGCCCTGGTTTGATGCAATGAGGGGAGGCAATTCTTCCCCTCCATCTCTCAGGTGAGGAAGCCGGCACCCCAGCCAGGAGCTAGGAGTGGTGCCAGAGCCCTCTCCATGGGCTCAGGAGTGAGTGAGAGCTGCTGGCATAAATTACCAGGCTGTCATCCCTGGTGCTGAGATTCCCAGGGAACAGCTTAGCAGTTCAAAGGGCTGCTGAGACAATTTTGCACTGCATGATCACAGTCCCAGAGCTCTGACGTTAAAAAATGTCAGCAGTGAGGTGATTTCTGAGTGGGGCTGCCCGTGGCCCCAGGGGTTGGGCACAGCCGACCCTTCCCGGGCCCAGCCAGCGGGTTTGGTGCTAAGCGATAAATTGGCCTAATGAACTCACGGGCTCTGTGTGCTGTGAGGAGCCCTCAGCTTGACATCCCTGTGCCCCCCAGCACTGCGTGCAAATGGCACTGAACCTGCTCAGCCCCAGTGGCACTCGAGGGATGGGAAGTGACACCCATGCTGGTGGTGACGCTGGTGGCACTTGTCTAGCCTGGCATGGCAAGGATGCAGCTGCCAACCACAGCAGGTGTCCCCCACCCTGCCCTGGCTACACCACCAGATTTTGTTTTAGCCCCAAGATGAGAGAGTGCTTCGGGTGAGAGCACCGAGACTCGTCATGTGCCATACTGGGATCAGGGCAGTGGCTGCTGACTGAGACCCTAACACGCTGTGGGTGTCATCTCCTTGCTCCTTCACCTCCTCCCTCCTGGTTCAGTGGTTGCTCTGCCCTGGTCCCCTACATCCCATCACTGAGTGTTCAGAGGTCACTGGTGGTGACTGTCCCACTCCCAGAGCTCCCCCACAGCCTCTCCTGTCCAGAGCAGCATCCCAGGCCCCTTGTTCTCCCATGCCAGCAGCCCTGTGCCCTCGGGTGCTGCTGCAGTCCCTGCTCCCACTGCTTGTGGATCCATTCAGGTTGTGCACGGGATGGAAGCCCGCAGGAACCACTGCTATATTTGTTTAACGCTGCAGTGAGGAGCAAAGAAACCACAGCAATTAAAGCACTTGGAAACCCTAGCAGTCTTTACTCTGGACAAGCTCCCTGTCCCATGGCCAGCGCACCGAGGTGGACTCTGCAGGCTCTCAGAGGTGTGAGGAACACTCCCCTCTGCTGCTGCACCAGGAGGGTCACCCTGCAAACACCTCCCCACTGATGGATGCCATGTCACCGGCAGGGAAGAAACCTCCCTTTGTTCCAGGAATCAGAATTTCCAAGGCTTGAGCCTTGAGAGCTCCCAGTGATGTTTCCATCACCCTCTGTATCTTCCAAAGGGAGTCTGAACCGAACCAACACTACTGGGAAGTTCAGAGGCTGTGCCTGGCACCAACCCCAGCACAGCCCAATGCTGCCTGTCCCCAGTGCCAGCAGTGCTGCTGTCCTTAGGACAGTGAGCAGTGGGCACACTGGGTGTGTCCCTGGGCACACTTCATCCCCAGGTACACCATGTCCCCCAGCACACTGCACCTCCAGGCACAGCCCCACGGCTGGCCAGAGGGCTTGGCAGCTCCAGGGTGTCAGGCAGCTTCCATCCAGTACGGGAATTACTGGCCATGCCAGCTTCCCAGCTATTATTTCATCCAGGATTTTGCAGGCTTCCATGAAGGGTCTCTTTCTGTGCCACTGCACTGTTCCATACATGACAGGTTTGGCACAGGGAGCACCTTCTGCTCCATGCTGGGACCCATCTCTCACCCCAAGCAGAGGCTGCAGTAATGAAATGGGGTGTAGGACCTCACTGAAGATGCTGGAGAAACAGAAAAGGAGAGAGCTCTGCTCTGCCCCTCCCTGGCACTGACACGGTGACAGCAGGCCTCGGGCTGTGTCCCTTGAGGTGGCGATGGGCACGTGTTCCAGCAGTACCCAGGCCAAGTAGCTCCATCCTGGCAGTGCCAGCACCCTTCCCAATTCCAGCCTGTTCCCTCCTGTTCCCATGACAACCTGTGACCTCACTGGGTTCCTTGGAGCTCTGCCAGCATTTTCAGCAGAAATTAAGTCAATGACCAGGGTTATCCTGCTGTCCTCCCTGTCTGTAGTGGGTCTGTCACACCTGGGGCTCAGGTCAGGGCTGGCTTCTCTGCCGCAGGACTGACGTGCCACATTGCAGGTCTCACACTCGGTGCCCATCACTGTGGCATCTGGCTGACCCAGCACTCCTGGCTGTAGCAGCCCCTGGGATAGAGGGGGCACCAGGGCTTCAGCTGCAGCCAGTGCTCAGTTTTCCAAGTGCCCAGTTTTCCCAGTTTTGTCTGGCTCAGCAGAGAAAAGGCCGGGATGGAGAAGTGGGATCAAGAGTGAGACAAACGCAAATAAATGGAGGAACCGGTCCCTCTGCTCTGTGTGGTGGTGCCACTTGTCTCAAGGCCCTCCCCTGCCTAAGGGTCCCTTTAGGCCTGGGGTCCACTTCCCCAGGACTCCCATCTGGTCTAGGGTCCCTCCTGGCCTGAGGCTCTGGCTGTTCCCGGGGCTCCCATTTGCCCAGGGATCCCTCTTGGTCTCGGGGTTCTGTGTGTCTGGAGGTGTCTCTAAGCTCTGGCTGTGCCTGGGGGGTCCCTCGCGGCCCGGGGCTCCAGCTCTGGGTAGGATTCCGTGCCGGCCCGAGGGTCCCACACGCCTGGGGTTCCCTCTCGGTCTGGGGGTCTCTCTCGGTGCGGGGTTCCCTCGCGGTGGGGAGCGGAGCGCTGGCGGTGCTGGCGGTGACGGTGCTGGCGGTGACGGTGCTGGCGGCGGCCCCGGCATCCCGCGGCCCGGGGGCGGCCCCGGCGAGCGCAGCGCGGCGCGACCACCCCCGCAGCCGGCGGCAGGGAAGGAGGCAGGGAAGGAGGCACGGGAAAGAGGCAGGGAAGGAGGGCCGCGGCTCCGCTCCGCTCGGCGCGACTCCGCTCGGCGCTGACGGTCCCCGGTGCCGCCGCCGTCACTCGCCCCGCCCGTCCGCGATTCCGCGCCGCGGGTGCGGGACGCGGCGCTCACCAGCACAGCCGGGGCCGGGGGCTCAGCGGGGCCGGGCCGCGGGATGAGCGTCCGGCGGCTCTCCGGGGGC
>VZRR01006893.1:0-10889 GCA_013398015.1 Oreocharis arfaki | reverse complement strand
GGCCCCGCCCGCGGCGGGGGCCATGTGAGCGCGGTGCCGGCAGGATGCAGAAGGGGATGCGGCTCAATGACGGGCACGTCGCCCACCTGGGGCTGCTGGCGAAGAAGGACGGGGCCCGGCGCGGATACCTGAGCAAGCGGAGCGCCGACAACACGAAATGGCACACCAAGTGGTTCGCGCTGCTCCAGAACATGCTCTTCTACTTCGAGACCGACTCCAGCTCCCGGCCCTCGGGGCTCTACCTGCTCGAGGGCTGCGTCTGCGACCGCGCGCCCTCCCCCAAGCCCCCCCTCTCGGCTAAGGACTCCCTGGAGAAGCAGGTGGGCGACACGGGGGGCCCCGCGGAGGGGGAGGGAGGATGCCCCGCGGGGGTCCAGGCCCCGCACCCCCGGGAGCTTTCGGCACCCGTGACCTGCCCCGTGCGTGGCCGGGGTGGGGAGGTGAGGACGAGGCCGGTCTGTGCCGAGGAAGGGGGATGATTCTCGGGGCTGCAGTGCAGGACCAGCGGGTGGGTTCATTGTGGGGGTGTCGGGCTCTGTCCGAAGCACCCCCTCTCCCCCTCCCATCTAATTAACCGCCGGTAATTAGCGCGGGGCTGCGGGGCGCCTCCCAGCGGCCGCTATGGCGCTGCAGAGCCCCGCGGCCCCCCCAGCCCGGCGGGGTTTGGGGTAGCGGCCCCGGCGGGGCGGGGGGACCCCGGGGCTCCCGTGGGGCGGCCCCAGCCAGGCGGCCTCGCTGTTTCCCACCCCCTCCTGCTCCCTTCTGTGCCCCTGTGGTTTGCCTGGCAACTGCCCCGGCCTGCGATGGGTGCGTGGTGCTCGGCGGGGGGAGCTCAGGGCCTTGTTTTCAGGCAGATTTCACCCTGTTCCCGCTCGCCACGTGTGCGGTTTGCACCTCAATCCCCAGCCCTGGCGGAGGGACAAGCAGAGTGCGGGTCCCCTGAGCCCCCCGTGCTGGCGCTGGGCTCCAGTGCTCTTTGCCACTGCTGATGTCTGCGGGTGATCAGCGCGGAAACACCAAAGCCCTTGCGAGGGAAAATCCAGGTGTCCCCCAGCCCCAGGGCTGCTGTGGTCCCAGCAGTGAGTACCACAGCCCCTGACGGGCCCCGGAGGTGGGTGGCCCACCAGCTGTGCCTTTCTCGACTGGCCAGGGTATCCTGGAGCAGCACGGCATGGACGCTGGCAGCCCCTGGCATGTTTGTCTGGGGTGGTTTGCTGGAGCTGGGATGCGCCGTAGCAGCCAGGAGAGATGGGATGGTGCCAGGAAGGGGGGAGAAGGGCTGGCTTCCAGCTGCGGGGGCAAATCCCCATCCGTCGCTTCCAGAGCCACCTCCAGATTCATTGGCGTGGACAGGAGCCAGCTGGATTCACCCTCTGACCCTCTGGTGGCGTGTGGAGCGTGGACGTGTGCCCCGTGAGTGCCCGTGGCACAGCAGCACCGGGACCCCTCAGTGGAGCAGTGGGGGAGGGTCCCGGCACCACCATCCCGGGCTGGGCACATGCGGGAGGCTCGTCGCGTTTTGCGTCCAGCTCTGCAGGGCTTGCATAATTCCTGCCTGAGCAGGCTCTGGGGAGGTGCTGGGAGTGCTGCCGGCACACTGCAGGATGGGGCCCAGGGGCACCTGCCGGGCACCCCAGCGCATGGGGCAGCGTGGGAGGAAATCAGCCCCTTAGTGCTGGCTATTCCTGGCACCTGGAATACCCTGCCAAGAGAACCAGGCATGCAGCACCGCTGCTTCCTGGCACATCCCCTCCCTCCTGGCTTGGAACACAGGAATATTTCCCTGTCAAGAGGAAAATATTGTGGTTTTTGCCCAGCTGGGGCTCCTTGCAGCCCAGCCGTGGGGTGCAGCACCTTGGGGGCTGTGGCAGCGAGGGGGATCTGTAGTTGCAAGGGGTCACACTGCTGTGGTTGTCACTGCTGTCCCTTCAGTAACAGATGTTGTGTGTTCCTAGTTCAGCTTCCATGAACTTTACCAGCCAGGTTACAATCAGCCTTCCTGGCCAGGTTGGAATCAAGCTTGGAATAGAGGCTCTGGGTCCTCGTGTTTGTGCAGGAGGGATTTTCCACCAAGCAAACACTACGGGGAGGATGTCACATCCCCTTTCCAGTTCAAAATGCACCCAGAATGTTGATCCTTGCTGCAAGTGAGGGGCTGCTGTCCCAGGGAGCTCCTGCCGTGGCAGATACATCCCCAGCCGCTGCTCTGCGTGGATTTGCCGCGGCTCAGCGCCTGGCTTGTAATTCTGTGTAATTCCTTAGGCCAAATGGGACTGGAAGACGGAGCGCTGGATGCCCGCTGCTCTGCAAGCTAATTAATGGCCCAGGGATGAGATAAGCGGCGAATATTGATGGTGCAGATCCGCAGCCTGGCCGGGGCGGGAGGAGCGGGTGGCACACAGGGCAGGGTCTGTGTTCCCCATGCCAGGGAAAGCCTCGGCTTCAGGCTCACCTGATACCCAGCAGTGCCCAGCATCCTCCAAAGGGAAGGTGCTGAGGAAATTTCTGGCATTGCCCGTGATCCCATTTAATTGTGTTTTGAGGGTATTTATCTATCCGTGCAGTTCAAGCTGGAGCTCTGAGGACAGTGTTCCTTGCAGCAGAGGAGCTCCAGGTTTGGATCCTTTCCTTGCTGGAGTGGAGCCTGAAAGGTTCCCAATTCTCTGCAAAGGAGAAATTTCAAGAGGTGAGGCTTTCAACCCCCCTCTTTTAATGTACACGTATTTTGCTTTGGGGGGACTTTTTCCCTGGAACACAGTGAATTTTATCATTGGTATATGTGAGAATAAGGGAGCAAAGACGTGTGGAAAACTGGAACACCAAAGAGGGATTTGCTATCTCTGGAAACTTTGTTTTTTGCTCTTGTTATGTTTTTCCACGAATGAATTTTCCTTCCAACCATTTGGGTGGGGAAGATAATTTCCTGCAGGGTGAGGTCAGGCTGTGGCCTCGGAAAGGGTCCATGAGGTCCGACAGGAGCTGGGGAGGCTGTGACCCAGCTGCTCAGGGCAGCGGGGCTGGGATGAGCCAGAGTGGGGGTGAACCCCGCTTTTACCCTGCTGTGGTGTCTGGGCTGTGCCACACCCCAGCCCTGCTGCTGCCGGCCCCCCGAGAGTGACGGTGCTGGGATGTGCTTCACGTGATCACATCTCCCGTCCCGGTCCCTGTGTGCTCGGAGGGGTGGGCAGGATGTGGGGTGCCCTAAGTGAGAGGGGACATGGCCAAGGAGAGATCCCCATAGAGGAGGTGGGCAGGGGCAAGGTCCAGAGCTGATCCGACCCCAACCTCAAAGACAGGGAAGGCCCCAGCATCGGGTGAGAGCTCTCCTTTGCTCATCAGTTGGGCAGCAGGAATCACAGCTGGGTTTGCTCCGTGGATCCAGCCTGGAGTCGGATTTAGAATCACAGAATCACTAAGGTTGGAAAAGCCCTCCGAGGCCATTCAGCGCAGCCCTTCCCCCAGCAGTGCCGAGGCTGCCACTGCTCCATGTCCCCGAGTGCTGCATCCACACAGCTTTTGAACGTTTCCAGGGACGGGGACTCCACCAGTGCCCTGGGCAGCCTGGGCCAGTTTCCAGACCTGTATCCCAGTGCCATGGGTTGCTCCTAAGCGGGAGCCCTCAGACAGAGCCGGTGTGGTGCTGAGTCAGGCAGTGGCCCCGTGCGGAGCCCTTGGCTCCAGGCTCCGCAGCTTCGGAGCTGAGCTGTGTTCCCCCAGCTGGGGCTGCTCCTGAGCACGCACTGCCCATGGATGGGGATTTCCTTCCCATCTCCAGAGTGTTTTCCAGGGATGGGGCCACGGAGCGCCGGGGACACTCTGTCCTGTGGCCCCCATTCTTGAGACACTGGGGGGGCTGGAGGGGAGTGGGGTTGGGAATATTTGGATGCCTTGAGGACTTGCAGCAGCCCCTGCCAGCCCGGCAGTTCCAGTTCCCCCAGAGCCAAGCCCCAGGCCCTGCTGGTGGAGCCATTCCTGGCAGCGGGAGAGCTTGGGCAGCTCTCCGAAGGTGCAGCAGTGGGGCCACGGGGTCCAGCTGTGCCTGTCCCTGCATGGGGGTTCACCTGGGTACCCTCAAAAGGGCTGTGGAGGGTGGTCAGAGGGGACAGATCCCATCAGTGGAGCAGGGCTGAGCAGGTCACCCATGGACATCCTGAGCAGGGCAGCTCCCAAGCTATTCCAAACTTTAGGATTGATGCCCCAGGCACTTGATCCCCAGATCCCAGCATCGGCCGCAGGTCCATGAGCATCAGCCATCTGGGGCAGTGAGAATTTCTCTACCTGAATGTAATTCCATGCAATCTGATTTTTTTGGGAGTATAAATCATAATTTGTGGACTTAAGCCTGAACTATTCATCAGTTTTTAATTAATTAGCATATTGAGTGCTGCCATGTGGGGATTTCTGAGTGAGGGGGATGCTCATGGTGTTGGTAGCAGCGATGCCTGCATGCCCGCCTGCCAGCATCACCAGATAAAATCAAGGGAAAATTGATTTATTTTAATTATTTTATGAGTATTTCTGCCCATGACTCCAGAGCCTGCTCCACACAGGTGATGCTCACCTCTAGTATCCATTTCCAAATATCCTGACAGCCCCTACCGAAACAAAGGAGAGAAATTGCAGCTTCTGGGATATTTTTTCTTATCGTCAGCACGGAAATGAGCTGCTGGAGCATCCAACTCTGAGGTCCTGTTTTCCCAGAGCACATAGTATGTAGGTCAGGGATGTTAAAAGCTGCCATGGCTGGCTGTGGATTTTTAGATTCATCCATCCAGAGCAGGAAAATTCTCCTCCTCTTGCCCTTTGTGTCAGCTGGAATAACCATCAGCTTCACAAACAGGCGGATGTGGATCTGCCCACTCCGGGAGGATGGAGGGCAGGCAGTTCCAAGGGATGATGGGGGGCATCCCTGTGAGGGGAAAAGACCCCTATGATGGCACAACAAACCCAGGAAAGGACGACAGTCACTGCTTTGGTGTTGCTGGGGGGTTCTCTCGTGGTCCCCCCACTCTCAAACATGCAGTGACCAGCGTGGGGGTGCTGGGAGAGCACCCACCCCCAACCACAACACCCCAAGGGGTCTGGTGGGTTGTTCAGGCTGAAAAATGCCCTTCTGCAAATTCTAAAAAATTCTGTGAAAGGTTGATTTTCTATCTGGGAAGTAATGTGTCGCTTTGAAGCTTATTTGAATTTATTTCTGAGTCTTTCTCCACATCAGGGGCCTCGGTAACGCCGCCCCCCACCCACATCCCCCGTGCAGCGGGCAGGGCGTGCGGGGAGCCGGGTGACGGTCACGGGGCCGTGGGTGGCTCGGGGGGAGCCGGGTGATTGTCGCCCGGCGGGGTCACGGGGCTCTGGGGGCCCCTAGAGGTGCTTTAATGTTTCCCTTGGTGACCTGGAACGCTCCCGCGTCATTATTTCGGGCAGAATTGCGGTGTCCCCCGGGGCCTCCGGAGGGAAATCCCCGAGGTCCGGGCGTCTGGGCATCCCACAGAGGCGGGGTCCGGGGCTGTGTATCCTGCGGTGCCAGACGGCCACGCATCCCACAGCGCCGGGGGCCGGGGGATGTGCCTCCCACTGTGGGGGCTCAGAAGGCACCATGGAAACAGGGGAGGCTGGAAAACACCCCGCAATGAGGGACTTCCTCAGGGAATCGCATCTGCTTTTTTTGGCAAGAGCACAGGGAGGGGGTTGGGATGAGGGGGGTCCGGTGCCAGGGCTGGGAGTTGGTGAGGTCATAAATGAACGAAAAATGGGCGTAAGGAGAAGCAGAGTGACGCTGTGGGTAACCCATGCCCTGCCCTGGGCAGCGCAAACTGCCCCAGGGACGCTGGGCTGGGGCCGTGATGGAGCTGGGGGCTCATCCTGGTGCTCCCAGCACTCTGCCTTGTGCCAAGAGTGGCTGGTCCTGTGCCGGTCCTGTCCATGGGTCTGGTCCTGTCCATGGGTCTGGTTCTGTCCACGGATCTGATGCTCAGTCCCTGACCAAGCGAGTGCTGCAGGAAGCACTCCCGGGCTGTTGGTGCGATGTGTCACTGTGATGGCAGAGAGGGATCATCTTTTAGGCGGAGATAAAAGGTGGTGGGAGTTTTATTATTCAAATATAAAATAACTTCCTCCTTCCCAGCACGCTGCACTTCCTGGGAGTTGTGTGGGGTTAAACTGGAGCAACACATGGAGCGGGATGCGTGTGCTTGCACCCCGAGCCAGGTTTGGATCGCAGGCGGAGCGGCTGTGGGGGTCTAGGGGTTTTGGCTGCACCCCTGCAGTGAGGGGCTTGCACCCCTCATCATCAGCTCTGCTGCCAACAGCCTCGCAACTGCCATTGACAAAACAACCTTCAGGAGTTTTTGGGTATAAACTGGGTGAGCTAGAACTGTCTGACAAAACCTGCCTGTCGGCTGCTGATGTGCTGGGAGGTGCCTCGAGCGGGTGAAGAGGGACAGAGGTAGTGGGGCAGGGTGGGCACCTATCCAGGGTACTTGCTCCAGATCCCTGCCCCAGTCCCTGCCCCAGTTCCTGTCCTGGGCTCTGCACCCCTGGTTTTGGCCTCTGACAAGCCCTGAATCTGCTGCTTTCCCAGGGTGCAGGGGAAGGTCAGGATGCTCTAACCCAGGCTGTGCTGTGGGCGTGGGGCTCTGAGTGGCTGCACTCACCCCAGCAGCACAAAGCGGCCCTGTGCCATCCCCACGGGATCCTGGGGGCACACACATGTGTCTGGGAAGGACAACCCAGGGCTCGCTATCTCATGCCCTCCTGCCAGGCAGGGACCAGTTTGGGGGACTCCTGGAAGTGTCTCCCTGTGTTTCTGGTCCCACAGGGACTCAGCCGAGCACGGGCTGTTGGTGTTGGGTCATGGAGTGGGAATGTGCACACTGTGCTGCTGGGGGGGTTTGTTCCTGCGGCACCCAGAACTGCCGGGGGCACCAGGGCCTATAAGGGGCTCCCCCACACCTCGCTGGTGTTTAGCAGGGCATTTCCAGCCTTGCCAACCCGATGAGCTCTTCTTGATGCAGTTACAAGGGAAGGAGGTGGGTGTAAAGCTGGGGTACAGAACAACACCCATAAGGACCACAAATTTTTGGTGAATTTTCCCTTGGAGCTGTCTGTTTGCCAGTAAAAGCCTTTGGGAGTGGGAGGGAGAGAAAGGGGGTGGGATGCGAAAGGCTGGGGAGCTGCTGCAGCTCCAGAGGTGTCCTGCAGGCAGACACAGAGCTCTGGGCAGCCTGAGCATGGCAGGCTGGGGAAAGGGTGGGCGATGGAGGATGGTGTTTGACATTGGGGTGTGTGATGGGTGATGGCGTTTTGTCATAGGAATGGCTCCATAAGGAGAGAGCTTGTCCACAGGATCAGCAGCAAAAGATCTGCAGTTAAAGGATCTGTGGCAGAAGAGAAGGAGCTGTGCCTTCACCAGGGCCTGCAGTTTCTCCCCAGAGGTGAAAGCTGTTTCTGAAGGTGGGCTCTGCTGTGCCCATGGGCAGGGCAGGCTCCCAGCCCCCCTCTCCTCCTCTGCCTGACCTGGAGGGGCTAGGTGAGCTCCAAGGGTGTCACCCTGAGACCTGAGCCCTGGGTGGGCATGGGCTGGGGGTGCTGGGTCTGTCTGTGCTGCTGCACCGGCTGTGCCCTGTCTCCCCATTGCCCCGGGCTCACCCAGAGCCCCCTGTGCCCTCTGGGGGTCCTTCTCCCCAACACCCTGGGCCTAATCAGGGCTGGGAAGGGAAGAGCATTGTGGTGCCCATCGGTGTTTTCATGGCACAGACGGCAGCTGCCCGTGTCCCCCCAGGCTGCTGCTCCTTGGGTTTGAGGCAGTTGTTACCTGTGAATTCGGGTCCCTCACGAAACCCAACAGAGGAGCAGATGATGTCAGGATGAGCTCGTTCCAGCGGGTTTGGTTTAGCCCAGTTATTCCGGGCAGTATCCGGCACTGCAGCGTGGTACCTGTTTCCTTGGAGACTGCAGGGAAGCAGAGGAGCGGCACAAACCCGGCGGCGGCGGCACCGCACACAATTAGCACAAACACTGGAAATGTCAAGGGAGGCTAAAAATAGCCCCGCACCGCGGGCACCCCCCAGAGCCCCGGGGAGCACGACACGAGGGACCTGGGCTCTGCTCGGTGTCACCTCCCGGGCGGCTGCGGGGCTCCAGCCTGTGCCCCAGGGGCTCGCTGTCCACACAGGCGGGGAGGCAGGCAGGGATCACAGGATCAAGGAATCGTTAAGGTTGGAAAAGACCTCTAAGGCCAGCAAGTCCAAGCATTAACCTGTGGATGCGGGTGGGGATGCAGGTCCAGCTCAGCATCCTTGCTCCTCTGCCCATTCCCCAGGTGAGGGTGTCTCCAGGGTGGTTGCCACACGTTCAGGACTGCAGGTCCCTGGACTTGGGTGGGTTCGGTGGATTTAGGTTTTCCTGAAGCCGGGTCTTTGCCCAGCAGGATTTCCCCTCGGATTTTCCTCACCAATGGCATGGCTGTGCTGAGAGCAGCATGTTGTGGCCGGGCTCCTGGTGTTTCCAAACATGTTTTTTTTCAACAACCCAACCCGTGGTGGGTCAGGAAGAGCTTTCTGCCAGCCCTGTGTAGAGGGTAACCGTAACCCTTGTGCTTGTCCCCGCAGCACTACTTCACTGTTAACTTCAACCATGAGAACCAGAAGACCCTGGAGCTGAGGACCGAGGATGCCAAGGACTGCGACGAGTGGGTGGCAGCCATTGCTCATGCCAGGTGTGCCCTGTGCCCGTGAGGAGGGGGGGTCGAGGTGAAGCTGTGCTGAGGGCGGCTGGGGGGGCAGGAAGAGCTGGACACTGCCAGCAGGCAGAGCAGGACACTTCTGCCCCCCAGCCCCATGCTGGGGACCCTCATACTGAGTGGGGGCTGTGTTCAGTTGTTTCCCAGTCCCCATTCCCATCCCTGCCCCATGCCACTGGCCACCCTGGCAGGCTGGCACTGCCTGCTCTGGCCTGGTGCCAGAGGGATGTCCGATTCACCCTTAGGCTCAAAGCCCATTGGGAAGGGATTCTCCTGGAATAGCAAACCTGGTCAGGAAGGGGCTTGTCCAGCCTCCTGCCTGTGCCGTGGGAGTGCTGGTACAGCCCAGCTGCCATGGAGAGCAGTCAGGAGCCAGCACAGTGCAGGTGCCTCTCGGGGGAAGGAAGGTGCTGGGCTGGCAGCAAGGTGTGGGATCAGGTGGGAGCTGTGTGCAGGGAATGGGAGAAACACCATCTCCTGCAGCCCCAGCCAAGAGTGGGGCTTTGTAGGTGCTTGTGCCAGACATGTCCTTCTTCTTCTTAAACTCTTGGAGTGTGGCAGGTGACAGAGGTTTGGCCTTGGGTCTTTTGTGTCTCCTTTGATTTCATTAAAGTTTGCTCCGTCCTTTCTGTTTGCCCCTTGTGGGAACCCATATCCTCCCCAGATGGGCCCTTTCCGAGCAGCAGCATTCCCAGCTGCAGGAGCTGCCCCCTGGTTTGTTCCCCCTGCTGGGTATGAGCCGGAGGGCCTGGGAAGGAGGACCCTTGTCAAACCACAGCCCCCGATGTTGGGGTCACATCGCGGGGGCGCGGGGCAGGGTCTGCAGGGGAGGTGCTCACGGCCGTGTCTGCTGCAGCTACAGGAACCTGGCGACAGAGCACGAGGCGCTGATGCAGAAGTACCTCCATCTCCTGCAGATCGTGGAGACGGAGAAGACCGTTGCCAAGCAACTCCGGCAGCAGATCGAGGACGGGGAGATCGAGATCGAGCGCCTCAAGGCCGAGGTGAAGCACCCGGTGCTGCCCTGCGGATGCACTGACGCTCCTGGGGTGACCCGTGCGAGGGCGGGTGGCATCCCCGTGTGGGCAGGGGCTGGGGGTGGCACAGCTGGTGTGGTTCTGCTTCTTTTAGTGATACTGGGCTGGCCCTTCTCCTGCAGGAGAGGCGAGGGCATTGCCTCCCTTGGGGATTTTCCTGGCAGGAGTGATGCAGCAAGTGGCTGGGGCTGTGCCACCCCAGCACTGTGCATGTGGGGGACTTGAGATGACCCCCGGAGCCAGGAAGCTGTTGCAACAGAGAAGGATTCACACCAGCAAGGAGTACTGGGGGGTGGGCTGGGGAGCTGGTCCTTGCCTCTTGTGAGCGAAGAAAACAGTTGCTGTATCCTAGAATCCCAGAATGGCTTGGGTTGGAAGGGGTCTCACAGACCATCCTGTTCCACCCGCTCCGTGTCCTCCTCTGGAGTCGTTCCACATTCCTCTGATGTTGAGATCCCAGAGCTGGAGGCAGCTCTGCAGTGGGGCACACCTGAGCAGGGCAGAGGGCATCTCGTGCTCCCCAGGATCCCAGGGGATCACTGTGCTCGGTGCTGTGACCACACGGGTGCTGCTCTGTGCAATCCTGTGGGATCAGCCCGGGAAGCCCCTGCCCGCAGCGCGCCCCGGGAGCTCTGGCAGCAATTCCCTCACTGTGCCGGGTGTGGGAAGGGTGACACGAGGCCGGGGACGGCAGACAGCAGCAAGGTGCACGGATGACTCAGCAGACGGTGCCGAGGGACACGCGAGTCCCTGGGGCACCTGGGAGGAGGAGGCTCAGGAGATGCCTGGCAGTGGGGGCGAAGCTCCTTGGCGGGGGGGCTGCTCTGAGGCCCTGGGGATGCTCGGCAGAGGGAGAACACTCAGTGGTAAAGGTGCTGCCTGCTGCTGTGGGGAACACTGGCTGGCAGAGGGGATGCTCGGCAGTGCGGTATCCCCTGTTTCCTGGCCATCCCCGGGCTGCCTGGCTCTGCCCTGCTGGGCTCTGCCCCTCGGGTGCCCCCTCCCCGCCCGGGTGCAGCCTGCGGGTGGGTGCTGGCACTGCTGCTGTGGTGGGGGGGCAGTGGGGGCGGCGAGCGGGGGGCACCCTGGCACACCCCAGAGCCAGTGCT
>VZRR01006892.1:42596-76434 GCA_013398015.1 Oreocharis arfaki | reverse complement strand
TGAAAAATCCATGCTGGAGCAGGTTCATTCCCAAAGCAGGTTCATTGCTGCAGGGACTGTGGCTGTGGGTAAATCCATGCTGGAGCAGGTTCATTCCCAAAGCAGGTTCATTGCTGCAGGGACTGTGGCTGTGGGTAAATCCATGCTGGAGCAGGTTCATTCCCAAAGCAGGCTCTCTCCTGCAGGGACTGTGGCTCCCGGAGAAGGCCACACTGGAACAGGAGCACCCCAGAGTGAGTGTGACTGTGGATAAATGCACCGTAGCAGGTGAACCCCTGGAGAGAGTGGCTGGTGGATGAGGCTCCAGCAGGAGCAGGTACATCCCTAAGGGACTGGGGTTGCTGGATAGGCCCGAGCAGGGCCAGGGCAAGGGCAGGAGTTCACCGCAGTGTTAAACTTTGGAGTCGGGTGGTGATGGTAATGGATGCACCTTTAAGTTGTTGTATCCCGGGACTGTAGTTACACCTTGCAGGAATTACTGTAGCAGGAACCCCTTGCTGGGAGCAGGGGAAGGCTTCAGCTCCTGCAGTGGCAGTGACTTGGAGCTGTATTGTCACAAGGTCCCTCTGCACGCCCTGTGCCGGCTCGGTGACATCCTGGGGACCTCGGTGCCCTGCCCCGGCTCCAGAGGCTCCGTGTTAGTGTTTAGCATTACTTGTCCTTGTTACAGTCCTGCCTGTGGATCAGACAACAGCCAGGTCTCACTGGTGGGGAGGATCCAGACAAAGAGTGGGATAAATCCGTTAGAAACGTGGGAGTGTGCGTGCACCTTCATACGCAGCCTGTGTCCGAGTCCTGGAACAGGGCTGTGCAGCCCAACTTGGCGGGTATTTACCGGGCTGTGTGTGTAATTCCTATTGTTCTCCTCACGTCTCCTTGCACATTTAAATCCTGTTCAGACAGTGGTTGCACAAAGGGGAGAACGTCTCCTGCTCATCAGATCCGTGACTGCTTTCTGTGCTCCCGGTGGAAGCCCAGCTCTGCGAGGCACGGGAGGGAAGCGAAGCGTGGAGAGGAGAAGGCTTTTCTCCATCAGCACTGTGCCCAAGCACCGGGCTGGGATAGCAGGATAATGAGCAAATTGGGAGAGCCTGAGGCAGGCAGATCCTCTGGTTTTCCCTGACCTTCCCTTGTCTGAGGGCACGGCTGGGAGGAAGCCAGAGCCGCTTGAAGTTGGGCTGTGACTGAAGTGTCCCCGCTCCTGCTTGGAGGAGGGATGCAGCTGGGACAGCTGTGCTTTCACACATCCCCGTGACATTCTGCTGCTTTCCAAGTGATTCTGACCAGTATCTCAGTCACAGCCTGCCTTGGCAGGAAGGCTCCTGTGGCCTTTTCCCAGATCAGTTCTGGGTGGATGCTGCAGTGCAGTCTGGATTCCCAAGGGAACGCTAACTATCCATCTGACCTCCCTCCACTCGTGTGCTCAGTTTGTCCCTGTGCCTGCAGGAGGGCTTCCAGCAGGCTGGGATCCCTGAGCACAGGGCCTGCCAGCTCAGGTACGTTCCGTGTGCCACCGCTGCTTGCTGGGATTCAGCGCTGGGGAAGTGACTTTGGGCTCTCTGAGGTGACAGCCCTGGGCTCTGTGAGGTGACAGACCCAACCTCTGCCCACTTCACCTTCTCTTTTGCAAGTGCTGTTATTTTCTCATCAACTGCCCTGGCAGGTGCTTCGTGTCTTGTCCATGCTAGGAACAAATTATCCCCTCCCTCATAAATCCCCAAGTTCTTCCCCTTTGGACTTTGTGCAAGGATGGGTGTTAATGTGATCTAGGCAGGCAAAGCGACTCCAAAAGGGAGATCATCCATCAAATCTCGGCCCTTTGGGTTGGTGCCATTACTCTTGCACAGACAAAACAGGTGTTAGGAGTTTTTAAAAATGGTTTTCGAATTTCAAAGCCAAAAATAACTCCAATAGGAAACCACTGGCGTGGTGCTAAGAGCATCCCTTGGGATGTACAGATCTGGGTTAAGCACTATCCCAGTGTTTGCAGGTACAGATTGAGATGCTTCCACAGGGATTGAGGCTGTCCCATCAGCATGGTGAGGACAAACACATGGGAGAGCAGCTGGAAATGGGGCAGAGCCAGGGACATGAGTCCGTGTCACTCACATGGCACCTCTGGAGCACAGTGGCTCTTCATGCTCTCCTTGTTCTGACTGAAATTCCATCTGTGAGCTATGAAGGACTTTTTCACTGGCAGGTTTAATCTATTTCCACTTGTTTTTTCAGTGTTTTCCACCACAGAAGGTTCTTGCTGTGGTCTGTGATGGGCAAGTGTTATAAAATTGAGTCACATCATTTGTTTAAGCTCACTGGGCACAAAAATTTGGGCTGCAGGGCTTTGAAGAAGGCTCCTGCTTAATAAATACAGCTGAGCAATATTCAGAGCATTGTGGCAGAGTTGTTAAATTGATGGAAAACACATGAATATGTAGCAAGCAGAAGGTAAAGCTTAGTGAAGCTGTGCTGGCAGGGTGCAGGATCGGGAAGGGGGACTTGGGACAGCTGCCTTGGGCACTGGAGCAAAGCAGAAGGTCAGGTTAACTTGGAAAATATGGATGCTTGTGTAATGTATCCAGAATGGGATCTTCACAGGGAGTTGGAGTTTTAATATATGCTGGAGGAGCCTTCTGAGGCTGAGGTGCTTCCTGGGAAGCCTTCATCTCCATTACCTCTCCTGATTTCCTTGGTCAGCAGCTGAAATATTTTGTGTCTTTGCTCATACTGAGGAAATGGTATATCGTGGGGAGATAATATTCCATGCTTATTCCAAGCTTCTTAATGGAATTTTTATCAGTTCCTCTGAAGAGCAGGATGCACAAAAAAGCTGCCTGGCTGTCAGGCTGTTTGCTCTGTGGCTCCTTTAGAGCTGCCTCGGCTCTCTCCACGTGACTTCCCAGTAAAATGATGAGAGGGGCCACCCCAGCCTGAATTCCAGGTGTCTGCAGCCACCAGGTGACATCAAACCCCTTGGACAGCAAGGGGCAGGCAGGGCAGGACTGTGGGATGCAGACCCTGAGCACCCATCGCTGGCACATCTCTCACTGCTCAACAGTTGTTTTCTTTTTCCTTCCACCAATATCTACTTGTTTTAAACCTTTCTTGTGCTTGGTGTTTTCAGGAGACCTAAAAGCTGGGGTTTTTTTATGTTTGGGCTGGGGATCCTGAGATTGCTCAGCCACAGCCACTCGATGCCCTGACACCATTTTCTCTGGGATTGCTTTGTCGACTCAAGTGCACTTTGCTGCAGTACAAACATCGAGGATAAAAGGCAGCCACCTCAGCAAATTAGTGTGAAAGCACTGCAGAAGAACTGTAGATGTGTATTTTGGTGTTTTGGTATTTTTAAGAGTCAAAATCTCGCCTTCTGCCTGTGGCCTGTGCTTTTAAAAGAGTATTTGTTGTGCCGGGAGGGCTTTTGAAAAGTTAAATCAATTGTCTCTTTGAGGACTCATCTGAAGGGTAAATCAGATGCTGCATTGACAGGGATCTGCCTGTGTGGTAAAACTTCAGGCAAGGTTGGATTTAAGTGATACTGGAAAAAAAAAATCAGTCATGGATCATTTAAAATCTCTCTTGGGAAGAAAGGCTGGGCGAGTTTCCAGGCTGGTTCAGCCTGGAAAAGAAGGCTCTGGGTAGACCTTGGAGCCCCCTTCCAGGACCTAAAGGGGTTCAAGAGAGCTGCAGAGGGACTTGGGACAAGGGATGGAGGGACAGGACACAGGGAATAGCCTTGAGCTGATGGGGGTGGGTTTGGATTAGAAATTATGAATAAATTCTTTACTTTATGAGTGGGCAGGCCTTGGCACAGGGTGCCCAGAGCAGCTGTGGCTGCCCCTGGATCCCTGGCAGTGTCCAAGGCCAGGCTGGACACTGGGGCTTGGAGCAGCCTGGGACAGTGGGAGGTGTCCCTGCCCATGGCAGGGGTGGCACTGGGTGGGCTTTAAGGTCCTTTCCTACCCAAACCAGGCTGCAATTCTATTCTAATTTTCATTATGAAAAAAGTTTTCCTCTATGTGCTACAGGTGTCCAGGTATGCAGTCCTACTACCAAAAAAAAAAAGTACCAAAGAGGTAAAAAAACCCCCTGAAAATACTCTGAAGTGTTATAATGCTTTTTAACCAAGAATCTCAAAATGCCCAATCTTACTTTTGGTTACTGCCCATGAAGGCTTTTCTGAGCAGCAGGCTCTGCTCTGAGTGCAGCTGGTTGGGAAAACTCCCTTTTAGAAGCAAGGTGGTGTGGAATGAAAGAATTAATTAACCTGGTGTGGAATGAGAGAACTTAATAAACCTGGTGTGGAATGAAATAATTAATCAGCCGGTGGCCAGCCTGGCAGAGCAGCCACCTGATGTGTCCTGTTCGATTATCAGGGCCTTGGTTCCTGGCCAGGCATGGCTGAGCTCAGCTCCTTTGTGTTAGGCTGAGGTGAAAAACTCCTTCTTTCTGCCAGGGCTTTAGCAGAAAACTGAATTTTTAAACCCAAGACTCAGGAGGGTGGTCACGGGCACGTAGTGGCAGAAATTTCTGCTGGGGAACAAAAGCAAATTCCTCATCAGAGAATGCAATCAGATGGTGATGCTGCAGCTGCTTCCTCGCAGCCTCTGCACGCAGGCGAAATAGCAATGTAGTAGGGAGAAAATGTTTGCTGACTTCACCAGGCTATATATAGGTGCCAAATAAACACATTTCTGCTTTTGACCCTCCCCCTCACACCCTCAAAACTGCCTTTTGGGCTGTCTGCAAATGCCTTGGCTGTTGGTGGCTTCTGCTCCCCGCACGAGGAGTGATTGGGAGCGGCAGGGGAGGGCCCTCTGTGCCAGCTGCACACGGGAAAGGCGTGTGCTGGGCACACAGTCCCTGGCTCCAGCCTTGTCCCCTCCTCAGGCCGTCCTGAGCACTGTCTGCACAGGCTGGCTGAGGGACAGAACCCAAAACCCCCCAAACCCTTCCCCATGGGGGCCCTCAGGAATCTCAGGGGGTTTAACCACGCCGGGTGCTGCTGCTGCCCCTGGGTCAGGGCAGCCCCTGGGGATCAATCCAGGGGATGAGCAGCTGGAGCAGCCCTGGGAGAAGGACCTGGGGGTGCTGTGGGTGAGAGCTGGGACCCAGAACCCCCCCGTGCCCTGGGCTGAGCCCCAGTGTGGGCAGCAGGGGAGGGGGGATTCTGTCCCTGTGCCCCTGTGCTCAGGTGAGACCCCACCTGCAGAGCTGCCCCAGCCCTGGGGCCCAGCACAGGAGGGACCTGGAGCTGCTGGAGAGAGCCCAGAGGAGGCTCCAGGATGGTCAGAGGGATGGAGCAGCTCTGCTGGGAGGAAAGGCTGGGAGAGCTGGGATTGTTCAGCCTGGAGAGGAGAAGCTTTGGAGTGACCTCACTGTGGCCTTCCAGGGCCTGAAGGAGCTACAGGAAACATGGAGAGAGACTCTGTACAAGGGATGGAGGGACAGGACACAGGGAATGGCTTCCCAGTGCCAGAGGGCAGGGCTGGATGGGATATTGGGAAGGAATTGTTCCCTGGGAGGGTGGGCAGGCCCTGGCACAGGGTGCCCAGAGCAGCGGTGGCTGCCCCTGGATCCCTGGCAGTGTCCAAGGCCAGGCTGGACACTGGGGCTTGGAGCAGCCTGGGACAGTGGAAGGTGTCCCTGCCATGGCAGGGGTGGCACTGGATGGGCTTTGAGGTTCTTTCCCACCCAAACCATTCTGGAATTCTGTGTCCACTGTGGCCTTATTGATCCATATAAAAAGCAGGAGCTGAAAAAGCAGCATCTTCCCTTCCACGCTGCATTTTGCATCCCATTTTCCCCTTGCAGCCAGCTCTTCCTGGCACTGCTGTTGGGACTGATTGTACAGTTAGCCTTTTATTCGTGTGTGCATAAATTTGACTTCTTTTAAAGGCAGCAGCTCCTGTAATCGCCTTGCCAGAACAGATTAGGAGAGGGAGTGTGCTGATCACAACACTCCTCTGCTGCCTTTGACGATGAGGATTTCATCAGCCTGCCTGAAGTGCTGCTCGCAGCCTCAGGGGTGGCCAGAGAGCAGCAGGAAGTTCATTTATTCCTTTATTTTTTCCTCTTCAGACATACTTAACGCCGTTCATATATTTTTGCCTCCTAATTTACAACAAGTTGGGGAGTTCGGGGCACCTGGTGCTGTATCTGAGGGGGAGAGAACTGTGGTCAGCACAAGGTTTGCTCTGCCCATCACTGCAGGCTCTGGCCAGGCTGGCTTTCAGTGCTGATGAGTTTCTCTATCCCAGAGAACGCCTTAACTGTAATTGCTTCATAAGCACGGGCACTTGGTGATTAGAAATTACTTTTCATTCCTGATTAAACAGCAAGGCACAGCCTTTAACAAAACCAGGACACTTAAAATTCCAGTGCTCACATTTAAGGGGTGTTGATTTTCACAGGCAGAAAAGCTTTCCCTGTATTTCCACCTGAAGAACAAATGTTAATGCAGATACAGGTTAATGACAGGTTGATTTAAGGCTTTCTTGTCCTGTTAACCCGAGGGGAAATCACACAGCAGTCTTCAAAGTTGGGTTTATGTCTGTCAGAGACGTGCCAATGACATGAAGAGTTTTGAATAGTTAAAATTCAGGTCAGAAACTTTACGTGGGTTTGGTTTGGTTTTTGTTAATCAAAAGGCTTTGTGGGGCCCAGCTTAATTGTTGGAGGGCAGAGCTGCTCACTTGGGGTTTCTGCTGCCGAGCTTCCAGCTGGCAGCGCTGGGCATATCTGTCCAGCAAGATGGAATTAGAGCACCTGCAGGGAGTAATTCTGCCCTTAGAGACTTCTCTGAGCTGCTCTGGGGGAGGATATGATAACCAAACTCAGGAGATGCCTTGCTCAGCTGGTTTTGGTTGTAGCTGTGTTCTCTGATGTTGGCTCGGTGGCACAGGACAGCCCCCAGCTCTCAGACACCCTCCAGCCCAAGGCGGAGATTTTGTGCTGGAACACAAAATGCCATCAAGAATTCGGGTTCCTACGCAGGTCCAGCTGAGGAATGGCTGCTGTGCTGTGGGTTCAGGGCAAGGCACAGCGTTCAGCTGGGAACGCTGTGCTTGGGGTGGGCTTAGATGGGATTTCTGTGTTTGCTCCTTGCTTTGCGGTGTTCCTGGGGGCCCTGGACGGGCTTTGTGCGGTTCCAGCAGCTCCACAGGTGCTGTAGCTCGGATTTGAGCTGTCTGTGGCCCACTTTGCTGGGCCATAATCACCCCTCTGACCACAGAACCTGTTCATTTGCGATTGCTGTTGGGCGGATAAAGATTAACCCGGCGTGCTGCTTCTCTCTGAACTGAGGGAGGTTTGAGCTCTTGAATCCTTGTCTGACCTCATGTGAAATTCGTGTGGAAGTATCGGTCCCTCAGGACACCCTTCCAGGGCAGGAAGATGGCACAGATAGTCTGAAGGCAACGTTTTTGTCCAGGTTAAGCCTCTTAAACCTTGTTTCAGCCCCTCCTCAGCCCCAACCCCTTGTGCTGTTCCTGGCAGCTTTTCTCCCTGCCCACAAGATAGTGCCAGGCTTTTTCCTGGCGTGACAGCCGAGCAGGATTGACGGCTGTGGCTTATCCAAACAACCTGTAAAAGTGTTATGGAGTGTTTAAAAAATAAGTTGTTATAATTCAAGTGAGGAATGAACAAACACTTGCATTCTCCTCCGTGTGCATAGACCTTAACTCAGAATGGGGGGGAGAAAAAACATTATTGGGAGAAATTTCTTTTTTCTCTCTCTGAAAGGGGCTGTTGAAATGAAATACTCTGTTTTAATAACACTGAGATGTTAAAGGCTCCACAGACTGCACACAATTTACTTGACCTTTATAAATAGAACAGCCTTGTCTCTCTACTGGAAAACAAAAAAACCCTGAAAGCAGCATGCAGATTTATTAACCAGCACGGAGAGGAACTGTTGTTGGATTTCATTCTGTGAGCAGGAAGGCAAGCTGTCCAAGGAGGATTTGGAGAGAACAGCAGCACATCCAGCAGCTTTTTGAGATGGCTGCCCCCCAAAAGAAAGCAGATCCATGAAAGGGGCAGGTGGAAAGTGCTGTATTGCTGAGGGCTCGTGCAGGAGTTGCAGTTTGGGAGGAAGGAAATGCTGGGATGGGTGAGCGCCTCTTGAAGTTGGCCTCAAACCGGGCCAGGGCAGGTTTAGATTGGATACAGGAAAAACTTCTCCATGGAAAGGGGGGTCAGGCAGTGGAAGGGGCTGCTCAGGGTGGAGTCCCCATATCCCTGGAGGTGTCCAAGGAAGGCCTGCATGTGGCACTTGGGGACTTTTGGTGAATGTGGTGGTGCTGGGCTGATGGTTGGACTCGATCTTAGAGGGCTTTTCCAGCCTCAGTGGTTCTGTGATGGGAAGTGAGTGCTGCCAGCTGCTGGAATCACACGCTGGAGAGGGAAAAACCATGGGAGTTGAAATCTTTGTGTTGCTTTTAGCACCCATATTTAGAACCATTGCACCTAAAGGACACTGGGGCTGCAGATTGTTAAAGACCTGGTAATTTTATTCTTGGAATAGAGGGGGGAAAATCGTGGAATCGTGGAATGGTTTGGGTGGGAAAGGACTTAAAGCCCATCCAGTGCCACCCCTGCCATGGCAGGGACACCTTCCACTGTCCCAGGCTGCTCCAAGCCCCAGTGTCCAACCTGGCCTTGGGCACTGCCAGGGATCCAGGGGCAGCCCCAGCTGCTCTGGGCACCCTGTGCCAGGGCCTGCCCACCCTCCCAGGGAACAATTCCTTCCCAATATCCCATCCATCCCTGCCCTCTGGCACGGGGAAGCCATTCCCTGTGTCCTTGCACTGCAAAGTGGGTCCAAGCCAGCAGAATGTCACAGTTCCCTCAGCTGCAGGAGGAGGATTCCCCTTCTTAGTGTTCCCTAATCGGGAATCCCAGGAGTTCTCATTCCTAGAAAAAAACTGTCTCACAGGGATGCAGTTCAAGTGGTTTTCCGAAATCTCCAGTGCATCACAGCTGCCTGAAACGCTTTGTTAGGTGAGCAGAGGTGTTTCATTTCAGATAAGATGGATCTTAGTGGGTGAAATAGGGGTAAATAAACTGAATTCCACTGGAAAGAAAGGATTTTTCAAACCTGCTGCAAAGGGAGATGTGGAAGCGCAGCCCCCAGGGTGAACAACCCGCACTGGGTTTGGCTGCTTTTACTGGGTTTGAGTTCTCCATTGAGCTCTGGCTGCTGTTCTTGTTTGAGAGAACAGGCTGAATTTAGATTTTAAAAAAGAATGCTCAGGATTGTGCTGTTTTATCACTGACCTGACAGGCTGGAATGTTTTTTTCCTTAAACTCACTAAAGGAAGGTGTGTTTTCTAAGAATTCCAGTGCCAGTTAATTCCACTGTTCAGTGTTTAACACAGGCTTGGGCTGATCTTTCCGATCACCTGCACTCCTGAATATATGGGATATATATGGGATATTAGCATTTATGCCAAGAGCTTGTGTCTGCTTTTGACTTTAAAGAATTGTTCTCTTTAAAATGCACTTAAATTTCAAATGCCACTTTTTGGACCTGTTGGGATTAAACTGGATCTGAATTATTTCCGTTCCCTGCAGTAGTTCCTGTTTCCTCCATGGAAATAACTCTGCTTCTTGGCAGGCACGTTTTCTCCATCCCTTTTTAGCTCTTTCTGTGTATTCCTTTGTGTAAATATTTCCTTGGCGCAGCCTGCGGAGCGTGGAACAGACCCAGAGCATGGGAGAGCTGCAGCAGTGCTCTGCAGAAAGTGAGCAGGGCTTCTTTCCGAGTCCTGGGAAGTATTTGGGACAGAGGAAAGGAGCTGTTTCCCTGGAAACCCACGTGTGCTGGGTTGGAAGAAACACCGTTTCTGTCTCCCTGTGATGCACTGATGCCCTGTTCTGCTTTGTGTTGTGGTTTGGTTTTGCTTTATTATCATGGAATGCCAGAAGGGTTTGGGTTGGAAGGGACCTCAAAGCCCATCCAGTTCCACCTCTGCCATGGGCAGGGACACCTTCCACTGTCCCAGGCTGCTCCAAGCCCCAATGGCCCGCCTGGCCTTGGACACTGCCAGGGATCCAGGGGCAGCCACAGCTGCTCTGGCCACCCTGTGCCAGGGCCTGCCCTCCCTCCCAGGGAACAATTCCTTCTCAATATCCCACCAAATCTGATGCAAGATCCCTCTTCTATTTCCTTCTTCCTTTCCTCTTCTGCCACATTAAACTCTCGGGGTCCTTCTGGCTCCTTGCAGCCCCATTCCCAACCTGAGCATTTCTCCTGGCCGGGGGCTCAGCTCTCTGCTTTGTTTTGGCTGATATGTGTTCCACTGCCCCACGGAAGCAGTGGAATAGCCAGGGACAGGGGCTTGCAGGGAGAGCAGGAGGGGAGAAGCCGTTTGGGAGGATGGTGGAAGGGAAGGAAAGAGAAATCCATGGTGCTCTCTGCACTAGGAACGGCAAAGGAGGCACTCAGATGAAAAAGGAACACGATCCAGAGCTGCTGCAATGGGAGCAAGTGTTTTGGAGCTAGGAGAGGGTGTGGGAAGGTGATGAGACACGGGGGTGGTGGAGAAGGGGAGAGTTAAGTGCAGGGTGGTAATGCAGGGGAAAGCAAGCAATCCCACAAGGACATTACGGGGGCAAACCTTGCTTTCTGCCTGTTTGGTGCAGATAAAGGTAACTTAATTCTCTGCCCTCCTCTGGCTCGTTTCTTCTGTCACAGCTCCCAGCCTCGAGACCTGGTTCTTCTCTCCAGTGCCCTGTTTGGAGCTTTCCTCTGAGCCAAAGATTTTCTGTCGAGGACCTGGGCAGCAGAGTGGCAGCACATTGGAACTGTAAATTTTGGGGCTTTCCTGGCTCCCTGAGGGAGGCAGAAGAGCCATGTGCCTTAATGCCTGGTGCTGCCTGTCCTCCAGAAACAGGTGAGCTCCTGCTTCCCCTTGAAATGGCCCTGTTTGGAAAGGGGAGCTTCCCCTTGGGAATACCTCAGTGCATCCCACGCTGGGATTCCAGCTTGCCAGGCTGGAACACCAGGAGGTCACAGTTGCTCCTAAAGACCATGGAATGATCTCCAAAACTTGTTCAGGATTGCATGAATCCTGTAAGGAGCGGCTGAGGGAGCTGGGAAAGGGGCTCAGCCTGGAGCAAAGGAGGCTCAGGGGGGACCTGGTGGCTCTGCACAAGTCCCTGACAGGAGGGGGCAGCCGGGGGGGGTCGGGCTCTGCTGCCAGGGAACAGGGACAGGACAAGGGGAAACGGCCTCAGGCTGGGCCAGGGGAGGCTCAGCTTGGACAGCAGCAGGAATTTCTGCCTGGAAAGGGTGCTCAGGCCTTGGCAGGGGCTGCCCAGGGAGCTTTGGAGTGCCCATGGCTGGAGGTGTCCAAGGAAGGGCTGGAGGTGGCACTCAGCGCTCTGGGCTGGGGACAAGGTGGGCATCGGGCACAGCTTGGACTGGATCCTGGAGGGCTTTTCCAGCCTCACTGGTTCTGTGATTTCCCCAGTCTCCATGCCATGCCATGCCTTAACTTTCTGTGGGCATTGCTTTTTGTCTTGCTGCATCCTTCTTTTACCTCCATCTGTCCACTCCTGTTAGGATTCCCTGAGGACAAGTAATGCCATGGGATATGCGGTTACTGCTTGTTCAAAAACACCCTCCCATTTGCTGGAAACAGGACATTTCCCCTTCCTTCCAGGCTGAAAATCCTGGAAACATTCAGTGCCTCTGGAGGAGAGTTGTTCTGATCAAAGAAAAGAGCTGTTTCCTAAAGTCCTTCAAATTCAAAGCTCTTTGTCTTTTCCTTGACTCCCATCAGAATTCAGAGCCTGCTTTTTCTGAGCACTTTTGTCACTGTTACTCTTCAAAACAATTCCGTGAAGTTCTCTCTGTCTGGTGTTTTCATGTGGCTGGATGTGGGGGGATAGACTGCAGGTATCCCTCGAGTTCCTCACAGGGTGTATGGGAATTAGGAATAGTCTATAGGAATTTCTGTGAATCCCCAACCCACCTCCAGTTGCCCCCAGCAGATTGTTCTTTACAATCTGAGATTTTATGGCCACTTTGCCCTGAGACTGGAGCTCTCCATGCCTGGGGTGGTTTTTGTGTTGGGTCTTTTTTGGTGAGAGGGTTTCTCTGGAGGTGTTTGCCTTGTGCTGCTCTCGTCCCTGCTGTGGCTGTGGGATGTCCCCTCCGTGGGGACAGTGCTGAGGGCTGTGTCCTCCTGCTTCAGAGTGTTGGTTCCTCTTTTAGTTACAGCCAAAGGCCACATCACAATCATGAGACGTGAGGGATATCTCACAAACAGGAGACATGGGATTCTTAGTGGAATTCCTAAAACAAGATGAGCCAAGGGCATTTCTGAGCCAAAGCCCCATTTTGTTTTAGTATCCCAGGATCCCTGAGGCTGGAAAAGCCCTCCCAGCCCATGGAGTCCCAGCTGTGCCCGATGCCCACCTCATCCCCAGCCCAGAGCTCTGAGTGCCACCTCCAGCCCTTCCTTGGACACCTCCAGCCATGGGCACTCCAAAGCTCCCTGGGCAGCCCCTGCCAAGGCCTGAGCACCCTTTCCAGGCAGAAATTCCTGCTGCTGTCCAAGCTGAGCCTCCCCTGGCCCAGCCTGAGGCCGTTTCCCCTTGTCCTGTCCCTGTTCCCGGGCAGCAGAGCCCGACCCCCCCCCGGCTGCCCCCTCCTGTCAGGGACTTGTGCAGAGCAGTTGTTGTTGGGATATTCCTCGAAGCTCAGCAAGATTGTCCCGGTCAGTGCTCCCTCAGCAGGAATAGGAATGAGAAAATAATATCTGGAATGTGCCAACCTCTCCCCCACCCGCCTTTGAGGGGAAGGAAAGCAGCAGCAGCACTGCCCTGCCCCCAGCTCCATCCTCCTGCTCTTCCACAGACACCTCCTGAGCTTCCTGCTGCTGCTCTTTCTCCAGCTAAACGTTATCAGGTTGTGTGGCTGCTCAGAGTTCATCCTGCCTGCCACAAGGTGCTTGTCCAGCTCTAATCTGGTTTATTGGCAGACTAGACAGAGCCTGCAGGATGTGCTCCCATGGCTGTATCCCGGAGTGACCCTTCTGGCAGGAGGCACGTCTTGCCCTTCCATCCCCACCGGCTGCTCCTTGGCACTTGGCGGGGGGGGGTGTTTGGATAGTGCCACAAATCTTGCAAATATTTATGTCTGCAAGGCTGCCTGCAAACATCAGGCCTCCTGCTGACTCGGGGAGGAAGAAATAGCTCTCCCTAAAATCCCTGAGAATATTTATTGGGAGACTGAGGCTCTAAGTGCTGTCTGCGTTCCGCTGTCACACTCCTGTGGCATTTCAGCCAGGGACTTCTCCAGGCTGGAGAGAGCTGAAGGAGCTTCCCTGGTGACAGTCCCATCCATCCCAAGCGCTGGGTGAATCAGAGTGAGGGATGTGAGATCTCTGCCGCTTTTCTCCCTTCCCCATCCATCACAATTCCTGTGAATCCCCCTCCTAAACTTTCCCTGGAGCAGCTCTTTATTTCCCTGGCTGTGACAGCGTTCCCCGTGGATGTGTTGATGTCAGGGAGGGGCAAAGTGCTTTTGCAGAGCCCATCCATCTCTGCTGGCCCACAGTGCATTTGGAGGCGCTCCTGACATGTTCCCGGCCTCTAATCCGGGAGAGCAGAGTGAGCTGTCTCTGCTCAGAGGATCTCTAATTGGATTTCTGCATCTATGTAAATTAGGTTATCATCCCCTCGGCAGATTTCCTGCCTGTTGCACCAGGGTGAAGCCGTCTCCCATCAGTAGCTCCCTTCTCCAGGGAACCTGGGTGCAGCTCACTGCCCACACCTTCATTTATCCCCAGGGAGCCACGCAGCCCTCCAAGGCACTCATAAACCTGGGGGAACTGTTTGAGTTGCTGTTGTCTCCACTCCTCATCCCTGCCTCCAGTCAGGGGTCACCGTGTGGAGCTGCCAGCACTGGAAGCCTCCATGGGTGATGGTTTGATGGATGGAGAAACTCCTGCCTTTCAGCTACATGGTTCTTTCCAAGATGGATTGTGGTGACCTTCAGGATGTGTTGTCTGGGTCTCCATGACTCCGTCTTGCTCGCTGAGCTCCTTCTGGAGGAGTTTGGGTTGTTTCTGGGTCCCTGGATGTGGAGACATATGGGGACACGTGTTTTCTCTGCTATTTCTGTAGGTGCAGAAAGGCTCCAGCACAGCTGTGAGTGCTGAAACTGTGAAATGCACGGGGGTGACACCCCTCCAAAGTCTGCTTGGTTTTGGCCAGGCATCCCTGAGAGACACCCATCCCCCTTCACCATCACTTTGCTATGTGTTCTGGAAGAATTCTGGAGGAATTTCTGCCTGGAAAGGGTGCTCAGGCCTTGGCAGGGGCTGCCCAGGGAGCTTTGGAGTGCCCATGGCTGGAGGTGTCCAAGGAAGGGCTGGAGGTGGCACTCAGAGCTCTGGGCTGGGGACAAGGTGGGCATGGGGCAGAGGGTGGATTGGATGATCCTGGAGGGCTTTTCCAGCCTAAATGCTTCTCTGATTTTGTGTTGTCACCTCTAATTAGCTGCCCAAAGCTTCTGCTGTTTGCTTCAGGTAATGAAGGAGCTGCTTCATCGTGCTCCGAGGGCTCGGTAGTGGTTTCTCAAAATGCAGCTCATGTGGGAGTTCCTTGGAGCTGTCAGAGATTGAAGGAGGAGGCAAATTGTGTTGGCAAGAGCCAACTTCTTCTCCTGCCTGAGCTTGCCAACATTTCTGGTATCTAAACCTGAGGCTTTGTAGGATGCAAAAGAGGAGCCTAAAAAAGGGTGGTAAATTAAGATCTGTGGGGTGAGACATGTTAAAATGCAAGTTAACCAACTCTTGCCTACGGTATTTTTATACCAACAACAATTTTCAGCGTAGGTGAAAGGAGATTTGAATTTTTTTTTTTCTGAAATGATTTTTCTTTTGAAATGTCGAATGCCAAAATATGATATAATGAACAGCAGTGTGCTGGTATATTTAGAAATCCTAAGTGGAGCTGTCTGAGCAACATTCTCTGCAGAGAAACTCGATTCTGCAACTCTAAGTTGTACTGAAGTACGGGAAAACCTGGAAATGTGGAAGTTATTTTCCTGGTTTACAGGCTTAGAGTTGGTTAACCTGTTGTTTGTCTCTTTTTAAATTGGCATTTTGGTTAAGAATTTTAGTGGACTCTCGTGAAGAATATTCTTCCAGCCAGCTATTCAGGAGCAGCCTCGCTGAAGATGCTTAAGATCCTGCTCAGAAATTTCCTCTTAAAACCTGAAGATGGGCTGTGTGTTGTGTGTTGTGGGCAAGGGAAGCACTGTAAAGAAAATCTACAAGTGTATTTAAAGGCCTTCATGTTACTCGGTCCCAGACTAGAATCCTACTCTTATTCCCAGTCACTGGGACGAGAATAGCTCTCTGGAGCTATATTTAAAATTCCCTTCAAGGAACATCCAAAGTGGGCTTTATCCAGAGCCAAAACAAACCACTAATGCAGAGTTATCAGCTATTAATGGCACTGGCATCCAAACAAGCCCCAGATCTTACCAAAGGTCTGAGCTTTCCTCTCCTGCTCTGCTCCTCAGAGTGAGTTGTGCAAAGACCCATTTGTTCCCCTGCAAGCTTTAGGGTTTGAAGGCATTATCCAGCGTTTCCCCCCTCAGGAAGTGCCCTGTGCTGGGGATTGTTTCTGCTCCGGGAGCTTTGGCACGACAGGTGCTCAGGCAGGACCCTCCACCTCACCTGGGCACTAAGAATGTGACTTTGGTTGCAAAAGCAGCTTTGCTGAAGGGTGTGGGCTTCAAGCTGGCGGTTGAGGGGTTAAATAATCCTCCTGGAAGTTCTGCTTCCTACCTCAGGTTCTTAGATGGGAACCTGGGAGCTGCCAGCAATCCCTGCTGGGAAGGGAGGAGTGCCAGGGGTGGTTTGGACTGCTGTCTCTTGGTGCTGCTTGTTTTGGTGTCACTGAAGGCTCTGTGGTTCTCAGCTGCCAGTCTGGAACCTCTGGGTGTGTGGCCGGGCCACGGGAGATGAGTTCTGCAGATACTCCAACGTAAGGAGGACACAGAACTGTTGGAGCAATTCCTGAACCTGCTGAGGGGACTGGAGCACCTCCCCTGTGGAGCCAGGCTGGGAGAGCTGGGGCTGCTCAGCCTGGAGAGGAGAAGGTTGTGTGGAGACCTCAGAGCCCCTTCCAGGGTCTGAAGGGACACAGGGAAGCTGGAGAGGGACCCTGCAGCAGGAACTGGAGGGACAGGACACAGGGAATGGGTTCAGAGTGCCAGAGGGCAGGGGTGGATGGGATATTGGGAAGGAATTGTTCCCTGGGAGGGTGGGCAGGCCCTGGCACAGGGTGCCCAGAGCAGCTGTGGCTGCCCCTGGATCCCTGGCAGTGCCCAAGGCCAGGCTGGACATTGGGGCTTGGAGCAGCCTGGGGCAGTGGAAGGTGTTTGGGACAGCCCAGAGGGGGTGGAAAGAGGTGATTTTAGGGTCCCTTCCAACCCAAACCAGTCGGGGATTCTATTCCAGAGCAGAGCTGAGTGTGTGTTTTAGTCTTACCTCTCTTTCTTTTAAGCCCTTACAAGGGCTTAAAACAGAGTTAGAAGCTCTACAAAGGTGAGCTTTGAGCAAAAAGCTTCCCTAACCCTGCTGGAAACTTGCAGCCTTTGCTTTTTGTGCCACTTGGAAAGGATACCCCTTTGGAAAGGGAGGGATGTCTGGAGACAGCTTAAAAAAAAAAAAATATATATATATATTTGTCCAACTTGTCTTGCTGTGTATTGGTCTCTGGAAATCTGGAGCAGGCAGAATCCTTGGCTGTGTTTTCCCTTTTTAAGGAAGGGGTTTTTTCCTCCTCTTTTTCCATGGCCACATTTTGTAGAAGTAAACATTTTTAAACATTTCACGGTGTGGATTTTAAACAGACGGTTGTTGTAGGGGTTGGCTGGATTCTTGCATCACTCGTCACATTCGGGGGCAGAGGCTGCAGATTTTTTTCCTGTGCTTCTTATCTCTGAAATCAGCTTAATTCCTTGGGCAGGGATACGGAAGATCCCAAAAACCAGTGCTTTTGGGCATGAGTTTCTACAAATAATTTGGATTTTTACAGCAGCGGTGACCCAGCCCAAAAAGGTGCCACTGGTTGTAGTAGCTTTGAGCAGGGTTTATGGTGTGAGTAAATCAGGAGTTCCCATCTCCCAGGGCCCTGCACTTTTACTGCTGTAAACTTGAGCTCTGTCTGTCTGCTCGGCCAAATTTCTGTGGATGCTTCCCTCCTAAATATGGGATTTAGGTTATTACTGGTATTTGTTAATTCCTGAGGGGGAGACTCCCGAAAAAATCCTCCTTCCCCCCGTTAGTTTGGGCATACTGAAAAGTTTTGCCCAAAGTTTGGAGAGCGAAACAGCTGAAGAAATGGTCTTGCTTGTTTTTGTCACTCCAAAGTGTGCTTTTTTTGCAGGCACCTTCCCACCTGTCCAGCCAGGACATTGCTTTGCATTTTCCTTCCTGGTAGTTTAAAACGCTTGTGCTGCAAAGCTGTGGTGGTGAACACCCTAAAATTCAGAATTGTGTCGCCAAGGTCTACACTGAGCTCTTAATTTCTTTTATTCTTCCTGATCCACTTCCATTTATTCAGCTCTGGTCTGCAGCAGATTCCCTGGGGAATGATTCCTGCAGGCTCCGCTGCAAACTGGGGCTGCACCAGTACAGGCTGTGGTGGGAGGGCTTTGGTTTCTGGAAGTGTCCCTGGATGGGTCTGCGAGAAGTTTTTCCATCTCCTCTTGAATTCTTCCCTTCCTTACACCCAGCAAGTGCCTCTTCCTTTTGGGATGAAGATGAACTTTGTGTTCCGATATTTCCTGTACGAGCCAGAAGGTGCAAACCCAGTGTGGGAATGTGGCGCTTGTGAGGGAAGAGCCTGGGATGAGCATTGATTGTGTTCCTTGGGAAATGGGAATTCCTGTCAGGATAACAACAGGCTGTGCTGCAGGGTGGGGTGCAAAGCACTGCGGATTAATTTGGGCTGCAAAGCATCCCGGACTGGTTTGGGTGGGAAGGGACCTCAAAGCCCATCCAGTTCCACNGAACAATTCCTTCCCAATATCCCATCCATCCCTGCCCTCTGGCACTGGGAAGCCATTCCCTGGGTCCTGTCCCTCCATCCCTTGTACAGAGTCTCTCTCCGTGTTTCCTGTAGCTCCTTCAGGCCCTGCAAGGCCACAATGAGGTCACCCCAAAGCTTCTCCTCTCCAGGCTGAACAATCCCAGCTCTCCCAGCCTTTCCTCCCAGCAGAGCTGCTCCATCCCTCTGCTCATCCTGGAGCCTCCTCTGGGCTCTCTCCAGCAGCTCCAGGTCCCTCCTGTGCTGGGCCCCAGGGCTGGGGCAGCTCTGCAGGTGGGGTCTCACCTGAGCACAGGGACAGAATCCCCTCTCAGGAGCTCCCCACACTGCTGGGGATGCATCTCAGGGGTTTAATTCCCCATCTGCTACAAACCAGTATCACTGGTCATTTATCTCCTGCCTTTGTGCCAGTGGATGTTCACAGCAGGGTTTGAAATTCAGCATTTTATGGCCACTGCAGACCTTTAACACAAGGTTTTCTACAGCTCAGCACGGCTTCTGTGCAGGGCCCCTGTTGGCTGGGATGAAAAACTGAATTTTTTGGCTTGTTGGGGAGGTCAGTGGCTGGCTCTGGTGGGGCTGGGGGAGCAGCGCAGCCCCAGTACAGCACTGGGAGCTGTGTGGGTGCACACCCCTCTGTGTGAGAGGCAGCAGCACTGGGTTTTTGTCCATTAAGTGTATTTGCAGCCAACTTGTTAAGGTCCTTTTTGCATGACTCCTGCAAGTCCGAATGCAATTAGCTTCTTCCTCCTGTTGCCTTATTAATTACAGTGACGGACCTAACCTGATTTGGGACAGGATGTAACGCAGAGGACTGTGCCCTCTTTTAGACTCTTCATCAAGCCTCCATCACATCTGACCATTGATCTTTCAGGAGAGTAGGGGTGGCTTGGTGCCAGGAGAGGGAAGATGGCAATAACAGCTTTCCCCTTGGAGTGACCCTCTGAAGGCAGAGACGTTCACTGCAGGGCTCAGTAAATGTTCATGGAAATGCCCTCCTTCGCCCAGGCTCCTTTGGAAGCGCTCCTGCTCCCTCACAAGTATCGCAGTTTGTTTTGTTTGTGCGCTGTTCCCATTAGAAACCTGAACCAGGAAGTGCAGAATCAATCCTGTTGGGAAGTAAGAGGTGATGGAACAGCTGTATCTTGTTTAAACCACTTCCTCGCCCTGGCAGGAGTGGGATTTTTGACCATTTAAAATACTTTTTATGTTGTATGACTGGGTAGATTTCTGTGTTCACATGTCGAGGGTAGATGCTGTCTTGAAATAATCATGGAGCTTAAGGAATGGCGTGGTTTGGAGAAGCGTTTGTTGCAGAGTAATTGGGAACTATGAGGTAATTTATGGGCTCTGAGCTTCGTGTGTTTCTGGGCTGGTGACAAGGTGGGCATGGGGCACAGCTTGGGCTCCACGGCCTCGGAGATCTTTTCCAACCATAAAGATTCTGGGATTGTACATAAAAAACAAACACAATAGGAAAAAACCCATTTATCTGAAATGGCACCTGTGAATTACAGGGAAAGAAAAGGACATATTAATAATAACAATAGTAAAAATAAAATAATGGAGAAGTTGCTGGAGGCCTGGCACGTGCGAGTGTGTGGGACTGGCAAGCCACAGTGCGTGAATAATTTTTGTGAATTATTAAGAGTGATGAATATTCCCTTGCAGGGAACAACAGAGGAGCTCTTCCTGTAGCTCTGACGTATTTTCAGTCCCAACACATTTTCAAGTGTGTCAAACTCAGCTTTTGTTCTTACTTGGTTCCAAAAGGTGGATGGAATATTTCCTGCTGGAAGGGTCCCAAACTATGAAGGGTGCTTTAGTCTGTGATGGGAGGGGTGGAACGAGGTGATTTTAAAGGTTTTTTCCAACCCAAACCAGCCTGGGGTTCTGTGAAATACTCTCATAAATAAGCAGCTGGCTTGCAAGGTGGTTTTGGTGCTCCAGCCAGCCCCGTTTGAGGGCAGCTGGAGGTGCTTTTCTCACAGGCTTTGTAGTCAAAGCCTCATCTTAACTAATTATCCCTAATAACAAAGCCTATTTTGCTCACATTCAAGCATGACTGGGTTATTATCCAGCCCTTTCTGTGAGGGTATTTAATTTTAGGATGCTCAGATGTGGCAGAGGTGAAGCTGTGCCTCATTGATGTCCCAGCCAATGTGTCTCCCTTCACAATGGCCGTGTTTTGTGAGGTGGCTGAAAGGGTTTGGGTGACTCGGGGCCCCTGAGCTTGCTCCAGTATCCCAGTGCTGGGGACAGAGGCTGAATCAGGTGATTCAGATGTGCTCTTACACATCTGATATTATTATTATTATTAATATAATATTGACAGTATTATTAAGCTCTTGAATTCCCTAAATTTGTGCATGTTGGGTCTGGTTTGCTGCTTGTCCCCCAACTGGAACCATAACGGGTGAAAAAGACCTTTAAGCTCCCTGGGTCCAGCCGAGTTTTTCTGTTCCTTTGGACCAAATTTCCCAGCTCCTCCCCAGATCCTTTCCCGTGCTCGATTCCAGCAAGGAGAGCATTGTTTTGTGCTGGGGATCTCTACATCCAGAGGGAAGTTTGACTTGGGCCAGGAACTCCCCGCAGTCTTTGGGGGGATTCTTGCAACAACTCCACTTGCAAGCCTGGCTTTACCAGGGAGAGATGAAATAAATGCTGAGCCTTGGAAGGAAACAAATGCCTGAAACTGGAATGCACATTGATGTGATGAACACAAACGCTTCAGTTGGGTTATTAACCTGCCTTGGTGGGCAGTTAATAACGAGCTCCTTGTTGTGAGGATTTGGGGAGCTGAGACCAGAAGAGCAGCGCTGAGTTAAGGCACAGCAGGGAAAGCCTCGTGTGGCCTGGCACAGGAGGTGGGGTGAGGAAATGGGGTTGTCCAGCACCTTACAGGTGACCAGCTTGGCTGAGAGGAAGGCACCCCACGGGTGCAGGTGCTCCAGGAACAGCTGGGGGACGGGAGGGGCAGTCAGGAACTGGTGTGAAGGCAGCCTCAGACTCTCGGGGTGGCTCTGCGGGGCCCCGAGCCCGCCTCGTCCCACAGCCAGGCCTTGGGCAGCCTGGGCCGTCCCCTCCTGCCCTTTGGCAGGGACAGCTCTGGTGGCCCCTGCTGTCCAGCTGAACGCTTTGCTGAAATCACCTCCAAATGATCAAAAATCATCTTGCACATCCCTGAGCTGGCTCTGCGGTGGGTGGAACCCTGAGCTGGTTCTAACCCAGCGCAAGGACCGTGGTATCGGCAAGGCTGGGCTGGTTTGGGTCTCCTCAAGTCCCAGTTGGGCTCTTTTCAAGAAGACCTGACCCATTAACGTGTTTTTCCTTGAAAACTTTGTTTCATACTCATCTTTCCAATGGCTGAAACCCTCCTGGCTGCTCAGGCTCTGCAGGGAGCTGCTGCCTGTGGGCAGTTCAGCCCCCAGAAGTGGAGCTGCAGCGTGAGGAGTGAAGAGCTGAGGAGCTGCTGTCCAGCCTGGAGGTGTTTTAGGGGCTTTAGTTTTGGTCTAGGTCAGGATTGAACATTCCCAGTTGTCCACCTGCACAAGCTGCTTTAGGGATTCTGTGCCAAATGCTTCCTGCAATGATTATAACATAAATACTCTGAGAATCAGTCCAGTGTCACCCTCTGGTGTGCTCCAGTTTGTGTAACGAATAGAAAATATAATAAACCAAGTAATAAATCCTTTACCTTCCTGTTTGTGCTTCCTCTCAGTTGTGTGTATGGGAGATATTCCAAGTAGCCACGTTACTGTGGATGTGAAACTTGTAGCTAAAAGAGGATTTTGCAACCCCATGGAATCTATTTTTATTTTGATGCTGGACATATCTAAAGCTTATTTACAAAAAATAATTGCAATTCACATCTCTGTGGGTTTTTTCTTTGACTTCTCTGCACTTTTTAAGGGAAAATACTGATTTTTTGTATTTATTTATTTGTCCCCCAGATCCAAGGAGCTAATAAAGGAAGCGATCCTTGACAATGACTTCATGAAGAACCTGGAATTGTCCCAGATCCAGGAGATTGTGGATTGTATGTACCCCGTGGAGTATGGCAAGGATAGCTGCATCATCAAGGAGGGAGATGTGGGGTCCCTGGTCTATGTCATGGAAGGTAGGGTTGGAAAAGATCTTATTTATTCCTTTTTTTCAACACTTAAGAGACAAAAACTTTCATGGGAAAAATGGGTTTGGAGAAAGAGATTGTCTAAATACGGTTGCTGAAAAATTGTGTGGACTGCTTTTGCCTGGAAAATTCTGCCTGGATTTGTGTGCCTGCCTGGGTTAGAGAAAGGAGGTGAAAGCTGTGAACCCTGCACTGGAATAGACTTCCCCTAAGCAGAGCTCCTGGGCTTGGAGGCGCTGCTTTGCTGGAGAAACGAGGGAGCTCCCAGCAGGAATGGTGGTGTGGAAGTGGCTGTGAGACAGGGAGGACATGGTGCCAGGTGGAAATGTTGCTCCAGCACGTGAGGCTGTGCTTGGGGTGGTGGGAAATGCTCTTGGTGCGTCCTGGGCACAAGGGGAGTGCAGCACCCGTGCTCGAGCACATCTGCCTTTGGTTTTCTCAGGGAGCAGCAGAGCAGGGGCTGTTCAGCTTTGTAAAACCCTTCTAACAGATGCTGCCAGTGCTCTGCCTCTCCAAAATCCCGGCTCCCTGTGCTTGGTGTCGCCTCCTTCCCAGGTTCTCTGGCTCTCCACGTGCCAAACCGAGCATGTTCCGTGTGTATTGGTGCTGTTTATTCCTAAGGAAGTGATGCCAGCTGTGGGAGCTGCCGAGCTGGATCAAACCTTGCGTGCTCCCAGCACCCCTCTCCTCACAGTGATCCTGACTTCTGAGGGGAGTATCCCTGTTTTCCTTCCCGGTGTGATTTGGCACCACAACAGATAAATGCTTATCAAATTCTCCTTGCTCCTCACCAGAACCATCTGGTGGACTCAAAGCATTTTGGCCCAGGTAACAGCAAAGGGGAGTTGGGGTTTTTTCACTTGCCCATCTATATTTTAGTATCTGAAATGGTTCTTTTAAACAAAAATCTTTCCAAGGCAGCAAGCCATCCTTTAAACAAGCTTTCCTGCCAAATTCCTCCTGCTGTATAGTTGCAAGTGCTCCTCGCTGGTTTCCCAAAACAACTTGAAGCTTCTGCCCTTTTAAGGTTAAGTCCTTTCCAAAGGCACAGGTTGAATTCCTCTGGCTTTTCAGAGCTTTAAATTTTGCACGTTGAAATGGTTTTTCTGCAAAGTGGGGGGGTGCCAAAGCAAACTCTGCGTCTCCACCCCCAGCATGGCATGGAAAGATTTGAGGTTTTCAGTCCTCCGAATACAGAGTCCCCTCTGAGGTGCAGAATCTGTTCTGTTGGGGATTAAAAACCTGCTTTGAAATAATCCTTGGATAGCATTTTCTTCAGAGTGGAAATGTGGAGGATTTGCAGTTCTGTGCTTGCTTCCTCAGTTCCCCCCACACCAGAGGTTTGATCGTGGGGTTTTTGCTGCCTGGCTGCTTTTGGGATGTTGTGTTCAATGCTGTCCCTTGAGAAAGCCCCAGAAGAACAGGACATGTTGGGATCTGGGTGTATTTCCCTCCTGCTCAGCCTCTTCCCATTCCCTGGGGAGGATTTTGGGGGGAATTTAGGGGCAGAACTGTTTCCAGTGTGGTTTGGGGTATTGAGCACGGCTTGGCACTCAGATAACCCTGTACTGCTGATAGATTTAGTTGTATTTCTGGTTATTATTTATCAGATAAATGTGCTCATGAGTGTGCAATAAATGTGTGTTGGAGGCAGCTTTTGTGTCTTTTGGGCATTTAAACTTTTCCGTGTTCTGGCAGCCCTGTGTGTGTGAGGGCACGGCTTGGCTCTTCCCTTGGCTTTGTAACTTAATTTAAAGTACTTAGATAGCTCCCTAAATATGCATAATGCTATGCAAACCCAATTATGGCGAGTTTACAGTCTATGTTTAGACATAATGCAATGAGTGATGATGAAGTCATGGAAATGGGAGAGGACATTATCACACAGGTTGGGCTGTGGTTATGAGAGCTCGTTTGGGTTTATCATTCTGTGTCCTCTCAATTACTAACACAATAATCCCAAATAAAAACTCTGTTCTTTACTAAACTCTCCTGGAGGGACCCATCTTTGGGCATTACTGAGAGGTGTTTTGTCAAAAACCAAATAAATGCTGTCCTCCTTCCACTAATTCCTTTTTCCTTGGGCTCTGGCTCTTCTTTGAGCTGGTAGTGAGAAAAACCAGAGCTTTGAGTCAGGAGCTGAAGATGGAATTTCTCAGCTATCAGAACCCTGAATTTAGAGCTTCTTTGCTTTTATTAAGTTTAATAAGCTTTTTTTATTATTTTTTTATTATTATTATTCTGGGGTGACTTTAGCCACAGCCTGTGTTTGCTGGCTGAATTCTCACCTCTAGGGATATGAGGGCCTTTGGTCCAGGCTTTCAGGTGCTGGCCCCACTGTTGCCTTTCCCTGGTCTTAAAATGAAAAACCAAACTCGGTTAAGGGGAAAGGGGTTTTTACCTGGGTGTTTATTTTAGGGTGCTTAGGTGCAGCGCTCTGTCCGGGTGGAATGCACCGAAACGCCCCCACACAATAAATCATGTACACAATTTATGCCTGCAAATTAGCACATCTGTCAAAGATTCCCCAATGAGAGACTTGAATGAACCCCCCATCCCGAGGAATTCCCCCCTGGATGGGCCTGTCTTAGTTTACAGGATGTGTTCTGGAGAGGACCTTGGCGTCTGGGCCTTTCTGGCCCCTGACTGCGAGGCTTCCAGGGTGTTTGGTCTCCTGCTTTAATGGAATATTGGGTCTATGCTAACTTATCAGACTTGAAGAATTACAAATATGCATGCTAGAAGCACTGAGGATACATAAAAGCTCTATAAAAGGGTGTACAAAAGGGGTATAAAAGAAATGGCAAAAAGTCATCATGGCATCACCACCACATCCCAGTGTTTAAAACCCTTTCTTTCTCTGGCTTCACCCCGCCTCTGCCGGTGCTTCAGCCCTCTGGGAACACCCCTTGAGTCCCTTGTGTAGGAAGAAACCCTCTCAGCTTTTCCTTATTAACTGAAACGGGTTGAGAGATGCCCTAAACCTGGAGCAACACCCACAAATTTCCCTTGCAGCTGTGAGAATGAACGTGTTTGTGATGTGACAAGTATCAGTCAGGGGCTGAGACTGCTGGCAGCGTTAAACATCCCCGCTGTGCCCACCTCCAGCAGGAATATTCCTGCAGGCTGTGAGACCAGGAGTGAAAAGGGGGATGAGTGATGCTCTGGCTTAAGCAGCTCAACTACACCACACTGGCTCTGCAGGGAAAACAACTGTGAGAGGAAAATAAACTTATTTATGGGAAATATTCCCTTTCCTGGGAGGAAGTTTGCTGCTCTGAGAGGGGTTCAACAGGTTATTTGTCTTCAAATTGGAGGGTTTCTAGAGCCAAAAGAAGTTCTTGTTAATCAGTCATATTCTGCCTCTAAAATCAGTCTGCCACTTCAGGTTTTTTTTTCTACTCTAAGGGAAAAAACCTAAACATTTTCCAAATGGTAGTTCTGCAGCTTTACTTTTGCTGACTTCACAACATTCCTGCAATTCTTCTGAAAGCACTTACAAATGTGGCAACCTGGAGGGGTGTTTTCAGAGGGTTCCCTGTCAGATCTGGGCCTTGTTGACAGGCTGGAGCTGCCCTAATGAGGATAAACGTGATATCCCACCTCTGATCCCAAATGCCTCCTCTGGCTGAGCCTGTCAGCTGTGGGGTGTCATGCTAGATTAGGGCAGGAAGATCCCGTGGAGAAATCAGGTGACAAGGTCCGGGTGTGAGGCTCTCCCGTGAATAAACAGATACTCTCCGTTTTTTAAAACTTTATTAATGGGTGTAGAGTCTTCCATTTAGGGATGGTGCCATTCCCATAAGGCCTGGAAGAAACAACTCAGTGACATGGGGGAAGAGGAAGGTGGATTCCTTGGGTTAGCTCTGGCGTGGCTCGGGGTTTGGTATCGGCAGTGCGTGCTGCAGGTGAGTTCTGAGGCTGCCCCTCTGCACACACCTGGAGAACCTGAGGGAAGAAAAGTCCCCTGTGTGCTCCAGCTTTTCCAGGCGTGGAAAGGGAAGAGGCAGCTTTTAAAGAAGCCCATTGGGAACCAGCCCTCGTTTCCCCCAGCCCCTGTTTCAGCAGTTTTCCTTCTCCTCTGCATTTTCCTTTAATTTTTGTCTTCAGTCATGGCGATTTGCCTTTTCTTTTTAAAGGTGGCTTTGTCTCTTGCTTCCTTCCCGGTAGTTCCTCCAAAGGAAGGATGTCACTGTGATTTCCCATGGGAATGTGGGTGTCTGGGAGTCTTGGGAAGCAGTGTACTCCTGGAACTGTGGGATCTGCCGGGATATCAAGCTGGGTGTTGATAAAGGAAGACAAACAAAGTCCCTGTGGCCGTTTGAACTACAGAGACAAACGGGGGAGGCCCTGGCAGCCCTTCCATGGGGTCTCGGAGGGCGAAATGCTCCTCTGGAAGGCTCCGGGGGGTTTTCCTGCTGAATCCAAAGCAAAGCAGGTGTGTGGAATGTTGTCTGTGTTCCCGTGGCGTCGCCTCGCCCTTCCTGCCTGCACAGCCTCTGTCTGCCCTGAGGACTCATCCTCGCTGTGTCGGCACTGACACTTCCCACAGCTCCCTTTTCCCTCCTGCCGGCTTTTCCCACCTGGGCAGTTCCCTGCCTTCCCCCCAGGATCACTGCAGGCCCTTAGGTGCTCTGTCACCTTTGTGTCACCTCCCTCTGAGGCCTCTTTCGTCTCTTTTTATGGATCTGATTTAACAGGACTGATTCCCTTGCAGGGTGTGGTGAGTGAGAACCTGCTCCTCTCAGGGAAAGGGCTCGGTGGGAATGACGCTTCAGAATGAAAAAATTGTGGAGAACAGAGACCTGTTTGGATTTAAGGAGCATAAATGATCAGAGGGATGGAGCAGCTCTGCTGAGAGGAGAGGCTGAGAGAGCTGGGAGTGTTCACCTGGAGAAGGGGAGGCTCCAGGGAGAGCTCAGAGCCCCTTGCAGGGCCTAAAGGGGCTCCAGGAGAGCTGGAGAGGGACTGGGGACAAGGGATGGAGGGACAGGACCCAGGGAATGGCTTCCCAGTGCCAGAGGGCAGGGATGGATGGGATATTGGGAAGGAATTGTTCCCTGGGAGGGTGAGCAGGCCCTGGCACAGGTTTGGCTGATCTCTGTGTGTGCTGGGGTGTTTGGGTCACCCCCATGCCCAGGGATCACACCCAGAGATGCAGCTGAGCCCCTCAGGTGAGATTTTCCTGACTGCACAGTGTGGTTTGTCCCGTGTGCCCAAATACTGTCCTTGCTAGGCTTTCTCCAGGAAATTCCCTCCTTTTTGCTGTAGGAGCAGGCAGTTCTGAGTGGTTTTTCCAAGTATATTCCTGATGCTGTGGCTAATTCCCAGCTCTCTGCATCTCGCAGGGCGCTGAGGAAGGTGAGAACAGCAGCATCCATTGCAGTCAGGGCTTTCCCAACACACCCGAGGCCGTTCTGCTTCCAGGACTTACCCTGCCTCTCACAACAGGAGTTTTGGGCCCTACCTGAGCCTCCAGACCTCCTCTGGAGGGGTCTGGATCTGCTTTCCCAAGCAAACATCCCAAACAGGATCTCACTGCACAGGTGTTGGGTGGCTCTGGAGACAGGGGAGCGTTCCCTCGCTGTCCAGATGAGCACAGTGTGGCAAGGAATCAGTCAGAAATTACGGCAAAGTGGGAATTCCTGCACAGCCTGCCAACAAATCAGTGTCCTCCGAGGAGCCTGCTTTTCCCAGGACTTTCCGTGGGGTTTGGGACAACGTCCTGTGGCAGCAGTTTCTTCTTTGCCTTTCTGTTTCCTGCTGCCACCTGCTTTTGTACTTTTCAGCTTTGTTTCCTTCATCCTGGAGCTGCAGGCTTGGGCAGGAGTCAGAGCAGGGCTTTTCCCTCTGCTCCCCTCTGGAATCCTGCAGGCCTTGTGGGCTTCCCCCCCCTTGGAGAAGTTGGGTTGTCCTGCCACATCCAGGGCAATGCAGTGCAAACCCTTCACTAGTATCCGCTCGTTATTTTAATTTTACGGTGTCTCGATAATTAACTCTTCCAAGAGTGTTATTTACCCATATTAGTGATGGGGAATTAAACATTTCTTGCGCTTATTTCACGCAATGTTCACGAGATGAAATGGGACGTGAAAGGATGACTGGGCTCGTGACAGACGTGGTTTGATATTCTGTGTACAGCAGTCATTTTTAAAGCTGCAGGACTCGACCTTAGCACTTCAAATGCAGTAAGAAGTAATGGTGAAATCATTCCTTTTCAGCAAGAAAAGCCTGACCTTGAGTTAATCTAAGCCAATATTTGGGAGGGAGGAGAAGAAAATGGAATCAAAGCTGGGATCTGGCGACTTCAGCCTTCCCAAGTTTGTGAAGGTGTTGCTGGACTGGCAGAGGGGAGGAGGGACTGGAGGGTGTTTGATGATTTACTCAGATATAAATCCCCCCGAGAGCTGAGTCTCGTGTCTCTGTGCTCAGCCAAGCCCTGCTGCCAGCACAAATTCCTGTTGGAACTGGGTGAGAGTGCCCTGCTGGTTCTTCTGCAGGGCTGTAAAAGTTGGAGTGTCGAGCTGACCTGAGAATTCCTTTCATTTTCCCAGTGAATGCCCGGCTTTCTTTGGGATCTGCTCATGTTCACAGTGATTTACTCCTCTTGCCATTCCTTTAATGACTGCCTGAGCCTCTCTGAGTCTCTTTACTGACAAAACTGGGGCAGCCTCGGTGGAAGCTGAAAGAATTCATTGCTGGGGAGGAGCACTCGGGAGTTTATCAAACAGATAAATTATTCTGGAAATGCTTTCTTACAACCTGGTTCATCTCCAGGCAGCCAGATATCCATCCTCCCCTCTCCAGGGAAAACAGAGGATAGGTGTAACCTCTCCCAAAACAATTCCTGCTGGATGACAAATGTAATTATAGTGGGTTTTTCCCCCACGTAAGATCATAGCTGACGTGCCGTTTATTTCTGTGCTGCTCAGCAGTTATGCAAAGACTGCTCTGTGGTGAAGGGGCTTTATTTACCAAAGAAATCAGGGAGATAAAGCCTCATTCAGTTTGTTAATAATAGCAGCTGGAGAGGGAGGCACGAGTGTCTTTCTTGTCCCCCCCACTGCTCCGTGACTCCCTTTTGTTGCGACTCCCACAAGTGAAATGAGAAATAAAAGGACTTTTCAGTGAACGTGAAGGGGCCTGGATGCTGCCCTTTGGCTGTGCCCCTTCAGCTCCAGGGCTCCGTCATTCAGGCTGTGCGTGCAGACAGAAACATCCCACTGTTAGAATCCAAACTGTCAGTGAAGGACCAGTAAAGGGAAAGTGTTCCCTGCGGGTGGGCTCCGCTGGCTTTGGGGTCCTGGTTTGCTTGGAAAACTCATCCCCAAAATTATCCGGCCATGGGAGCTCCGTGCCCTTTGTTCCTGCTCTTGGTTGTGGGGAGAGGGCTCAAAATCACCAGTTTTGGGAAGGGGAGGGTGAGAGAGGCTGGGTGAGAATTTACAATCACAGAACAGCCTGGACTGGAAGGGATCCCATCAGGATCAGCGCCTGGTTCATCCGGAATCCTGCAGAATTTCCTGTAGGAGCTCATCCCCAAGAGCTGCTGAGTGGTGACTTCACCATTGCCACTCCAGGCAGGAATGGGTGAAATGGGAAGACCATTCCTCTCGGTCCCAGGGAACTTTTCTGTGTTCCCTAAATGCTCCACCTTGGTTGAACATCTCTTCACCCCAGGGGAAGCTCATGGGAACATCTTCTGCATTTTCTTCTCCACTGAGGTTTCTTCTCCTTGTACTGGTGGGAAAAACTCCCATGGATTTGTGTGGCCCAGAGGTTGGACAGGGACAGGCCTGAGAATAAATCCAAACAAAAGGATAAAACCAGTAATGGGGGGAGATGTTTGCACTGCATTATTTGGCAAAGTTTCCTGATTTTTCCTATGCTTTGATGTGTGGGGTCCTGATCTGCAACTTCTCTGCAGCCCTGGCAGATGGGTTTGGGGGGAAAAATGAGGATTCTGCTCTTAGGAAACAAATCAAAATGTCAGATCAATGTTTGCACTGTATTTATCTAAAATAATGGAAATTACAGTGTATCCCAGCAGCTGCTGCTCCTCGCACATCCAGGCACAGATGATAATTAAATGCAATCAGAACACGTTGGATTTAAGATGGAACAACTAATAAAAATAAGATGTTTGCCATCCTTGTGCTAAATATTTTCATAACCTCTCGGTTCTGACTGCAAACAGCTATTTTGTGGAGCTACCAGAACATGAAATAACACCGGGCAAGCTTTCTCATATTCTGAATAACAGCAGCAGCTGAGGTTGGAGCTGCTGCAGATCTGGGAAGGCAATAATCCTGGGGAAGTTCTGCAGCCCCATCCTCCCAGAGCAGCTCCACAAGGGCCTCTTTATCACTGCTGCAACTCTGTAAACTCTTATCTTGGAGTAGGAAGTAACCTGAAGTCATTTTCTGCCTGGATTGTGGGGCTTTTTTTTTTATTTTTGTGCTAGTGCTGTGTAACTTCACAGGCTCCTTAAAGTTAATTGTAGTTTGTGTTGCTTGTTGTTCTTCTGCTCCCGGCTCCTTCCCCTCATTACTTTTTTGAGGCACAGAGAGGTCCAGGAGCTTTTAAAAGGTCTTTGTTCCTAATTTTGTGAAATCTGACTTAAATGAAGGCTTTTCCCCCAGAGTTTTCAGCCCAAAGCGTTGTGTTCTTTTGCCCTGTTCTCTTGTGACAGTCTCTCCCCTTGGGAAAGGGAAGTCCAGTTACAACACGGATTAAAGGTGTGTGGTGGGGAGTGAGGAACTGGCTGTGCCAAAGCCCCGCAGCCTTCAGGGTCACGGGACAAGTCAGGGTGGAAGGGACATCTGGTGCCACCTCCCTGCTCCAGCAGGGTCATCCCAGAGCACGCGGTGCAGGATTGTGTCCATGGAAAACGGTGAATAACTGAGGAATTTACTGCAGGTGCCCCTGCAAAAAATATTCCTGAGGATTCTGGAGCCATTTGTGCCCCTAAACCTGTAAGCCATGGCACGGGGTGGAATGAGATGAGCTCTGAAGCTCCTCCCAACCCAGATTGCAGGATTTGTTTGGCAGAAGTAAGATGGAAAACTGACATCACTGATGAAATTTAAGTTTCCAGTGCTCCTTGGAGGTTTTTAGTAACCCATGGGGTAAAAACTCCACGGTGGCTGAGGAGAAGCCCCAAGTGTCGGGTCCCAGGAGAGAGTTTTATTAGAGCCAAGTGGTCAGCGTGCCCTGAAATGAGAACCAGCTCCAGAGAGCTCCCTTCAACCCTGGGCTCCTGGGCTCAAATCTGACTGAATAAACCCATGGAAGATCGTTTTTTCTAAGAAAGGAATGCTTTTGTTTCTGGTTGGTACAAGATAAGAGAAGGAGATGTCCTTGGGAATGTTCATCTGGAAGGAACAAGTGGACCTGCTGCATGATGAATGAAAAGAAAGGAAGTTTATTTTCTGCTTTCCACCAGCAGCCTCTGCCTATTATCATTTGTCAGCTCTCTCCAGGACATTGTTTTCCTTCTTGGAAAAACCAGACCTTTTTCACAGCCCCCACTTGGCTGAACCAATTTAACCCTGCAGAACATTATTTAACCCTGCAGAACATTATTTAACCCTGCAGAACATTATTTAATCCTGCAGAACATATTTAACCCTGCAGAACTTACCTTGCTCATCACTGCTGCTGGAAGGATAATTTATTTCCTGCTCTTGTGCTCTGTCGACTGGAACAAAAGCATTTGGGTTTCCTCAGGAGCTTTGGGTGGTGGTTATGAAGATCAAGGGGAGTGCTGAGAAGCCCCAACAGCTTCTTGTGCTGTTTGCCTTTTAAATTTTAATGGTAATCTCAGTTTTGTCTCTAACTTTGGCAAAATAAATCCTAGATCCCAGAATGGTTTGTGCTGGAAGGAACCTTAAAACTCATCTCAATCCCTGCCAGGGGCAGGGCCACCTTCCACTATCCCAGGACCTGCCCTTGAACACTGCCAGGGAAGCCTCTGATTTAGCTGACAAAAAAAAGCAGGGCTGGAGCTCTTTCTCCCTCTTCCTTGTCCCCAGATTTGCTTCCCGGTTCCGCGGCCGGGCGATTTCCATGTGTTAGCATTCCGAGCCAGCTCCTCGGGTGACACAAAGCAGCACAGCCCCGTCTGTCACCGAGCTGCTGCCTCCATGCTCTGCTTAATGTTGTTATTTACCAGAGGAAGATGAGCAGTAAGTGAAACCTCTCCCTCGTGCTCTGGCCTCAAACGAGGCAGCTGAAACAGAGAGTGAGAGCTGGGGCCAGAGCACAACATAAAATCTCCCAGTACATGGAAGCTGATGGGAGGCAATGGAGTGTGGGATGGGACTTCCAGCGAGGATTGTTCAGTGCTGATCGGGCCAAGGCAGGACAGAGCACAAAGAGTTTGTTAAAGGGACACCTCCCACTGTCCCAGGCTGCTCCCAGCCCCAATGTCCAGCCTGGCCTTGGGCACTGCCAGGGATCCAGGGGCAGCCACAGCTGCTCTGGGCACCCTGTGCCAGGGCCTGCCCACCCTCCCAGGGAACAATTCCTTCCCAATATCCCATCCATCCCTGCCCTCTGGCACTGGGAAGCCATTCCCTGTGTCCTGTCCCTCCATCCCTTGTAAAGAGTCTCTCTCCATCTTTCTTGTTGGCTTCTGCAGGAGGGCCACACTGAGGCCACCTCAGGGCTTCTCCTCTCCAGGCTGAACAAGCCCAGCTCTCCCAGCCTTTCCTCCCAGCAGAGCTGCTCCACCCCTCTGCGCCTCCGGGTGCCGCCGCGGCCCTTGCTCCAGCAGCTCCAGGTCCTCCCTGTGCTGGGCCCCAGGGCTGGAAAAATCCCATTCCTTAGGGTCAGCAATGTCTAAACCGGTTAAGGGTTAAACACTCTAGCTGGGCTTTTGTTCCCCCTGAGTAGGTGATGAAAATGATCTGTTTTATAACAGAGTTTTTATTCTCTGAACCCCACAAGTCAGAACTGGCATCAGGAGGCATTTCCAGAACTGTGCATTGTGCTGCAGCACACAGCAAAAAGAGGAGCTGAAGATTTATTTCCCTGTCTGGAGATGAGTTCTAAGAACCTTCACAACATTATGCAGATCAGCTGTCAGACTGTGGGATATCTGCATCAGGAATCGCTCTGGTCCCAGAATAGAAATCAGGGACTATTCACTCCAATATTACAAATTAGTGATTTTAAGAGCTCCATAAGGAGCAGAAAGAATCATTGTTTTTAAAAGCTTATCATGATCAAGTTAATGCAGTGACAGTGCTGTGGGTGTGATGAGCATCGGCGGTGAGGTTTCTCAGAGTCCTGGCAGGCTGGTTTGGTCTGTCCTGTGTTTGTTCAGGATGTTACTCCCCAGAACGGGGAGGCCCTGGCACAGGCTGCCAGAGAAGCTGTGCATTCCCAATCCCTGGAAGTGTCCAAGGCCAGGCTGGACAGGGCCATAGAGCCCATCCAGCTCCACCTCCTGCCATGGGCGGGGACAGCTCCCAGCAGAGCAGGGTGCTCCGTATGGTGGAGAAGGGGAACAGGAATGGAAACGTGCCAGGGGCGAGGGGGGTTTTCACCATCCGGGAATTAGGAGTCACCAGCAGACCCAAACAGGCAACAAACTCTTAAGAGCAAAAAAAGCTTTTTTTTTTT
>VZRR01006892.1:29982-42282 GCA_013398015.1 Oreocharis arfaki | reverse complement strand
TCCATCTTTCTTGTTGGCTTCTTCAGGAGGGCCACACTGAGGTCACCTCAGGGCTTCTCCTCTCCAGGCTGAACAATCCGAGCTCTCCCAGCCTTTCCTCCCAGCAGAGCTGCTCCATCCCTCTGCTCCTCCTGGTGCCTCCTCTGCCCTTGCTCCAGCAGCTCCAGGTCCTCCCTGTGCTGGGCCCCAGGGCTGGAAAAATCCCATTCCTTAGGGTCAGCAATGTCTAAACCGGTTAAGGGTTAAACACTCTTGCTGGGCTTTTGTTCCCCCTGAGTAGGTGATGAAAATGATCTCTTTTATAACAGAGTTTTTATTCTCTGAACCCCACAAGTCAGAACTGGCATCAGGAGGCATTTCTAGAACTGTGCATTGTGCTGCAGCACACAGCAAAAAGAGGAGCTGAAGATGTATTTCCCTGTCTGGAGATGAGTTCTAAGAACCTTCACAACATTATGCAGATCAGCTGTCAGACTGTGGGATATCTGCATCAGGAATCGCTCTGGTCCCAGAATAGAAATCAGGGACTATTCACTCCAATATTACAAATTAGTGATTTTAAGAGCTCCATAAGGAGCAGAAAGAATCATTGTTTTTAAAAGCTCATCATGATCAAGTTAATGCAGTGACAGTGCTGTGGGTGTGATGAGCATCGGTGGTGAGGTTTCTCAGAGTCCTGGCAGGCTGGTTTGGCCTGTCCTGTGTTTGTTCAGGATGTTACTCCCCAGAACGGGGAGGCCCTGGCACAGGCTGCCAGAGAAGCTGTGCATTCCCAATCCCTGGAAGTGTCCAAGGCCAGGCTGGACAGGGCCATAGAGCCCATCCAGCTCCACCTCCTGCCATGGGCGGGGACAGCTCCCAGCAGAGCAGGGTGCTCCGTATGGTGGAGAAGGGGAACAGGAATGGAAACGTGCCAGGGGCGAGGGGGGTTTTCACCATCCGGGAATTAGGAGTCACCAGCAGACCCAAACAGGCAACAAACTCTTAAGAGCAAAAAAAGCTTTTTTTTTTTTCTATCCAGTGGTGAAAGACAGAGTACAAATCTCACATAAACAAACAACTCCTTAGGCAATGTAGGAACTTTTACGTTTCGAGTCTGATTCTATTCCCAGGGGAATGTGTAATTTTATTAATTTGACGTAGCTGTTTCCTTCCGTGGCATTTGTTCTGTCATCTTTGCTATGTGCAGGATATTTGGAATACATCCCCGGTGGCTCATGAGAACCTTGTGCTTGCTCATCCCTGGATGTCCTTCCTCATCCCTGGAAAGATTTGAAGCATGGAAAAGGCACCCTTTAGCCAGCCAGAAGGGCTCACTGAATCCTGGAGTGCATTCCCGGCTCCCATGTTTTTTTGGAAAGAAATGCTTTACCAACATCCCTGCTCTGGTTCAGCCTGATGATTACCACAAAAACCTGGCCAGAACAGGTTGGGAGCAGCTGCAAACAGAACTGTTCAACATCACAGATTCATATCAGGCTCTAATGAGGCAAAAATTAGCTCTCCCCATGGCAGATGATTGCTAATGTGCTGGAATATTGCTGCTGCTGCCGTCTCCAGCCTGCTTGGAATTCTAACATCATCCCCTCCCAAGGGCAGGACGGGGAGCTGGGAGAACGCCCTGCTTCTCCTTGTGGGGCTCAAGTTCTTCAGGACATCAGAGTCAGGCAGAGAAAAGAGAACTGGGTTTGTTAAATGCCTGAGTTTTTCCAAAATCAGGTGTTGCTCCCTCGTGTCCCAGCTCCAGTAGCTCAATCCAATTCCCTGAGTGCTTTAACGGGGAATTGCCCTTCCCCTGTTCCCGATGGTGAGGGGGCACAGAGGTTTGCTGGGATGCTCACTCACCCAGCCTGTCTTGGTGCTGCCCCAAAGAATGGACAATGCAGCTCCTCCTCAGGGCTCCCCATCACAAAACCAGCCTGAAAACTGGTCTTTGCTGGGAGAAAACAGCTCCTGATAAATCATCTGCTGAAGAAACAAAGCTTTAACGATGGCTTTGTTAATGAAGGTGATTAAAGCAAAGTGTCTCAGCTTTTTCCGTGCTTGTTCTGTGGTGGGAAGGGATGTTCAGGTGGAACATCTGGCTGAGAAAGCCTCAAGTCATCCAGCAGGGAAGCTGAGTGATTTTTCCTCCAGTTCATATTGGATAGGGCTGAAAGTCCCAGTCGTAGGGAGTCTGGAGAGCTGCTGATGGAGTATCAAGAACATTTCCACCCCTCGGGCCCCACACCCCCATGGCTGACTAATGGCATCATAACAAACCAAAAGGAAAAACCTGGGACACAAGGGATCTTCCTGGAAAATGGGAGTATAAACACTGTGCTTCCCATACACTCTTGGACAGAAATGGTTCACTGTGTTCTTTTTTTGCAGAATTTTTACCCTTCAGTGCCTGATTTAGGACTTGGGATTAACACTTTGTCCTCTCCAGAGCTAAGGGCCACTTATTGAAGCGTAGGAAGTCCTTGCATCTTGTCTTTGCTGTGGGAAGTTCAGCTGGAGGGACTCTGCCAGTTAAAAGTATTGATAATGGAGCCACGATTGAGACTGAGTGAATTTTAAAATCCAAATGGTGAGGCTGCTGTCCTGCAGCGAGCCTGGGTGGAAGCACCTCCAGCCCGACCCCCACTGGGCACTCTCTCGGCTCACTGAGCCCTCTGTGTCTTAGGAGAGATCTGAATTTTCCCCCTGCAGCCTTCCCCAATGACCTCCTGATCAGTCTGCCACACAGTCCTCACCGTGTGCTTCGTCCTGATCTCAAGATACATCCCAGATTTCCTGATGTGGTCAGGAATTGCTTTGTTAAGGCCTCTCCCCACACAATAACCCAAGTACTGTGTGTAGAAATGAAATGATTTTCGCTGACAAAATGAGGGTTTTTTATGGTGTTTACCAAAGTTAGACTTAATTCTTACAGGGGAAGAGCAGCCAGGTTCTATTGTTGACAAGTTTTAACAAAGGTCTTGCAGGAGATTTTTTTTCCAATCCTTTCCTATTTTCTTCCTTCTGTCATTGTTACAAGTCACCCCCTGAGCTGTTGTTGCTAAGCTGCCCTAAGAATTTGCATTCCCAGGCAGTGTGAAACTATCTTAATTTCAAGAATAACCTCAGCGAGAAGCAATTCCATAGCCTAAAACGTGGGCTGAAAACAGTCACCGGTGTGTTTGGCGTATTATCCGTGCCAGGGAACAACTCCTTGGGCTGCTGTGCAATCCAGAGGAATCCATTTTAGAGGATGTGCAGAATTCTCCCCTCGGCTCCCCTACGCAGGTTAATAACCTCAAAAACGGTTTTGTTTCACAGCCAACACTGCCCAGGCTCCCAGGGAGGGCAGGGGAAGGGAATGCTGGCCTCAGGAAAAGGCACTTTAGGTTTGCCTTTCAAAAGGTATCGATCCCTGCACTGTGGGAAGCTGGGGGATGGAGTAACAGTGTGGGATTCGTGTCTCGGGGAGTGGGGAAAAACGATCTGCAAACAGATAAAGCCACGGAGGGAAAGCAGCACAGGCAGAAAGGCTTTTATTGACTACTGCCATGGAATGGCAGAACGGTCCTGCTAATGAAGTCATTTTACCTGCTGGGGGCTGGAAGGAAAGCTTGGAGGAGGAGAAATTCCCTGCTAGAGGAAGCGTGGGGGGATGGAGTCTGTGCTCCGTGGGGATGCCCAGCCTTGGGATGAGCTGTAAACCTGCCCAAAGCTTGGACTAAACCCTGAGCAGGGGCACTTGGTGCTGTGAACAAGCCAACATTACCTTGGCCAGCAGGCTGAGACCGAGTCTCCAAGGCAGAGTCCAACAGGATTCAGCGGAGTGACACAATCTGAGGGATTGTATTTTTTGTGGGCCTCCCCAGCACTCTCAGCCTGGAAAAGCATAGCACATTCCTGAAGAGCAGGGTTTCACCTCCAAAGGAACAAAACAAACCCCGACTGTCCTGGCTGGGAAGAGACATTTATTTTTGGAAGCTCCCAGGTTCCACGCAGACATTAATTATGAATTAGTCTGCCCAGGTGATCAGTATTCAAAGCAGCTGTTCCCAGCGAGCTGCACACCAACAATTAGTCAGTGGCTCCCTTTGTTGAACGTTCCTCAGTGAATGCATATTAGGCAATTCCACAACTTTTTCATCAGTAATCCAGGGAAAAACCGTCCTGTTTGTTTTGGTGTGCTTTACTGACCGAACCCTGCGGCAGGGACCAGTGGCTAAAGGTTTTATTGCACTTCCAAGTCTTATTTGCTTGGAAGAAAATCCCACTTTCTGCTGTGGACTTGCACTCCATGACCTCGGCTTCCTTTTGTGCATGATGGAGCGTGGGCCAGGTGGTGTCTGTAGGACCTTTGGGTGCTGGAACACGCCTCTGACAGTGTCCTGCTTTTCTCCTTCATCCTTCCTTCCCAAAACATTCCTGCCTCATGGAGCATGGTCTCACCCGGGCAGTAACTCCAGAGGAGATGCAGGTTCTGGTTTTCCCCAGCCAACATCTGCCTCCCTTTTTGGATACAGCGATATTTCACCTGATTGCTGTTCCAAGCTCGGTGAGATTGCTTGGCACCTCATTTATTTTGGATCCGCTCTGCCATCCCCTCCTCAGATAAACTACATTTCCCCACGGGAGTCCTTTTCTCCTTAGTCTGAAAACATTTTCTGTCATTCCTGATCCACTTCAGGATTTTCTGTGGGTCAGGAAACAACGCTTTCATTCAGAGGGAGAACATACAGGTGCAGAAAGACATTTTCTCTTCTCCCAGCTATTTGGAGGCGATACAGGAGACTGGCTTTGAAAATATTGGCAGGCTTAAAAATGCTTCCATCTTTCATGTGTAGGAAAGAAAACCTGTCTCTGACCTTTTAAGTGCCTTTGTTTACTTTTTGGAAGGTACTTCAAAGAAAAAGCAAGATTTAAGAGGAATTTGCTACTTAATGGGTCGATAAAGTATCTGGTAAGGTGAGACTGCTGCTTTCCCAGCCCAAAATATATCACAGCACACACCAGCCTTGCACCTGAAAAGCTCTGGAGAGCAGCTACTAAAAAATATGTCTTGGTGGGTGATTGTTCTGGGCCGTCTGGTGACGTCCCCAAGTCATGACTGTGTCCTTTCAAGCACGGCAGCCACGTCACTGCTGTGATTCATCCCAGAGCCTCCAATGGTTCTGGCTAACATGGGCATGGCTTGTTTTCCTGACACCAGGGTAATTTGTAGAGGTGTTTAATAGCTGATTCAGTTCTGATTTGGCAGCAATTGCAGCCTTTCAGACGTTCAGGATTGCTGGGTTTGTGTCCTTTCAACAAAAACGCCCCGAACAAAACCAACCCCCAAAACTTGTGGTGAGAGCGTTTATGAGGTGTTTTTGAAATGGATTTGTGTATTGAATACGATCTTACAGAAAATCTGTGCTTTGCCTGGGCGTGATGGAGATAAAGCAGTCAGGCATTATTGGGCTGTTTATTATGGGTTTGTTTTTCTGGAAGACGCTCATTTTCAGCCTCTCAGAAAGCACGGCCTTCTCTCTTGCATATTAACTGAAGCTGAGTGGATTTGGCTGCCAGGGGAGAGGCTGCTGAGCTGCCTGCAGGTCTGGGGGGAGAGATGGCAAACATCTCATCCTTGTGGAGATCGCTTTGGCTGGAGGTCCTCGAGGAGGGCAGAGGACGCTGAGATCATGTTTGGAGAGCGAAATCCTTGTGTAGCTTATCCCTCTCTATTGCTCTTAAATAGCTGTGACTTTGGAGGCATCATTTGGAGAAACGCTTGGCTGCTGACCTGGACGTGAAGCAAAAAGGTCACCACACAGCTTCCCAGCATCCCTCAGAAACGGAGGAGCTGCAGTTCCCTTCCCAGCATCCCTGAAAAAGGGAGGAGCTGGAGTTTCCTGCCTCATTTTGGATGAGTGTCCTCCATGGGGAGCCTAGTGGCATCTCCTGGCCGTGCTGACTGGCTCTGGGGAGGGGCTGGGGCAGCCCAGTCACACATCCCAGACATGGAGAACTCGCTGCCCCAGCCCTGGAAGTGTCCAAGGCCAAGCTGGACGGGGCTTGGAGCAACGTGAGATAGTGGAAGGTGTCCCTGCCCATGGTGGGTGGAGACGAGATGGGCTTTAAGGTCCCTTCTAGCCCAAACCATTCTGGGATTTTCTCCTGGATGTTTCCTTCTGTACCAGGGTGGTAAAAAGGGACTGGAATTTGGAAGAAGTGGTGTCAGGAGTGCATTTGGGACAAACAGCCTGAGTGCAGGCAGAAGTTGCCAGAGTGGATGTGCCGGGTTCATCAGCAGCACTGGGCCCCTGGAAAACCTTGGCTTTGCCAGGAATGAAATCCAGGCTTTTGTACAGGAGCAGAGCAAGGAGCTCTCTGATCTTGCTGATTCTGCCAACTTTTATTGGAACCTCCTCCCACTTCCCTGAGTTGTCCTGAGTCCTGACAGAGCCAGGTGTTGTCACCTGAAGTCGTGCTGGGACCTTTGTGCCAGGTGGCTTTGCTGCACTCAGGGACAAGTGCGGGGTTTGGGGCATCCTCACACTGCTGTGAATAACACCTCCTGCGTGCAGTCGTATTTCACTCTGTGCTTGTGAAACCGCACAGTTTCCAAACTTTGAGGCCAAGGCATCCAAGGAGCAACTTCTCCCTCCTTCCTGCCATTCCCAGCGGCTCTTTGGGACACCAGCTAGCACCCCCAGAGCCAGCCAGCCAGCCCTTAGCATGCAGGGCCAGCACTCGTGGCTGGAAATTGGTGTGTTCTTCACTCCTTGGAGCACTCAAGACAATGATCTCATCAAGCCTTGGGAGGATGGATGAGGCAGAGAGAGAGGCCAGAATAGCATCTTCATCCCAAAGGACACTCGGGAATGGACTGATAACCCCGGGGCAGCTGGAGAGCTGCACTGCAGAGGCTCTGTGCTGATGGAAATCTCACCCATTCAGGCTTATTTGGAGAAAAATGAGAGCCTTGCTTAACTGCCTGAAGTGTTCCCAGTGAGAGGCACACGGCAATTCCCTGTGTGGGGCACAGAAAGAGCTTCGGAACTGGGATAACCCCAGGAGAAGCAGGGCATGGCCTCAGCCTTACGCTTCACCTTTACACCAGGTGTCTGGTGAAGTTTTCCATTAAATGTTTAGTTCCTGATTATTTTGTAAAGCAGGTTTGTTGAAATCTCTGCCATTGTGTTTTGAAGCAGGTTACTCAGTTTTTTGTCTGGTCTGACACCTCTGCTAATGAATTTTTTGTTGTAACTCGGTGTCCATGTGTTGAGTTGCATTGTGTTTGCACCAAGCTGCTGGTATTTGCATTTGAATTGCTTTCCCAGGTCTGTCCAAACTTCCTAATTTTCAATTTCCCAATTCTTCTGCAGTAAGAGCTAGTCAGATGAATAAAAGATGAAAAATTTCCTGGCTGTTTCATCCCCTTACAGATCCAGCGTTTCTGAGCGCTCAAAGAAAGATCAGCTGTGCTTGTGCTCCTTCATTTGTGCTCTTCAAATAACACCATTTCTGGACAGAAATGACAGGACAAGGCACAAGGTAATGTGCTGAGAATAGCTGGGAGTATCTAAGGAAAATTAGGAATTTGGGGGCAAGGACCACCCTTCTGTCAGTGTATCAGCCTGGGGTGCTGTGTCACACACAAACCTCAGTCCAGCAGCCTCTGTTCCTCTGAGTTCCAGAGAATGACACAGCCCCTTTTGTTCCATTCCATTATGATCCTGTCCAGCGTGGAGGAGGGAAGCCGAGGGAAGATACTGGTTGTGCTGAAATGTTTGTGCCAGACTGCTCTGGTGCTGCTACTTCACTCGGTAGCTGGATGCTCCAAGTGGGTATTTTGGTAATCTGTAGGAGAAGTGTTTGTTTAATTGGAGAAACGAGACTACAACACATCCTGGGGGATGAAAGAGGCTCTGCTGCCATCCACGTCTCGCACGGAAAGGCTGAGGGAGCTGGGGCTGCTCAGCCTCGAGAGGAGCCCCAGCTGAGAGGGGCCCTCAGGCCTGGCTGTCCCTGGCTGCAGGGAGGGCTCCGAGCAGGGCCCAGCCTCTGCTCCGGGGGCCCAGCAATGGCACCAGAGCAACGGGCAGGGCCTGAGCCCAGCAATTCCCCTGCACAGGAGGCACAACTTCTGCCCTGGGCACTGCCCAGCCCTGAGCACATTGTGCACAGAGCCCGTGGGCTCTCCTCCCTGGGGCTGTTGCAGAGCTGTGTGCACACAATGCTGTGCCCTGGGCTCTGGGATGGCCCTGCTGGAGCAGGGAGGTGCCACCAGGTGCCCGCTGTGCTCCCTGCAGCCTGAGCCAGGCTGGGATCCTGTGACTGTGTTTGTGCCAGGCTTTGCCAGCTGTGCAGCACAGGGAGTTCCCAGGGAATGCAGCCCGGCAGTCAGTAACTGGGATGGTTAAGGAGCAGTAATGGGGTCTCCAATGGCCACAGTGGCTGTTTGGTGGGGGAGCTTTATGGATATGTCTCCCTCAGAGCTCCCATTAGTTCTTGTATTGTTTTCCTTCGTTCCAAATAACTTCTCATCTGACTTCCTTAAGTAAATGTGGGTTGATTTAATCACCTCTGTGTGTCCACCCTCTGCACCAGCTGGGGTTACCTGTTACAGTCCTATTAAGTTCAGCTTTTTAGAGCCTGTGTCTCCTCCTGTTTGGTTCTGCTGAGGCAAAGCTCAGTAATTCACAGCTTAGTAGCTCCCTTCCCTTCCATGAAAGGCTTAGGTTGGAAATTAGGGAAAGCAGGTTCTTCCCCCAGAGGGTGCTGGGCACTGCCCAGGAGCTCCGGGAGCGTTTGGGCAGCGCTGCCAGGGATGCCCAGGGTGGGGATGTTGGGGTGTCTGGGTAGGGGTGGGATTGGATGATCCTTGGGGGTCCCTTCCAGCTCAGGATATTCTGTGATTCTGTGACCAGAAGAAAGTACAGGAATGAGCAGAGAGAGACTCTGTATCCTCACCTGACTTTTAAAAAACCTTTCGGATCCTCAGGTTCTGGTTATCCTGTTATTGTGGCTGCAGGTTTTTTACCCTTTAAAATTTGTTTCCTGTCAGTAAATTTTATTTCCCCAGGGAATTTGCTTTTTCTTAATCTCTGGAATTTTTAAAAGGTGTGATTCCATGCAGTATGGATGGAACATCCATGGAGGGAACATCCTTTTTACCTCTCCATTTCCCTTGTCCTGGAGAACTGGAGGGAACTTTGATGCACGTCAAACAGTGCCCGCATTTTTGGATTTCATCTTTGGCATTTGGATTTTCCCCAGGAATGAACGGAGTAACCTTTGGGCTGCGAGTGGCTTTACTGTGTGAAATGAAAGCAGGCTCATTTTCCACAGGACCTAAAACCATTTCCCCACGAGTTCTAATTAAGCAGTGTTTGCACTTGAAATCAGGACTGTTGATAGGAAATTAATGTTTTCAAATGTGATTAAAAAGCAAATAGTTGAATATAATCTCTGCAAACTAATGAAAGAGAATAAAGCAGAATGGTTTAAACCAGCTTTGTTTACACTCCAGAATCACTCTGTGTGCACATTCACTGCTGGCTACACTTTTCCAAATCTAATTGCTCCTTTTTTTCCTGCTGGAGTAGCTGATAATCAGATTTACGTGTGAAGAAATGAAATGTTTTCCATTAAAAAAACTCAAGTGTTTTATTTAAAAAAAAGAATATCACCATGGTATTGTGTCACTGAGTGTTTTGAGGGAAGCTCAGTGCTTCCCACTTCTCCTGAAGCTCAGCCAGCTGCCCGAGTCTCCATCCTGGGACTTGTCTTACTGGGGTTAATGTTCCAAGACCTCGCAAAGAAACTCTGCTAATTCACTCACTCATTTTTTCCCCTTCCTGGAACAGAAGGAGCAGCACTTTGGCCTCTTGCAGGGTGAAACCAGAGCCCTGCTGCTCTCCTGCTGTTGATATTTTTGTTTGGGGAAGGGGTCACAGACCTCCAGTGCTTGCTGCAATTCCTCACCCCTCTGGTTTTTAACCTCCTGGCAAAGCCCAGGCCTCAAATCCGAGGTGGATGGGGCCAGCGAGCTCAGTGGCTCCGAATTTTAGGGAAATCTGAGGCACATAATTATGTATTTATTGTAGATTTATTTAATTAGATTTATTTATTGGAGTGTGCAACGTTCTGTGTCCTTGGGAGAGAAGGCTGTGGTTGCTGGAAGAGGCAGGAACAATCCTCCAGTGATACTGGTTACAGCAGGGTTTTCTTGCTGTGAGTTCATTTTCCTCCACGAAAGCAGCTTTAATTCTCTCTCTTTGAAACCAGTCTGCACTCGATGCCTGTCACTGGGAAAAGGGAAGCAGGCAGCAGTGGGAAGAGGGTACAGCGCCAGTGGTAATACAGAGAGAACGGACGTTTTGTGGGAATTGGCAGCTAGTTCCGCTTTCTTCTGGAATTAAAGCAGAAGAGGCCCCAGCAAGATGCTGCAGGTCCCCTGCAATTCTTACAATAGCAGTGACCATCTGCGAGCCGTAAGGTTTCATAACAATAAATAATTTACTCCAGCAAATTAGCTCCAGTTCTCATTCATGAGAACAGCAGAAGAGAAGGGTTATTGAATAACCCTGAAATCAGTGGTCTCCAGCATCCTCCTTGCAGGGGCACATTGTGAAGTTGTTGGCTTCTTTATTTTAAGCACAGAATAATCTTGAAGTTTCCAAGCTCTAAAGGAAAAGTTGTTTTCTTCTCCTGCTTGCCCGAGGTGTGTCTGCCAGCTCATCAGACACTGCTCTTGTCGTCACCTCATTGAGTCAGGTCCTTTCTGGAGAGACTTCCTGGCATTAAATTTTGTCTGGGCTAATTCTCTCCTCCTCAGGATGTCTCTGTGCTGCCTTCAGACCACCAGGCACAAGAAATGGCACACGAGAGAGAGTCACTGACTGTGGGATGCAGGCAGAGAGCTCCATCCTGTTGGGATGTGCAGGTCCCTCTCCGTTCCAGACTGGTTTGGGTGGGAAGGGGCCTCAAAGCCCATCCAGTGCCACCCCTGCCATGGGCAGGGACACCTTCCACTGTCCCAGGCTGCTCCAAGCCCCAATGTCCAACCTGGCCTTGGGCACTGCCAGGGATCCAGGGGCAGCCCCAGCTGCTCTGGGCACCCTGTGCCAGGGCCTGCCCACCCTCCCAGGGAACAATTCCTTCCCAATATCCCATCCAGCCCTGCCCTCTGGCACTGGGAAGCCATTCCCTGTGTCCTGGCACTCCATCCCTTGTCCAGAGTCTCTCTCCATGTTTCCTGGAGCCCCCTCAGGCACAGGGAGGCCACAATGAGGTCTCCCCAGAGCTTCTCCTCTCCAGGCTGAACAATCAGGACTATTGCAAGGCCAGGCTGGATGGGGTTTGGAGCACCCTGGGACAGTGGAAATTGTCCCTGCCCATGGCACTGGATGGGCTTTAATGTCCCTTCCCACCTAAACCAATCTGGGATTCTGGGATTTCCCCTTCATTCAGGAGTAATCTCAAGGTGCAAGTGGGAAAGAAAAAGAGAAATCTTTAAAAAAGAAAATATAATAAAAACAAGGAAATGTTTTGTTCTTCCAGAATTACAGAAGGGTTGGGATGTGGGTGGCAGAGAGAGCAAGAGCCAGGATTGGGTTGGAGGAGCAGGGCAAACCTGGCTGAAGGGTGTGCAGGAAGGATGGCTGCTGCCCACAGAGCAGAGGCAGCGCTGGGGAGATCCCTTTTGGGCAGGCAATTCCGGCTGGGATTGCTGCTCTGGAATTCCTGCAGCCTCCTGCACCGAGGCAGCCCCAGTGCCTGCCACAGTGATGTTTCCCAGTGCCCTGAGACTTGTCTGAGCAGAGCAGGAGTATTTCCTGTGGGATTGATCTGGGAATGCCCAGGCAGCAGAGGGGCTGCTCTGCTTGGAGGTTTGCAGTGCTTCTGTTGCTTTAGAGGGGAAAAATGAGGAGGAGCTCGGCACAATCAGGCTGTGCCTGTGCTTTTCCTTCCTGCTGCACCTGCCCAGCCCTGGCGTCATTTTGGCAGCACAGCTTCTGATTGCCCTCCTGTTAATCTGAATGATTAATCACTATCAGGTGAAATAATACTGGGGGAAACGAGTCAGCTCTTCTATTAGAAAACTCACACGGCTTGCTCTGCTTACAGCTCAGAAGAGCCAGAAACCCAGCAGGAATTGTGGCACTTCAGGTGATGATTGTGGCTGGACTGCACCAAATGGCAGCTTTAATTTACTTGCATTTCTGCCTACCCCGAGGATTAAATAGCACGAGAATTAGGAGGTTTGCAAGTGGGGTTTGACTTTGGGATTTCCTTCATAAGTTTGGGGTGGTTTTTTGTTCGTTTTTTTTTTTT
>VZRR01006892.1:0-29951 GCA_013398015.1 Oreocharis arfaki | reverse complement strand
GTGGGGCCAATGCTTGGAACACCAGGCCTGGCAGCTGTGTGTGGTTTGTGACTGGGGGGGGTGAGGCAGCTGTGGAGATGATGTGAGCATGGTGTGGTGCCTTTTCCTGCTCCTTTTCCTGGGTAAGGAGCGTTCTGCTGTGCTGTCAGGATAAGAGATGTCCTGTGTAGTCAGTGGAATTGTTTGCTCTTGCTTTGTGCAGCACTTCCAGGAATAAATACTAAAATTGTCATTTTTTTCTCCTGCTGCTGTGTACTGGGAAACCCATGAAGTTCATTTTTCCCAGTATCATCTTCTAACTTGGAATTAAACTAATCCATAGTAGTAAGATGTTACAAGGCTGCTAAGATGTCGTATTTTGGGGGAATTCATGCTTGTATCTTCCTGTGTGACAGGGGGGTGGCTGCTGATACCAGAAATGAAGAACCCACCCCAGAGTTTTTATTTGCACTGGGAGAATAATGCTGATGCTTAGAGGGATGATCATTTTTTCCCAAGGAAACCATGGGAACTCTTGGGAAGCCAAGAGCCCTATCCCAGTCTGAACCAGGGCAATGGGAGCACCCTGAGAGCTCCTTGGGAGATGCTGATGTGTTTAGAACAGAGGCTGTGCAGGAGCTGGGGAGCTGCAAACAGAAACCTCTTGCTGGCCCTGGCCGGGAGAGCTCAGCAGGGCTGGGGGAACTCCCTGTGTGTCTGCAGGATCTTGTCAGGCCCAGAGCAGAGGCCGCTCCCAGCTGGAGCTGCCACAGCGTCCCGGGAGCCGCGGGGTGGACACCGCTGGCACCAGGCCTGTTCCTGAGGTGCCCCTCGCTCCTGGGAACGCTTCACTGCCCTGGGCAGGGCTCCCATTTTCATTTCCAGGCTTTCTGCGGCCACGAGCCCCCTCAGGGCTGAGCCGGTCCCGCTGCCCCTGAGGCGGGCAGGGCGCTGCGGGCACAAAGGGGCTGTGATGCCACACGGTGTCCTGGCCCCAGCACTGTGACACCGGCACCGTGTCCCTGGCTAAGCCGGGCCGGCCCCACAGCCGTCAGTGCAGCCGCGATGGGAAGCGCCGGAGCCATGAGGGACGGTGGCCTCCTGCTCTCTGCACTTGCCCTGCTGCTGGCCACCGTGGCCGTCTGGTGGGCCATCGGCCCCCGAGCACCGCGGGGGCGGCAGGCCGGGACTCGCCAGCTGCGACGGCGCCCCGGGCTCCGGGCCAGGGGCCCGCAGAGGAGCCGAGCAGCCCTCGTGACTCCCGGGGCCGCCGGGCCTCGGGCCACCTCTGAGAGGCATCCGGAAGGTCCCGCGAGCCCCCCGAGCGTCCCCTGCAGCTGCGGGCCCTGCGTGAGCGTGGCCGAGGAGCTGCAGGAGCTGCCGCTGCTGCTCCGGGCTCCGCGTGGCGTGGCCGCACCGCTGTACGCCGGCATGTGGCGGGCGCGGTGGGCACGGCTGGGGCAGCGAGGCCGCCTGCCCTGCTGAGCCTCGTGCCGCTGCTCCGGGCGCCTCCGTGCCTGCAGGAGGCTGCTCCCGCCCAGAATGGCCGTCCCTGGGAGAGCCTCCAGGCCGCCAAGGAGATTCCAGCGGAGACCGACCATCCCTCCAAGAAGCTCAGGCCGTCAGAGATCCACCATCGTGCCAGGAGCTTCCTTGGCCTCTGACGGCCTCCAAGCCCCCTGCTGCTCCTGAGTACCTCCCTCCTTCCGACAGTCTCCCTGCCTCTGAGAACCTCCCCATCCCTGCCAGCACCTGCCAACAGCCTCTGTTCCCACAGAGAGCCCCCAGCCCCTCAAGGTCCCGTGCCTGCAAAGATGCTTCGTTCCCTCCAAGTGCCTTCCCCCCTCTCAGAATGTCACTCCCAGAAGCCTCTGTCCCTCCTAGAGTCTCAGGAAGCCCTGCCGGCCTGTGGAACATGAGGAGCTCATGGACAGCTCTCTCTGCTGCCTTGGAGATCAGCAGCATGGAGACCAACAAGCTCCCATGGAGACCAACACCACCGGGGAACCCCTGAGCACTGATGTGGCCAGGGAAAGCCGGGAACTGGGACCCCAGCCTGGGCCAGGGAAGCATTCCCAGGAGAAGGTGGCAGAGGAGCAAGTGTCCTCCAGCCACCAGGGTCCACCTCAGGGCTCCCAGGATGCTGCGGCTGAGCCAGCTGGGAACAGCCCAAGCTTGGTGGAGGAGCCGAGCCCCAGAAGACCAAGGAGGTTCGGCCTCTCCAGGAGGCTGCCCCAAGATGGGCACTGGGCCCCAGGAAGACATTTGTGGTGGCAGCAGAGACTTTCTGAGGGGAATTAGTGTTCATGAAATTAGGATTCCCCCCAAAGAGCTGTCTGAGTGTTCCCACTGTTCTAGATTTGACTGGGATAGGGTTCCTCTCTTCCCAGGAAGTGGCGCAGCGCAGGGTTTGGATTCAGGCTGGGAATGCTGTGGGTAACGGGAGGAGGGTTTTAGCTGTTGCTGAGCAGGGCTTGCCCTCCCCAAGGACTGCATGTGGGACAGTCCATGTCCCCTGCTGTGCCGGGGAGGTGACAAGGAGCTGGGTGGGCAGGACAGCGTTCTGAGGGATAGCCTACAGAGGGGTAGTCCAGAACACCCTCCTGAGCCTGGAAATGGGGCAAGCTGGGGCCAGGAGAGGGTGATCACTGCTGGGGTGGGCTGGGTGGGTGTGGATGGTCACCTCACAAACAGGGACAGGGACACGGCTGAGGTGTTTAATGCATTCTTTGCCTCCATCTTCAACACTCATCCCTCCATTCCCAGTGGAAAACATGGATTGTCCCATGGGACACTCCAGAGTCCTTGAGGAGGGCAAGCCCTGCTCTGTCGCACCCAAACCACTCCTTCATGATCCACAGCAGTGGATGCACAGCACTGGCAGGGTATTTTGCAGTCACAGAATCCACTTTAGCCTGTCTCCATGATGTGCAGTTCCCAGCCAGAGGTTAGGAAAGCAGCGGGTAAAGGGCAGAGTATTTGTGTTCCCTTGCTGTCCCCCCAGGCCCTGGGTGCAGGGATTTGCTGTGACAAGCCCAGCTAGGTTATTCAGTAAGTGTGTGTTGCTGTTAGGATGAATTTTAGCTGCATTTTAGCCTTGGTTCCTGCCCGGCTCAGAGAACTCTCCTGTTTGGAGTGAGCTGGGAGTTAAACAAAATGGTTGAGACAGGATGGGAAATGCTTAATAGTCTCCAAAGCAGTACGAATTTCTGCTCTTCCTTGCCCTCTTCTTCCACCTCCAAAGTGAGGTTTTGGTGAAAGTCTGCAAAGTGGCAGCTGCCAACAAATGGGTGAGTTCAGGTAGCCTGGAGGTCTGCAGAGCTTGAGGGACTTGGGGCTGTGAGAGAGGCAGAGGCCGTCGGCAGGATGTGCAGCTGCTTCCAGGGCTGGGCAGGATGGAAGTGGCTGTTCTGCAGTGCTGGGAGAGCTCTGGAGAGGAGAGGCTTCCAAGGGTTTCCATGTTTACCTGTGCTGGAGGTGCTGTGTGTCCGTGGTGGTGGCTCCAGGGTTAGTGTTGCACCTCACTCGACAGGATCCCAGGATGGCTCAGGCTGCAGGGAGCACAGTGGGCACCTGGTGGCACCTCCCTGCTCCAGCAGGGCCATCCCAGAGCCCAGGGCACAGCATTGTGTGCACACAGCTCTGCAACAGCCCCAGGGAGGAGAGCCCACGGGCTCTGTGCACAATGTGCTCAGGGCTGGGCAGTGCCCAGGGCAGAAGTTGTGCCTCCTGTGCAGGGGAATTGCTGGGCTCAGGCCCTGCCCGTTGCTCTGGTGCCATTGCTGGGCCCCCGGAGCAGAGGCTGGGCCCTGCTCGGAGCCCTCCCTGCAGCCAGGGACAGCCAGGCCTGAGGGCCCCTCTCAGCTGGGGCTCCTCTCGAGGCTGAGCAGCCCCAGCTCCCTCAGCCTTTCCTGGGCACCGAGATGCTCCAGGCCCTTCCTCAGCCCCGCAGCCTCCGCTGGCCCCGCTCCAGGAGCTCCCTGGCCCTGCTGTGCTGAGGAGCCCAGACTGCCTGGTTTGGGTTCAGCACAGGTGTCCTGCTTCTAGTTCTAGCCCCAGGATTAACCTCCTCTTTCTAATCCTTTCTATTGCTGAGTTATTACCAGACTTGGGGAGCTGGACTTCATTTTTATTGACCTGACTTTGCCTAAGCCAGGCCTGAATGCCCAGAGGACACAGTAAATATCAAACTTGGGGTCGTTCAGAGTAAGCCTTGCTTTGCCTCATGGTTGGCTGGGCTGGCTCAGCCTGTCCTAAATCTGTTCTGGTTTGTGTAAATATTTGCAGCCAGACCTCCCCTTCCACCCACTGCAGTCCCGTGTCTCACTAATGTGTGTCACCTTCGACTCTCTACTGCTGATCTCTGTTGGTTTTTCTGATATTTAAAAGCTCAGCCAGAGCAGAGTGACCTTCAGCCAGCACCACTCAGGGATGACCTTCCTTACCCTTCCCTTTCTACTTGTAGTGAAGATAAGTTCAGAATTTCATTTTTTTTGTGTGCATGTGTGTGTCAAGTGATCCTTTCACGAAGAACCCTGCAAATTACAATTCTGGAAGGAAGTGATGAGATTTTTGAACAGGAAAGAATTAACTTTAAACCTGAGAGCTGATAAAATACAAGGTTCTGCTCTGGCCCTCGCTCTCAGTAGCCCAGGGCAGTGGTGGAGTTGCCATCCCTGGAGGGGTTCAAAAACTCTTCATATCCCCTGTGCCTCTGGCCCAGGCCTGTTGAAGGGATTGCAGGTTAAGCAAAAACCCCCAAACCTTAACCATTATCATCAGGTGTTTTCAGAAAGGTGGAAAAACCTTAATTCAGGATAAACATGCATTGTACAATAAAGTTTCAGCACTAAGTGATATAAAAAATGCCTTTTGGAGCCTGCTAAAACGAGGAGTGGGGTTTCCCATCAGAAACGACGTTCTGATTAAACATTCTCTGCTCTGGTGCTGTGATGCTGCACTCGCCACGCTCAGTTACAAAAGGGGCAAAGAAAACTTCAAGACCAAAATTCTGATTTTTATGCCCCTCTTCTGTAAAGAGAAGCTACTGTAAGTACAGTAGGCCACGGCACACGGCCGGTTTTAAATACCTTGTTCTTGTTTAGGTCTCGTTTCCAGCTAAATATATCCATCCCAAGACATGAAGTATTCCCCAAGTGACTCTTGTTCTTAAAATACACTTCGGCAAAGGTCAGCCGAGCCCCTTGCAGCACCATTTCAGAGGAGAACATGACCATGCATTTTTCAGCTTCTCTTCTCCAATCCATCTGGAAGCCTCTCCAAGCACATCATCGGCTGAACATGCGAAAATATGTCCCAAGCTTCCCTGAGGATTTTAACCGAGGCACTGAAACCGGGGAAAAAAAATTCTGGCTTGGACCCCAGCTGATAGAAATCAGCCTGAATTCCTCGGCTCCAGCCCAGCTCCTTGGATTTATCCTGGTGAGGATGCAGGGGATGTGGAGGAAGTTATTTCACTGAATTGACTGCTTTGTCAAGAAGATTAACCTGAAACATTTGCACCGTTTCCGAGCAAATCTCTGTTGCCAGCACTGGAAAGGGTTTCATTCATCAGGACATGATTAATGAGGGCTGGCAGCTCCACACAGGAATCGGGACTTTTTTTTGGTTACAAATCTGATATGATTTAGGTTGGGCTGAGTTGTTTTATAGGCACGTTTTGGGAGCTGAGAGCACTTTGAGTTACTAATTCCTTTGGCTGGAGATTGCCTCTTGGAATTTATATCAGGGGAGATTTAACCTGGGCATTTTTATGGATTGCACTGCAGAATAAATAAACACAAGGTAATAGATTTAAAAAGCAGTGGAGCTGCAGGATGGGTGAGGGAGTGTTGGGAATAGGAATAATGGCACTGGATGGTCCTTAAGGTCCCTTCCCACCCAAACCCTTCTAGAACTCCACGATCAGTGAAATCAAAAACCTTGCAGCAAAATAGAAATACACGATTTGAGTTAAACAAGCAAATTCTTCAATTTCCTTTTCAGTTTCCAGGGCCTTTTCTTTCCCCCTGTAATGTTTAATGGCTCTGCATGGTTTTCATTCAATAATAAGTGGAGGGAGGATTGATTTTGCCTTCACTTGTGTAGCGGGAGCTGTTTGTTCATACGATTCCTTCATGTGCTTTCTGGCGTGCCATATGTGCTGCTGCAAGCCAGCACTAAATGCAGGGCTTTCAGCAGTGTGAAACAGATCTGAAGATCTCTCAGCTGTACCTCAGCCCTTAAAAAGGAGTTGTTTAAATGTACAGGTTAGACATGTGTATTTGCCGTCTGTAATTGATTTCCTCTTGACCTGTGCCCATTTATCAGCTGAAAGGGAGCATTTTTATTCCTGCTAGCAGGAATCAGGCCAGGCTGGGTGCTGGCTCTCTCGAGCACTGAGTGGGAGGGGAATGGGGACACAGTTTGTGAAATGTCACCGGTGTAAACACATCCTCCTGAGCCTCAGGCACAGGAGCAGCCAGCACATGGATTTTCTTCAGGCAGGGGAGGCTGCCGGCTGCTTCTGGTAGAATTCTCCAACCAGAAGAGTGTTTGCAATCCAGAGAGGCCGTAACGTGGCAATATTTTCTTTATTTTGTAGGCATGTCTGGTTTATCTTGACTATTTGGCCACAGTTTTTCCTCCTGAGCGTGATGCTGGTGACTTCTGACCCTTTGTTAAGTGCTTCAGATTTTGTTGGCTTCTTCAGCCTTGGCTCATTTGACTCTTTCCTTACTTGAAACTTCTGAAGCCACTTCAGACTTTGGGCCACTCCTGTTGTGGTGCCAGCCCAGAGGGCTCAGTGAGGCTGCTCAAGGTGGGTTGAGAAGATGCTCACACTCTAAAGAGAAGAGCTGCTGGTTATTTCTTCTACCTTTAAGCAAGCAAAATCCAGGTGGAAGAGCTGAGTGGTCTCAGCCTCTGCTGAGAGCTGGAAAACACTCAGAATTTTCCAAGCAAAGAACGGAGAAGCTGAGCTGGACTGGCTTCACTGCAGGATAAAATTGGAAAGCACAGAGGAGGAAGCAGCAGAAGTTGGAGGCTCACATCTCCAAAAGCCACCAAGCAGATTGCAGCACGAGAGTTTGGATTAGTTCAGGATCGTGTGAGGCTCTGGGAGCTGTCCCTGCTTTAGACATTTGATATTTCTCCCGATGTCATGTTAATGAAGCTGGGAAAGTGCCCGTTTCAAGGCTACTTTTCTTCAGAAGGGCTCAGTAAAAGTCACCATCTGCTACCAAATCAGTGCAGAAAAACAAGTCTCCCTCTAATCTCGGTTCCTCTCTAAGCCTTGAGGTCATGCTGGTAATTGCTGACATTCCCTGAGCTCCTGTGTAAATTTTACCATAATTTCAGCAGTCCAGAATCCCTTGCCATGAGAAGCTGGGAAGGTGGCTGAGGAGTTTAGCAGTGGGGGCACACAGTGCTTTTACCTAAGGAGTTCCCTCTTAAAACCTGAGTGGAGCAATGAATTGTTCATCTGGGAGCAGGGATTGTGTGGCAGTTGCAGAGCTGGGGCATCACGGGCATTCCAGGCGTTCCTGATGGAGTTTGTTACCGTTTCCTGGAGCTCCTCTGCTCTGGGGATTTTGGTGATGTTACATCTCAGCCCCTGCCTCGGAGCAGGTTAACACCCACCTTGGCCTGGGTTTTAACACGATTTTTCAGTATTTCCTCGTGTCTGTTGACCTTCTCAGGGCTGCTTGGAATGGGAAGTCAATCCTGTCCCTCTCTGCGAGAAAATTAAATGGTTGTTTGCCTTAACTGGCAGGGATTCGCAGCTGGCACCGGGAGCCTGCCCACCGCATGCAGATGATTTTGCTGCCTCCCTGCTGGAAAGCAACTGGGAAGCTGTCATCTCCTTAAACTCCTACATGCTCTGGAGAGCTGCTGTGCCAGCTGCCAAAGCCTGACTGGTGGTTTTAATGGCATACTCTTTGCTTGGCATCCGGCTTGATGCAGAAACGGGGCAGCACCCGTGCCTCAAAAGCACAGCAGCGTGAAAGGAAAGCTTTGCCCACTGCTGAGGCTTCCGAAGGTAAAACCACGGCGTTTCCACTGTACAAATCCCACGCTGGATGAGTCTTTCCAGCCGTTTTCTGAGCCAGTTGCACATCCATAGGTGAGAGCAGAGCAGCTGTGGTGAGGAGCCTGTCTGAAGAGAGCAGCAGGAGTAGCTGTGATGTGTCTGATACCACTCAAACACCGTGGGATGAGTGCAGGAGGGGTGCTGGGTGTCATGGAGATGACACATCTCATTGCTCTTTCAAAGCAGTGTTTATTAGTGCTGGAGAAAGGGAGGGACAACCCCTGGGAATCTCGGAGCGGGCCCTGCCTGGGGTGCAGACGGTTCTGCGGGGTGTGCGAGAGGAAATCATCGGCACTTTGAGGTGGTGACAGGGGCCCGCTGAGCTCAGAGAAAATCCACGGCAGCGTAGAGTGCTTTTGTTAATTTTAGATTCCGTGTCTGTGTGTGCAGTCCTTTTTTTGTGGTTTTAAGGTTTCTTTTTTTATGTTTCACTCGAACTGGGAGTGATTCAGTTGCTGGTGAGTTCAGACTGAAGGAGGCTTTAGATAGAGACAAGAAATAATGAGGGATTTCCCCCTCTCCTTGCTAGGAGACGTTTCTGTTGTGCAGAACTGCTGGGGTGGCTTGAGGAAAGGCTTGGACTCCCAGTATCTCCAGTGTCCACCACCCATCCTGGACAAGGGAAGGAAAAACACCTTCTCCTTCATCCCTCCAACCCCAGCACCTCTCTGGTCCACTCGGCCACGAATTAGTGCAAAGCCAAAGGAGGATCAGCCAAGTCATGCAAGGTGAGGCGGATTCCCATCCCTTGCTCCCTGGGCTCTCGCTCCAGGCACAGCCAGAGCTGGGATGTTTGGAGAGGCTGTGAGCTCTCCTTCCCAGCGGTTTTCCAGGAGTTAGCTGCTCAAAGCCAGCCAAAGCGAGGGTGTGAAAAGAAGGGGAGTTTTGGAGAAAAATGGGGAAAAATCCCTGGAGTGCTATTTTGGAAAGCACCTGCCAGCTGAAGGCAGGCTCCATCTCCTGCTTGCTGCCCAGGGAAGGTCTCCTTTGGAAGTTGGGATCCAGGCACGGACTGGGATAAAGCACCACTGGTGACGCATCCCATGGGGAATGCTGCAGAAGCTGGATAACCCCTACAAAAGCAAATCTGGCTGGATTGTATTTCAGTGTTCCTTGGGAACATCTCATGTGAGACAGGAAAAAATTACGTTCGGCAGGGTGGGAATTTTTTCCACATCTCCTCTGTTGACATTTCTTCCAAAGTTTGGGTACTGCTAAGATCAGCAGTTTCCTATGGGAAAAAACGGGAACAGAACACGGCTCTTGCATAAGAAAGCAAAATAAAGCCCTTTTCAGAAGAACTGCCTTTATTTCTTGCTTAATGCCTGTGAAAGTGATTAGTGAGTGAGAAAAACCTCCAGAAAATAAATGTTCTGGAGCCTCCAGAATGTAACTTATTGCAGAATGATTTAGGGATTCAGTGTAGTAGTTTCCACGCCAGAAATCAAATATTCCACAGGAGTTTTGTCCCTGAGCTGAATTTACTGAGCACAATGCATTAAAAAGCTCTAGTCCCAGCATTATCTCACTCCTTGAGAAAAAAGCCTCCCATTCTCACTCTGTGCCTCCAAGGACCCCTTGCTTCAGTTCATTTTTAAGGTCACTGAGATGAATTCATTTGCATTCCCAGTCAGAAATGCTATAAATTGTTTGATCAAAACCCTGCTTTTTTTATTTTTTGTCAGTCTTCCCACTCGTTTTATGTAATCTCAGTCTGGTATTTTTGGAAATCAGGCCTGCCCGGCTGTGTCGTGCACTGAAATTGTCTCACGGTGGAAGTCTCCAGGGATTCAGGGCCTCAGCAACCTGAACAGGCAGAGCCAGTGTCCCTGAAGGAACCATTCTCCTGTGGGGAGTGTCCCTATTTCCCTAAAGGTTATGGATTTTGATGGTAATTACCAGTCTTAGAGAAAGGCATTTAGGAATATTTCCTGTTGATCTCCCTGTCAGCATCCATTTCCCAGCAAAATGTGTGTTTTCCTGCAGACCTCAGAGACCGGGATTGGAAGATAATTACTGTAATAATGGCTTTGGCCAGCACAGCCTGAAATGTTATTGTAAATAATATTGGGGTAAAAGATGCTGGGACGAGAAAAAAATCTCCCCAGAGGTCTGCAGTTGGGACTGAACTGCTGATAGTAAAGGTTATGGAATTATGGAATCATGGAATGGTTTGGGTTGGGAGGGACCTTAAAGCCCTTCCAGTTCTGACCATGGGCAGGGACACCTTCCATGGACCAGGTTGTTCTTGGTCCAGCCTGGCCTTGGGCACTGCCAGGGATCGAGGGGCAGCCCTGTGCCAGGGCCTGCCCACCCTGCCAGGGAACAATTCCTTCCCAATATCCCATCCAGCCCTGCCCTCTGGCACTGGGAAGCCATTCCCTGTGTCCTGTCCCTCCATGTCCTCATCCAAAGTCCCTCTTTATCTTCCCTGCAGGCTCCCTTCAAGCACTCCTCTCTCCTCCTTGTTTGGTATCCTACAAACCTCATCATGAGAGGAATCAATGCCCAGGAATTCTAGCTCTGGGTAATTGTGGAAATGCATTTGTAGAGGCAGAGAAAAGCAGAACCGAGCTGCACAGCATCACTGCCGGCTGCTGGATACAGGGAAAAAAATGGAAATCAGCCCAGGAAATCAACCCCTGCTCCCCAGAAAGGCAGCAGGAGCACAAGGAGGTGCTGAGTGAGGGCTGAACTTTGCAGGGTTCTGGCTTACACAGGGAAACACAGGCTGGAGAGCTGGGTTCCAAACCCCAGGGACTGGGATAGATTTAGGAGTTACAGGCTGGAGAGCTGGGTTCCAAACCCCAGGGACTGGGATAGATTTAGGAATTACAGGCTGGAGAGTTGGGTTCCAAACCCCAGGGACTGGGATATATTTAGGAACTGAGGTGTTGCTTTGCTCCATGCAGGTCTGGAAAGCGTGCTGGTGGTGCTGCAGCCAGGACACAATGGCTCATTCTCTCTTTTGTTTTGATGATGGAAGACTTTCCTGCAGCGGGATCTGGCTGAGCGTGGGCTCTGCTCCTCCCCCGTGGCCCCTGGCTCTTGGCTATTTTCTTTTATTACTTGTGGAGAGAAGAATCACCGTGGCCTTTCCAGTGAGAGTGAGGGCAGAGCTCAGTGCAGCCTTCCAGGGCCTGAGAAAGCAGTGGGGGCACTTCTGGCACAGGGAGATAGGACAAGGTTCTGCACTAAAGAGGGGAGATTTAGGTGGGATATTGGGAAGGAATTGTTCCCTGGGAGGGTGGGCAGGCCCTGGCACAGGGTGCCCAGAGCAGCTGTGGCTGCCCCTGGATCCCTGGCAGTGCCCAAGGCCAGGCTGGACATTGGGGCTTGGAGCAGCCTGGGACAGTGGAAGGTGTCCCTGCCCATGGCAGGGGTGGCCCTGGATGGGCTTTGAGGTCCCTTTCATCCCAAACCACCCTGGGATGATGCATCTGCAGATTCCAGAAGTGGCAGCAGAGCCCCACTCCAAAAGCTCACACCCCAATCCGGTGTAATTAGGAATTAAAGGGAATCTCCTGCTAGGGAAGTGAGGGACTCTGAGCCGGGGAGTGCTGGAAGTGGCCAGGATTTGCTGCCAAGATCCCAGGCTTGTTTTCCAACCTGTGAGCAGAGCCTGGTTGCCTTGGGCCATCCCATCCCACAGGGCTGCTCTCATTGCTAGGACTCAAATCCCTCTTGGGTCTCCATTGAAGTTTAATAATAGTGTGATTCAAGCAGGATTTCACCATGGATGTCTCAGCCATCCTGCCCTCCTCTGCTTTTATATGGAATTTTCCCCTGACTTGTCCAGGGGAAGAACAGTTTGTCTGCAACGTGAATCCACAGAAATTTTGGCAGGCGTTCCGTGAAAAGGGCATTTGAAAACCTGATCCACTGGAATTCCATCTTTAAAGGGATGGAATAGGTTGAGTAACAACTTCTACTTGGTGGTTTCTTGGCTTAAAAATACGTATTTTCAGCAAACTGGTTTGGAAACAGTATTTCATTCTTGATTTTGCTCTTTTTTTTCAGAAAAGAAAGGGTAGAATTTGTTGTGCATTTATCTCACTGAATTCTTTTGTCCTTAGCTGGTGTATTTCTAAATCCTGCCTTCCTTCTTATATTACATATGGAAGCATTCTCAGTTTAGAAGGAGGGCTATATATGGAATATACTCACCAAAAGGAAAACAAACCCGAACTGAAAATCCTGTTGGCTCCACATGGGGTTTTTTAAACTGTCAGAAAAGTTTAAGGTCTGGATCCAAGAGAAACAGAGCAGTTTCTGTAAGAAGTGACTGCCATAATGTGAATAATAAAATAATCTACCGTACACATCTGGGGTCGCCTGGAGGATCTGTGCTGCAGAGGAACACTGATGGCAGACAGATGTTTTACCCCAAGTTCTGTTTTACCCCAAGTTCTGTTAGATCTGGGTCAAAAGCTGAGTTTCCATTGTTGCTTCTCCTTCCCTGAACCACCAGAAATGTGTTTTATAGTGGGGTCAAAAGCTGAGTTTCCATTGTTGCTTCTCCTTCCCTGAACCACCAGAAATGTGTTTTATAGTGGTGCCAAAACTGGTTTTAAAGGCTGCAGGCAGCTCCCAGCAATCAGATCCCATTCTGCACCTCGCCTTTGGCAATGACCCGTGCACTTGCCAGGGTATTTTTCACTGCCATGAAAGGATCTTCAGTGGTTTTGATATAATCCCCTCGTAACCCCTCCTTTAAGGGTGTGTGAAATAGGATATTTTAAATAAATGTGTGGGGTTTTCATCCAGCAGAGGTGCAGATGTTGGTGTCAGACTCCAGCTGAGGCTGTGAGCAGAACCACAGAATATCCTGAGCTGGGAGGGACCCACAGGATCATCGATCCAACACCTCATCCCAACAACCCCACCCTGGGCATCCCTGGCAGCGCTGCCCAAACGCTCCTGGAGCTCTGGCAGCCCCGGGGCCGTGCCCATTCCCTGGGGAGCCTGGGCAGTGCCCAGCACCCTCTGGGGGAAGAACCTGATCTCCAACCTGACCATCCCTGGCCCAGCTCCAGGAGCAGAGAGGAGTGAAGTCCTTGTGCTGGAGGAACGGAGCAGAAATGCAGTGGCTCATTAAGACCCACCGCTGGGGTTGCTGGCTGTCATCAGGGCAGTGCTTCCCACCTGGGATTGACTCGCTGGGAGAAGATACAAGAGGAATGAAAGAGACTGGCAGTGCTCAGCACAGTGATTTTGAGGCTGCTTATGCAATCTGAGACCTTCAGTGCAAAATCAATTACGGAGACAAGAAGCAGGCGCCGACAAGGCAAACATTATTGCTGTAGAGCTGTTTCATTATGGATCGATCGCCCGATGTCTCTGCTGCCGTCGCTCTCCTCCTCGTACCCTGCTCACATCCACACAGAGCAATCCAGGAAGATTCCTTGGTCCTAATCTCCCTGTGCCTGCTGGCAAGCTGGAATTTGCCAGGTTAAATGGGGTTTGTAATTAAGATACAGGATTTTCCGCTGAGGTTTGTCCCGTATCGCAGACTTTTGTTGTTAAATAACAAAAACCCCGCCGCGCCTTCACGGAGCTCTTGCTCTGTTCATTACTTGGGAATAATTCCAGGTATTGGGCTGTTCCCTAAAGCTGCAGGGAGGAGGGCTCAAGCACAGAGTTTTGTGTCCCACATCTGGATGGCTAAAGGGAATTTGCTTTAATATTCCTGTATGATTTTAATGTTTTACAGCAGGGGGAAGATTCCAACCAGCAGAATTATTTCTGCCAAAGCCTTTCTGAGGATCAGGGAATCTGCACCCAGGAAGTTGTGTGGAATTGCTTTGACTGCTTTTCTCAGGGAAAAGCCCAAATACTTTGGCTTGTTATTTCTGGGGCTTGGCTTTGAGGTAACCCTGCTCACCTTTTGGGTTTGGCTTTTATTTCCCTGGGAATCTCTTAATAAAAAGGGATTTTAATAAGAAACTTCAAGCTGGGTTAACAGGCTCAGATTTCCAGAAATGTCCATTGATCCTTCAGACGGCTGAAGAGGGAATTGATTGGGGAAGGCACCAGAGAGACCCTTTCCATATTGGAGGGTTTTGAGAAGTCTCCTGCTGGGCGTTTTCAGAAGGGGATGTGCTGGGAATCAGATGAATTTGGGAAGTTGTGGCACAAGCAGAGCACAGGACAGCAGAGCACCTCGGGGCTCATGGGGTTTTTCCTGCTGCCTGCTGCCTCGGGAGGCTTTTGCTGGTTCCTTTGGAATTCCAACACAATCCCTCTCCTCCGGCCCCTTGTTCTTCACTCTCATGGCACGCTGGAATGTCTTGTTGCTTTAATAAATTGCCTAAGCACAAAAGCAAGCCCTGCTGGGATATTTCTGTTATCATTTCTCTGTGCTTCGGCAAACGCTTACTCGGGTCCCAAAAATATGAGGTAATTGGCAAACAGGCTGAGAAATGCTCCAGGAAGTGTTTGTTTGTGATAGATACGAGTGGTTTGGACAATCTGGTTCCTCGTCATGTTGGTAGGAAATGATATCCTTGCATCTTACCGAAATAATGAGATACAGTTTGCCAAAGGAAGTGTGGATGAGCCTCCCCTGTGAAGGTATTGACGTTTTTAATGCGCCTTTATGGTCCTAAGAATGAAGCAAACAGGGAGAAAAACCCTCTCTTTAGTGTCTTTTGCATTCCGTGGAGGTAATTGAAAGAGTTGGAGAACTCTGGTTTTCATTAGAAGGGAAAGAAATTCCAATTTATTGAATCATTTCTGTTTGCAGGTTTATGAAATAGCTTATTTGTTCAGGCAAATGCCAAGAGGCATCTGCAGCTCTGATAACCCGAGACATTAACTCTGCTCAGACATTATTTTTGCTTACAGTCAGGAGAATAGAAAGTTGACAGGGAAATAATGTGTTTTAATGAAGTATTCATCACTTCTCCCCATTTTTCATCATTAAAACATCCATTTCAATTTAGAAATGGACCTGGGAAGTCATGAATTCTCTCATGCAGAACAGATGGTTTGCAGCGCAGATGGAAAAAAATTCAAGCTGTTCCTAAACATCAGTCTGTGTATTTTAAGCAATTAACTGCTTTTCCTGGAGCTAGAATGGGTCAGTTCCTTTCTCCTTTTGCCATGGCAGAGGTGAGTTACCCAGAGTGATTAAACTTGTATTTGTTTCTAACCAACTAAACGAAGCTCTTATTTGAAATAGTACCTTGGATTAGACACAAGGGGTATCATTTTGGGTAGCTCAGAAGGATTTTGGGGCATTTTTGTGGTTCTCTTCCAACCAGTGAGGGCTTCTTGAGGTTCCTTTGTGGCCCACAGTCACAATGGAGTGTTCCATCCACGCTTCTTGGGCTGAGATCCTCCTCCTGCTTCCCCTGGAGGTGGGAGGACAGGGTGTGATTGCTCAGTGTTTCTGTGCTGGTGTTAATTAGCTCGTTAATTTGCCGTGGTGCTCGTTGTGGTTGCACTGAGCATATGGCTGTGTCTGGCAGGGGCGTGACCTGTAGGATCTGCTGTGTATGTGTATCTATATCCCATATATTTATATTTATTGCTTTTTTGTCTGGCTCCTCTGATGGAGCACTTGAGGGTCACCAATGAGGTTTCATGAGGTGAACGGAGAGGGAATTTTAAATGGGCCAATAGTGACAGGAGAAGGGGAATGGTTTTAAATAGAGGGCAGGGCTGGATGGGATTTTGGGAAGGAATTGTTCCCTGGGAGGGTGGGCAGGCCCTGGCACAGGGTGCCCAGAGCAGCTGTGGCTGCCCCTGGATCCCTGGCAGTGCCCAAGGCCCAGAGTATAGATCCCAAAGCAAGGACTGCCTGCATAAAGTGTGATTTTCATGGACTTGGAGCAGGTTCAAGCTGCTGGATTTGCTTCTGATTGGAGCTTTTGGAGGTGGGAGTTCCCTTTTCTGTCTGTGTGCTCGCTGTGATCCGGCACACACCCTGGGAAACGCTCGGCAGTGCATTTCATTCTCCAAGATAATCCTTTCAGGAGCATTGCTAAACTTTCCTGTGAGGTTCAGAGCTTCCTGATAACGTTGGATCATGGATTCATTGGAGGGTTTGGGCTGGAAGGGACCTCAAAGCCCATCCAGTGCCACCCCTGCCATGGGCAGGGACACCTTCCACTGTCCCAGGCTGCTCCAAGCCCCAATGTCCAGCCTGGCCTTGGGCACTGCCAGGGATCCAGGGGCAGCCACAGCTGCTCTGGGCACCCTGTGCCAGGGCCTGCCCACCCTCCCAGGGAACAATTCCTTCCCAATATCCCATCCATCCCTGCCCTCTGGCACTGGGAAGCCATTCCCTGTGTCCTGTCCCTCCATCCCTTGTGAAAAATCCCTCTCCGGCCTTCTTGTAAATCCCCTTTAGGTACTGGAGGGATCTGAGATGCCTTGGGATGTGCTTGGAATCTTACATTTCTGGGGAACTGTGAGATCTTTACATCTCTGATGTGTTTGGAATCTTTTAAATTTGCCACGCTGCAGGACTGGCTTCACCTGATGTGTGGGTGAACCTTCATCACCACATCCACGATGGGATTTGGCCCAAGACGGATAAAATCCCGTGTTTTGGGAGAGCTGAGGATCAGCTTCCAGCTTACAAAGGTGTGTGTGGTGGGTGCTGTGGCCAGAGCGATTTCAAAGCCTCCAACTCTGCTGATTTTTGAATGGAAAACCTGCAGAGATGCTTTATTTTCCACATCCCTCAGCTCCCAGGAGATCAAAGATGTTCTTGGGGTATTGCAGCCAGTGTGGCCTCACGGGACTGCAGGATCCATGTCGGGTGCAACACTCAACAGGGCCAGGCCTTCACTGCGGCCCAGGAATGCTTTCCTGTGGATAAACCATGGATAAACCACGGATAAATGCTGGGGCTGTGTTCTCCCTTTGTCTGGGCAGGACCAGCCCTGCTCCAGCCACCTCTGGGAGCAGACATGGAGCTGTGGCTCCAGAAGGAAGTTGACTTGATGTTCACCTCTTCCCAAAGAGCCCTAACAGCTTCCTGTGAAATCCCGAATTTAGACAAGCTGGCATCTTTCTCCTCTATAAAAGCCAACATTTCACATGGTTTATCAGCCTTGTGTCTTTTCCCAGCACTGCTCCTGTCTGACAGGCTCCATGTCCAGGAGGTTTCCAAGGATTCCTGCCAGCTCCTCCCTCAGCAGTGCCCCTGAAGGAGGCTCAGGATGGGGGCTCCGAAGGGGGCTGCTCTCTGCGCTTCCCTTCTTTCCTCCCAGGACCCCAAACATTTCCATTCCTGTTTACAAGAATAGGTTAATAAATTTCAAAAAGCAGATTACGTGAGGTTTTGGGTTTGGTCCGGAGCTGTGGGACCTGTACTGAGTGAAATGAAACACAATAAGGAGCTCTAACCACAACAGAACCATGGAATGGTTCGGGTTGGAAGGGCCTTAAAGGTCATCTCCTTCCACCCCCTGCCATGGGCTGGGACACATTCCACTATTTTAGGGTGCTCCAAGCCCCATCCAGCCTGGCCTTGGACACTTCCAGGGAAAAGGCATCCACAGCCTTTCTGGGCAGCACCTTAGAGCAGTACTAGGTGTCCCAGAGGAAAAACACAGGCAGTATAAAGTGTTTTCCAGTTGTGCCCAGAGAAATGTGAGTACTGGGGAAGTGTCAGGTCTGACATTCCCATTCTGCTGCTGGAGGGAAGGAGCCCTTAAATTCCTGCAGATTTCACCTGTAATAAGTGCCATAGTCAGAAATATCAGTGTGGACAGTGCCCACGGCTCGGAATGAAAATCAAATTCAGCCTCCCCTTGGATTTTCAGCTTCCTTTCTTCCTTTCCAGCAAGAAAATGATGGATCACTGGTGTAGTTGACACATTGCTGGGATTATTTCAGGTGATCTGCTGGGAATGTGAAGTTTCTGATGCTTTTTTTCCTTGGCTTTGAGCATTTTGCTGCATTCCTGGGCTGCGAGAAGAAGCCCAGCTGAAGAAGAGCTGGAAATACATCCCTGTACACAAAGATTGGACATGCTGGGGTGGCACCTCAGCAATTGGTCACGACCCAGATGAAATAAATACCAGATCGAAACCAGCCAGAAATAGGCACCAGGTAAAAGCCACATTCAGATTCAATTTCCATTCTTTAAATTGCTCCAAGGGGATTTAAAAAATCCTGGCAGCATAAAGGCCAGAGAGAGGCAGGAATGTCCCATCGTTGGTGCATATTTCTGTGTGCTAATCAGCCAATAGCCTTGATAGCTGAAATATTATCCCAGTGCATCAAACCTCCATTTCCCAGCGAAGGGAAAAAGTCCTCTGCACATCTTGGCTGCTGTCACCTTGTAGGTTATGATAAACAGCTGTGGAACAAAGAGCCCCAGAGGAAGTGTGAGCACCAAACCTCCCTCTCAACTTACTGCACTCAGAATTCCTGAGTGTATTTCACTTTTCTTAAAAAGAACTTGGATAAATGTTATTTATTCCCCTGGGAGCCTCGAACTGCACAGGGGATCGGGGGAGTCGCCGTCCCTGGAGGTGTTGCAGCACCGTGGGGATGTGGCCCTTGGGGACGTGGTTTAGTGGTGGTGGTGCTGGTTGGACTTGATGATCATGGAGGTCTTTTCCAGCCTTAACAATTCTGGGATTCTTTGCAGTTATTTGTAATATTTTCACCTGGAAACCTAAAGCGTTTCCAGATTTTTCTTGGGAAATAGCCATGAATTCAGAAATCACCGGAGTTGCAAAAACCATTTGCTTTTTGAAGTCCAAAGCTCACTAAATTACTCCCCAAACTGTATTTTGTGAGGGGCTGTGTTGACCCCAGAGGCACTGAGCTGTTCTCCTCCATCCCTCCTCCTCCTCCACGAGCTCCTGGGTTGGATGTTCCTCCAAGGACCAGATTTTTGCCTCAGGGTCTCAATCCTTGAAGTTATTATTTAATGGCCGAGTGGCTGTGGGTGTTAAACCCCAACCCACAAAATACAAGTTGCAGACCTCGTGGAGGGCACAGACTGTGGGGTGGGAGGAGGTCCCTCCCCGTCAGGTCACGGCTCTGTGGACTCCTGCAGGTTCCTGCTGGCGTTTTCTGCTCCTTTCTGATGAAGCATTCTGGCTGGCCAGAGGTGCTCCTGGTTTGGATGCAGCGCTGCAGCCTCGGGGAAGGTGGGGCAGCAGGAGCTCTGCTCTGTGCTCAGCAAGGTTTGGACTCAGAGCTTGCAGGGGAGGGAGGGGGATGGCGCTTTCCCTCTGCTCCGTGCTCCGAGTGCCAACGCCAGCAGCAGCCCCAGGCACACCAAGGGCAGGGAAAGTACGGTGAACTTTAAGGATTTTTGGGCCTTCTGGCGCAGAGTTCAGTCCCAGAGTTTGGCAAAGATGAGGCAAACCCAGCTGGCAGAGCAGAGCCAAGAGGACATTTCAGAGTGGTGAGGGTTTATTAGATCATGGAGCCACTGAAGGAGCAGTGTTTGCACACCCCCAGGGGCATAATTTTCTTAAAATAAAAAGGCATTTAAATAATAAAACTTACAGGAATAATTCCTTCTAATATTGAACTTTCTGGGTTAAAATATCATTATTTGAGATGCGCCTAAAAACCCCTGTTATAAACACCTCCCTAGTTGAAGTCTGAGAGAAGGGCAGTGTGTTCTCACTGAGGAGATCTGACAGGGACAGGGACAGTTTTGGGGTAAATTCAGCAGCTTTGGGTACCTGGTGGCTGTTTCTGCTGTCCCCAGGCCATTCCAGCTCCCATTAACACTCCCCATCTGAGGTGTCTTTCATTCCCAGTGTGTTAACCCACAGCGAGTATGGAGCAGCAGAAAATGATAAAAAAATATATTTTTTAATATCTTTGAAATCGGCCCTTTGTGTTGCCTGTTCCTGCGGGGCAGCTCTGAGAGGTGATTTTCTGCCAGGGTCAGGTTTGGGTTTCCTCACTCCAGATCCTCCTGATGAGTTTTTTGTCTCCTGGTGCAAAGGGAAAAGCAGGGCTGAGCCCCACACAACAAAATCACAGAATTCCAGAGTGGTTTGGGTGGGAAGGGACCTCAAAGCCCATCCAGTGCCACCCCTGCCATGCCAGGGACACCTTCCACTGTCCCAGGCTGCTCCAAGCCCCAGTGTCCAGCCTGGCCTTGGGCACTGCCAGGGATCCAGGGGCAGCCACAGCTGCTCTGGGCACCCTGTGCCAGGGCCTGCCCACCCTCCCAGGGAACAATTCCTTCCCAATATCCCATCCATCCCTGCCCTCTGGCACTGGGAAGCCATTCCCTGTGTCCTGTCCCTCCATCCCTTGTCCCCAGTCCCTCTCCAGCTCTCCCGGAGCCCCTTTAGGCCCTGCAAGGGGCTCTGAGCTCTCCCGGGAGCCCTCTCCTCTCCAGGTGAGCACCCCCAGCTCTCCCAGCCTGTCAGACTCCCTCCCTCCCCTGTTCCTGGCCACTCCAGACAAATCCCATGTTGGAGGTGTGTGGGAAGTGCCCTGACAAGTGGAATGAGCCGGCCCCACGCCTGGCTGGGGTTTCACAGCCTCCTCTTGCAGAGGGGCTGGCTGCTCCCACCCAGCTCAGCCCCCTGCCTGCAGAGATCAGGGCACTGCCTTCCCCGCCCTTTCCTGGGCAACAGGACTGGGACACAAATTTCCTCCGTGCTTTGGAGTGGGTGCAGCCTCTGTGTTGTTGAATCCTTCAGTTCCAAGCGTGTCTCCGGCCTTCGAAGCCCCTGGATGATGTCAGTTCGTGTGACACTGGGCCCTGCTGTCCCCATCGCTGCTTTCAGGGCCTTGGTGGCTGCAGGGAGGGACCAGCGGGGCCTTTCCAAAGCTCTCCTCGCTGGGAGCCCTTCATTTCGGGAGCACACGTTGGCGTGGGGGGACAGCAGGAATCCTGGTGGCAGAAATCGTGTCGCAGAGGAAGATTTCTCTCATTTCCAGGCCTTTTCTGCAGGTTTGGAAATGTCAATGCACAGCACCTTGGCTTAACCCGGCGTGGTGCTGCAGCAGCCGCGGCTGAAGGGCCTGAGGGTGGCTCTGGGCTTGGTATCAAATATTCCCTTATCACTCCTGTTTGATCTGGAGCTGTGAGCCTGTGCCAGGTCACCGTCCTGTGATGAGCAAACCCCCGTGCTCTTGGATCCTTTAAGGAGGTCAAACCCCAGTTTTGTGCAGCTTTTCCTGCAAGATGAGCGTGCAAGGGAGTGTTTTCCCGTGTGTTTGTACGTCTGAGCTGATCTCTGAGTTGAATTCCTCCCTTTACATCGTTCCTGTGTCTCATTTGCAGCCGAGGTGGAAATAAAAAGCAATAAGCTGTTTACAGCTTGGCAAAAAATTTAGGAATAGAGGAAATCTTGCAGGAAAGCTTTTTCTCTTCGGGTTTCCAGTCTGGGGTGGAGATCAAAGGAGCCCTGATACATGGCTGAGCTCTTGGATGCTCCTCTGTATGAAACTGGACCTCTGAACCAGCTGGGATTTTCAGAACACTGCTTCACAGGAAATATTTATTGTTCTAAGGAGGGAAAAAACATCCCCAGGAGTTTAGTTGGAAATGCCTATTTTCCAAAAGAAATATTCCCCAGCTGAAAAAGTGGGGCATGAAAATGCCTTCCACATTGAGGGATGAATTTCATGGGTTTTCCTATCTTCTTCTTAACCCCTCAGAGACCTCATCAGCCAATTACACCCAAATTTCTGCTTCCTTTAAAAGCTCTGCTAAAACCCAGGGTGTTGTAGGGATGGGTGGGAGCTGGAGTTGGCTCTGGCAGTGACAATGTGGCCACTTCAGTTTGTAATCTTTGAAGAGCACTGAGGGCAGCAGGTCGGCTCCTCCCCTACTGTGTTCCCTGGAGGGACACTGTGGTCCCAGATAAAGAATCCCAGAATCTTGCGATGGTTTGGGTTGGAGGGACCTTAAAGCCCATCCAGTGCCACCCCTGCCATGGCAGGGACACCTCCCACTGTCCCAGGCTGCTCCAAGCCCCAATGTCCAACCTGGCCCTGGGCACTGCCAGGGATGGGAATCACCCGCCTTGGCTGAGTTGAGGGTTCAGGGATGGCTCTTGGAAGGGTGATGAGTTCCAGATGCTGAGTGGGAGGGCAGAGCTGGTGCAGTGCAGCTGGCAGCTGGTAAGGATGTCCTTCGCTCTGAGACCCAGGATGAGAGAGCAAATCCTGTGGATCCGTCTTGGTGTTGATGGGGAGCAGCTCGGTGCATCCCTCTGCTCACCTTCGCTCTGAAACTCTGATTGAGTTATAACCCTGTGCAGGCAGGGGAGCTCAGGCAGGTGTTTGGATCCGACTGAGAGTTCCCCTCGTGGCTTCCCTGCCCTGTGGCAATCCTGGCAGCCTTTCCCTGGCATCCCCTGCGTGCCCATCCACAGAGCAGAGCTTTTGATCCAAGCCTCTGGCGGGACCTGCGTGCGTGAAATTCTTCATTTCCCTTCTCCTCCCCAAAAAACAAGAACCAGCGGCAAAGAGCTGGCCTTGGGCTGTGCAGGGATTTGAAGATACCAGACAGGATATGAATTTTCACGCAGGCAGTTTGCTGGAAGCGAGTGGAAGTGAGACAGGAGCATTAAATGCTGGCGCTCAGCTCCTCCTCTTTGGCAATCTGTTGGAAACGAGTCCCTAGGAACACGTTTGTGTTTTTGTCTGTTGGAGATGAGGAGCTGAGGTCACTGCTTTGAAAGTGTACGAATGGTCTGGGAGCGTGGGGGACCTTTCACAACCCGTTCTGTGTGTCAGGCACCCTGTGGGGTGCGGGCAGCCCCTCCCGGGGTTTGTCACAGCTGCTGGCTCCCAGAAAATGTGGGAATCCTTCCTTGCTGGGGACTGTGGTTTGCTTTTCCTATCAGTGCTGGCTGCCTGGGCTTTTTTAGGGGATGGAGCCTTCTCCATGGTCAGCAAATGGAAGTTGATTTCTTTTTGAAGTGTTTGAGGTTGGGCTGATCTTGGATTACAAGCCCGGAACAGCTCGAGTCTTACAGGCTTTTGGTGCTCAGGCCTAACGTGTGCAATGAGGTTGGGTTTATCTTTCAGGGCACATCCCAAAGGACTAAACCCTGTGACTGCTTGGGGAAGCCTCTTCAAGCTCAAACAAGCCTCACTTGGTCTGTCTGGAATTTTTCCCATGGAGCTTGCAGTGTTTTAATGCTCTCTGGTCCCTCCAAGAAGTGAGGTGACACCAGGCTGAGAACTCATGCAGGTGTTTTAGTGGAGAATTTGAGTTCTTGCACCTAACTCAGCTGTGTGAGGTTTGGTAGGGGCACTCCAGGCTGACCTGGACAGATCTGTCCAAGGGAAGATGGAGAGAATCTCCCAGGAGGGTCTGTGGGAAATGCCTGGAAATGCTGCAGGAGTGTGGGGCAGGAGGGGAGCAGTGAGCGTGGGAACAATCTTTGGAATGAGTTTAACACCAAACCAATGGCAAACAGCTCAGCCATCAGGATGTCTAATGGAATAAACACCTGGAAGCTGCACAGGGAGCAGCCCTTGGGACAGACCTGGGTATTTAAGGGTAACTTCTGGAAGGTCATAAATGCCCACGGGGTAGGAGCGTCCCAGGAGAAGGCAGCTCCCGTGGATCCAGCTCTCCTTGCCATGAATCTGCACTGCCGTGGAGCCAGCTCTGCCGTGAGGGCCTCCCTAGGCAGCTCCCCAGGGATCCTGGGCTGGAATTGCACCTTCCTGCCTGTGCTCCCTGGAGCTGCTGAGTGCGGGACTCCCTCTTGCTGGGAGTTTGGAGCACGTGGAGTGTCCGGCTGTGCTGTTGTGCCTTGGCTGCCTGTCTGTGCCGTGATCTCCCGTGGCACTGCCTCTGTGCTGGTCCATGGGGGCGGAGTGTGGGTGGGATACTCCTTTCCATGGCAGGAGCAAGGCGAGGATTGCAGTGCTGCCGCTCCCTTCAGCTCAGTTGTGCCGAACACTTGTGAAGCCGTGCCACAAATTGCCCAGATTTGCCTCGTGTCACCCCTTCCTGAGCTCATTAAACCAATTCCCTTCACTCAGCTGCGAATCTGCCCCAAAAGATGCCCGAGGCTTTGTTCCTACACGTGGGGGCATTCCCAGCAGTGTGAGGGGATGTGTGGGATGAGGCTGGAGGTGCTGCTGAGCTGATAAAGCAGGGACAGCCTGGGTGGGTGCAGCTGCCTGGGATGGTGTCGGCAGCTCCAGGGCTGCTCCAGCTCCTCCCTGGACACAGTCTCACCCCTGGCAGCTCCCAGGGGTCCTGCAAAGGCATAAGGATGGGTTTTTGTTTGATGGACTTTTATTCTTGCAAGAGGTAGAGCCAAACGCCTCTTCAGGCAAATGTGTGGAAGAACTGTGCCAGGTTTGTCAGCAGGTGCTGGTCCCTGGCGAGCTGGGTGTGGGTCAGCAGTGCCCTGCAGCCACGGGGACATCCCTGTCCTGGGGACGGCTCTAAAGCTGCCAGAGAGTGACCAAAGGAGGGACATGGGAATGGGGAAGGGTCTGGAGGGGCCACGCAAGGAGCAGCTGGGGGCACTGGGTTTGTGCAGCTGGAGCAGAGAACCCTGAGGGCAGAGCTCACTGGGGGCTGCAGCTCCCATCTCTGCTCCCTGGGACAGGGACAGCACCCAGGGAATGCTGGAGCTGGGCCAGGGCAGGCTCAGGCTGGAGATCAGAGAAAGGTGCTTCCCCCAGAGGGTGCTGGGCACTGCCCAGGCTCCCCAGGGAATGGGCACGGCCCCGGGGCTGCCAGAGCTCCAGGAGCGTTTGGGCAGCGCTGCCAGGGATGCCCAGGGTGGGGGTGTTGGGGTGTCTGTGCAGGGCCAGGGGCTGGATCCACGATCCTTGGGGATCCCTTCCAGCTCAGGATATTCCATAATTCTACAATTCTTCCTGATGTGTGACCCTCCCGAACTTCAGTGTCTGCTGAGCCTGCTGTGCCCCCTCGTTGCCTGGAGAAGGGCACAATCCGTGTGGGCACGGCTTCCAGTCCTTTCCATGGAGCTGTGCTACTCCTCAGCTCAGCAAAGCAGAATAATAATTCCATCTGGAGCTTTTGGGTGTCTCCAAAGGGGGTGGGACACCGGCGGTGCTCCCTGACCATCCCACCGGATTCTGGTGTCCACAGCCTCGTGCTGCTTTGAGTAGGGCACAGTGCTCCCGTGGTACAAGCCGTAGGAGATGGCAGCAGGAATATTTACGGTGCCCGGGTGTGGGGATGTGTCCCTGAGCACACAGAGGCTCTGTCCTAGGGGCAGCAGGGAATTGCGTCTCGGATTTCACGGAGCTCTTCCCTTTTCTCCTCAGGAAGCAGCGAATTGCAATGCAAATTGCCTGGCAATTGATTCTCAGCCAAATCAATTTCTGAAAGGAGTTTTGTTATTCGAACGGTCTCTAATGCACAGCCAGTATTAAAGGTTAAGAACTTGAGGAAAGAAAAGCAGGAAAATTGAGACCAGAACTCCATTACCGACATATTCACCTCCTTCCGTGCAGGAAAAGCACAAGTCCTGATGCTTTCACAAGGAGCTGTTGATGATTTCCAGTAGATCAGAGTGTAATTAAATCAATTTCCTATTAATGTGCTTTAATCGTTAAGAAAAGCTCATTAGGCAGCTTTTCATCCTGTGTCAGCAGCGTCTTGTTTGGGGTAAGGACCCGAGGATCCCAGGCTTACAACAGATGATTATAATCAGCTGTAATCCAGCTCTGAGCTGTGCTGGAGTATTGATTTGTTACAAAACCCAGCCCAAAGCATGTTCTTCAATTGAAACACAGACGGTATTGGCTGCAACTGCTGGATCAGAGCTCCTGTCCAACAAACTGAGCTCCCCAGGCTGCTCCTGGGCCCTTCCTGTGCCACAGCTCCCCTGCCCCAAGGAGCCTCTCCGAGACTTTTTGGCCCTGGCACGACACCGAGTGCCTCAGGATCGGTGACAGGGGATGGTCTCGGTGCCCTGGGGGGGAAAAGAGCCTTGTAGTAAACATTCCCTTTCTCGGAGGGGTTTGTGTGTAGAAATTCAGTGTGAAAATGGTTTATTTTGCCTTGGAATGGCCGATTTTCCACTCTGACTCGGGGTGGTTTGCTCTGATTTTTGCTAAACTGATTTTTAAAGAGGTTTAAGTGTTACTTACCCAGTCCCAAGGAGGTTCAGGAGGGGAGATTTAGGCAAAGCCCACATGAACGTGGAATTGTAAAAAGAAGTATTTAGAGCTTGATTCTGGGCCTGATTTAGTAGATTTTGGTAATGTTCCAATACAGATTTGCAGATTGAAAGCAGCTGTTGCGTGGCTGAGGGGAGGCTTTGGGGCAGGACAGGGAGGATGGAGCTGTTTCCCTGGAAAAGCTGGAGAGGAGGGGGACAAGCCACATGTGAAAGGGGAAAACAGATCAGCTGGAGCTGCTGGCATGAGGATGAGGATGGAGCAGCAGCCTGGGAAGGCTGGGACACTGCTGATGGATCAGGAATACACTCAGGGCTTCTGGTGGAGCAGAGACAGCCCCAGCAACAGGAGAATGGGGATCTGGGGCACGATTTTGGTCAGTTTGGGAAAAGAGGCTCCTCAGTTCATTATCACCTTTCCACCTCTCCTTCCCTCTGCAGGGGCTCCCAGCAGTCTGGGGAGCGTCCACATGGGAGCGGGGCGGGAGAACTCTTCAGAAATGAGTTTGATGCCTTAGGTTTGAACTTTTATATTTTTCCAATCCTGCACTGCCTAGTGTGTAACTCTGAAGTTTCCTGTGCCCTGTGAGCTGCTGTTCCCTCATGCTGGTGAGACACAACAAACCTCTCTGGCTCTGCTCTTCAAGGACACCAGGCCCCAAAATGTGTAAACTAAAAGCCTCTGAAGAGGAGGGGCAAACTTGGGGTCATTTCATCATTACCTGAGGTTATAATTGGAGAATTAGCCCTGCTATGCAAATGAACCAAACTCATAAAAGTGTGAAGAACCCCAGACCCGGGGCCCATCTTGGGTGGAGCCTCTGGACTGCCCAGGGTGGACCTTCAAATAAATACCTGCTTTTATTCTCTTATCCGTGTCTAGTCTCTGAGGTGGCCACCTCAAGCATCAAGTTCACGGTGAACTCCTTGTTCATGGAAAAAGGAAGGGACAGGGCACAAGCAAGTAGATTTCAGACACGGAAGAGAAGGTCCCGAGCTGCCTGTGCCAGCAAGAATCACTGACTGCTGGATTTAATCTGAAATAAACTCTGCGGTGAGCTCGGGAGCTGGGAGCGGGGAGGGCAGAGAGCACAGGAGCAGCAGGAGGCTTTAATTGCCCTCTGTGTGCTGTGGGGAAATGGCCCATTCGGGATTAACCCCAGCACGATGGAACAGCTCAGGCTGGGAAGGGCCTCGGGAGCCGCCCGGGCTGGCGGTGCTGCTCGGAGCAGGGGGATGTCCCTGGGAGGGCCGGCTTCTCTCCTGAGTTTTGAGAATCTCCTCACCCCGAGTGCTGGGGGAAGTTTGGGCACCACAGGACAGAGAAGATCTGAAGCTGTCAGAGAGTGACCAAAGGAGGGACACGGGGATGGGGAAGGGTCTGGAGGGGCCACACGAGGAGCGGCTGAGGGCACTGGGTTTGCCCGGCTCACAGGGGGACACTTTGGGAGCTAGTGACTGAAATTTGCTCTCAGCACAAAATGTTTTCCCTGGGGCAGAGCTGGGCAGCTCAGCTTTGCCCCAGAGAGGGGCTTTGGCACCACTGCAGGTCATTTGTGGAAACCTCTCAGTTTAATCGCTCTGTGACACTGATGCCTTGGGTCTGCACGTTTATATTTTCAGATCCTGCCCTGCCTGGTGTGTCACTGGGCAGTTCCTTGCAGCTGCTCGCTGCTGCTCTCTCAGGCCAGGCAGGCAGAACAAAGCCTCTCCAGGCCTGCTCTCCAAGGACACCCAGCCTGTCCCAGGCCCCAAATGTGTAGCCCAACATCTTGGGAAGGGGGGAGAGCTTGGGGAAATAACATCATTAACTGAAGTTTAATTGGTGAATTGATGCTGATATGCAGATGAACCAAACCTATAAAAGTGTGAAGAACTCGTGACTCGTTGTCCATCTTGGGGTCCATCTTGGCAGTGGCCTCTGGCTCCCCAGGGTGTGCCTGTGAAGGCCTTTCAGATAAATACCCACCTTTATTCCCTTACTCCTGTCTGCTCTCTGTTTCTAGGTAGCCTCTCAAGGCATCAACAGAGCTGGGAGGGTTTTGTGACAAAGGAGAGGTGCCCAGGTTCCTGTGTGGGATGTGCTGCTGCCACGGCGTGTGGGCTTCGTGTGCAGCCCCACAGGGCAGGAGTGGCACTGCACGGGCTGGGCACAGAGCTGTGCCACGGAAATGGGATTTATGACAGAGCACCTGAGGCTCTGAATGCTGCCCCTGAACCTGCCCAAAGCTTTGGCACAGCCCAGCAGCTGGGATCCAGGGCCTCTGGGCACCGGGCCTTCCCAGGGAGGGCTCTGAGCTCTGTCTCCCCTGCTCTGTGTTCATTAACAAGCAGCACATCTTTTACTTCCCTACTGAAGCTCTTCCAGTGAATTCCCTGATTTATTTTTATTTTGCTGAAGCCTCTTATTTGTAACAACTCCTGTAAGGCAGTTTTGTCCAACATCTCCTGAGGTCTAATGCAAAACTCTTTGGTTTTCCTTCAGATCAGAGAACTGCATGGGTTCAGTGTGGTGTGGAAGTGAAACAGCCTGAGAAGCTGTGCCCTGGTACCAAACAGGCTGGTTTGGAGCTGCTTTTTTTGAAAAAACAGACTCTTTGTGGGACCTAAAGCATCACCACATCCTTTTATCTGCCTTGCTGTGGATCTATGGATCTTCTGCCTCTGCCCTGTCCAGTTCTGGGCCAGAGAGCCCTGGAGGGGCTGGAGCGTGTCCAGGGCAGGGAACGGAGCTGGGGAAGGGGCTGGAGCCCCAGGAGCGGCTGAGGGAGCTGGGAAAGGGGCTCAGCCTGGGGCAAAGGAGGCTCAGGGGGGACCTTGTGGCTCTGCACAAGTCCCTGACAGGAGGGGGCAGCCGGGGGGGGGCGGGCTCTGCTGCCAGGGAACAGGGACAGGACAAGGGGAAACGGCCTCAGGCTGGGCCAGGGGAGGCTCAGCTTGGACAGCAGCAGGAATTTCTGCCTGGAAAGGGTGCTCAGGCCTTGGCAGGGGCTGCCCAGGGAGCTTTGGAGTGCCCATCGCTGCAAGTGTTCAAAAAACGAGGAGATGTGGCACGTGGGGGATGTGGTTTAGTGGGCAAGATGCTGCTCTGTCAAAGGCTGAACTCACTCCTCTTGGAGGTCTTTTCCACCCCTGCTGGCTCCATGACTCTGTGTGGGAAGAGCTGGAGGTTCCACAGCGTGTGCTCTTCTCCCACTGGAGGTACCTGAGCCCGGTCCCCGAGTTTGCAGTTCTGGGCAGTGGCTGTGGTTCAGTTTATTAAATGAAATTCCCTTTGCTGCTGCTGGCTCGGGCCCTGCATTCCCACAGACAGCACTGCGGGAAGCCAGCTCTGCAAACACCAATTAGGAGGACAGTGGAAGGCACAGTAATTATAGGAACACTGTAAAACCCCAGTGTTTGGCTTGGCTGTTCGCTGCTTGCTGCTGCCTCTCCCCTGCAGACAAATCCCGGGCTGGCTGCTGAGGAGCAGAGCAGAGGCAGGTTGGGATGTTCGGAGCTCATTAAAATGAAGCCGTGTTTGCCTCCTGTGTTCCCATCTGTGCGGGCTCCTTTCCCCTCCGCCTTCCCCTTCCAGCAGCAGCCCTGACCTCGCCGTGCCCCCCCTGGGGAAGGCTCACTCGAGAAAGCAGCTCACAGAACCCTCCCACGGAGCGTTTGGTGCCGTTTGACACCTTTGCCCACGCTCTTGGCAGAGTCAAACGTTTGTCTGGCATTGCTGGGGATGGGCTCAGTGCTGCACCACGGGGTCCTGGAACAGTTTGGGCTGCAAAAGAGCACGGCCAGGGACACCTTCCCCTGCC
>VZRR01006891.1:0-19022 GCA_013398015.1 Oreocharis arfaki | reverse complement strand
CCACTGCCGGGCCCGGCCACGGAGCGGCCTCAGCCGCGGCCGCCGTGCGCTCGGGCGGTCCCGGCCAGGACGGGGCCGCGCCTCTCCGCAGGGGCCCGCGGGCCCTTTCCCTTGCCCCGAGAGGTCCCGGCCTCAGCCCGACCGCGGCCTCACCTCGGCTTCCCCAGGGGGGGCTCGGGCACCAACATGGGCGCCGCCATCTTGCGATACCGACGGGACGTCACGTGACCCCGCGGCGGAAGGGCGCGCAATCGGTTCCGGCAGCCGCGCGCGGGCCGGGCGCGCGCCGCGGTCCCGTGGCGGCGGGGTTCGTGTGGCCCCTCCGTCAGCAGCGCTGCCGGGGCACCGAGGGCACGGAAAGGCAGCACTGGGCAGTCCAATTTACCAAACTCTCTCCAAGACCGGAAGCGAGGGAGCGCACTGAACGTTCTGTTGTCACAGAACCACAGAATGGGTCAGGTTGGAAGGGCCCACAGTGGATCATCTGGTCCAACCTCCCTGCTCCGGCAGGGCCATCACAGAACACAGGGCTGTGTCCAGGCGGTTCCTGAATATCCAGTGAGGGAGACCGTACACCCTCTCTTGGCAACCTGTTCCAGTGCTTGGTCACACAGAGTAAAGAAGTTCCTCGTCATGTTTAAGTGGAACTTCCTTTATCAGTTTCTGCCTGTTGCCTCTTGGCCTTGCTCGGCACCACCGCGAGTATGGTTCACTCCTGGATCCATCCTCTGACACCAACCCCCTTTTGATACTCGAATGTGTTGATGAGATCTTCTCTCAGTTGTCTCTTCTCAAGGCTGAACACACTCAATTCCCTCAGTTTTTCCTCATTCAGTGTAATGTCCTCAGCCCTGCTGGGTAACTGGGTGCCTGTGCAGTGGTGTCTCATCTCACCTGGAGTGTTGCTGCTCATGGCAGTACCTGAGGGACGCTCCAGGCAGTGACCGGCTGTGCTCTGTGAGCAGTGTTGGTTGTGTTGGGAACTGTCTGTGGGAATGGGGTGTTCGGTGCCTGCCATGAGGTGAACTTTTAGTGTGTCCCTTGGTTGCTGTGAGCATGGCTGTCGTGGCCCACGGCCTCTCAGAGTTGAGGGAAGTCACAGTTCTGGTGCTGCAGCAGCAGCAGCAGCAGCAGCAGCACACCAGAGTGGTATATTGATCAATTTAGCTCACACTGCTGATGTATTCCCATCATCGTCTCCGAGGCATAGTACCTGACCTGATTATAAACGCATTTCATGGCAGGAAACGACTCCACACAGACCCTCATGGGTATGGTGGGTGGAAATATGCAAGCTGTCAGTAATCAATTCCTCTGCGACAGGAGTGATAGATTGCAGCCTTCGGAGGCAGTGTATTTGTAGCTTTCATTTGGGCATGTTTTGCATAGCTATTAATAATGTACATTGTTGATTAAGGTCTAAATTATTCTTCTAAACCACAATGTAGCTTATTTCCTGTATCCTAGAGGTACTACACTGCATAAACAGCCAGAGCTGCTGACGATGAAGCACGCCACAGCCGGCTCTGTCAAAATCTGCCTAATTGACTGTGCTGTTCATTAACAGCATAATGAGTATCCTCTTAGTTTGAAGCTCAGTGAAGTTATTCAAAGCAAGCATGTGACTGCTATAGTCAGCAGTTACATTTGCCACTTGACCAATGAATATTCAGACCGTGACCTCTCTGCTGTTACTTAACCATGTGCCAGATCCTAGACTCTCTATTAAAATGAAGTTGTCATCAGTAGTACTTTCACTGTTTTTGTGCAGAACATACATGTGTATTAACACATAATTTGCTGTTTTTCGGATACAGAAGATGGCAGTATTGTGCATTTAACAACTGATGAACCATTGACACCCATGAAAGTTTTGAAAAAAATAAGCGAATGTGTTTTGTACTCTTATTTCATTAGGAAATTATAACTTTCATCCTCCCTTCAACCATAATATTAACCTTCCTTTAAACTGTTTATAAGTCTAAATTGAGAAATTCAATCATTTCTTTCTTTGGTATGCTACAGTTCTTTGTGGCGTTTTTCCAGTGTTCTTAGGGAAGGCACCATCTTGAGCTTATCTATTTCAGCAATGGAAAGTAGGATCTCATTTTAAGAAAACACAAAATGTAACAGCTATTACAGCTATCCATAATGATTCTGGAAAAAGCAGACATTCTCTTCAAAACAGGAATACAATAGTTGTGGTTTTCTTCATTTTGTTTATTCTTATTAATTTATACACATACAGCAACTTGATCTTCAAGTACAAGTGCAGACTTCCATACAATTAATACAGTGTCAGAAAGAAAAAATATGGCCATTCCAGGCAAGAGCCATTCACATATCCAAAGTCATATTGCATTCCAGTCAGTAGCTGTTAGTCCTTACACTGGAATTATAGACTGCAGGCCTTCACAAGCAGAGTTTATTTTTGTGGCAGCCTTCAGGTTGGGGAACTCACTTTTCCATATTTTGTAAAGAAAAGTACTCCTGCATGGTCCAGTGCCACATGAACCCCATCATGAGAAGGTCAGTATTGGATGCACAGATTGTACTCCATGGAATAGCCCAGAAGAGAGAAACTTTTATCCTACAACTTGTAGTTATGTACCATGAGTTACATGCCACGTTGCACTATAAATCTCTGTGTGTCCTTTCAGATGTATGCACAGAACTGAGCATGCACAGTAGAGCAGCTCTGAGTTAAAGTTCAGTGGCTCTGTTTGGCACACATTGGAACTTCCTTTCCCTGTGGCTCTTCTGGTTTCCATTTCTTGTATTTTCTGCCATTGTAGACTGACATAAGCATAGAAGAAGAGTTTACTCTCTTTGTTGTATGTAAGCCGTCTGTGGAAAAAGAAAGATACATTTTATAAACATACAGATTATGTAAAAGTTGTCCTCACCATAATGTTTGCCACATGCCCCAGGAGAAGAGTGGCACCTTTTCTCATAGAATTCTACATCTCTTTTTTTTTTTTCATGGATGATGCAAATGGACGTAAGAGAACACGAGGGAAATGGTAGTCAATCACTAGTCTGGATTTGTTGGACCCAGAAAATATCTGCTAAGTAGGAGACATCCAGGAAGTGTGGGCTTGAGATGGATCAGTTTTCATTGACTCTTCAGGGCTGTTGTTTGATGATGAAGTGGCAGCAGCAGCACCATCCTCCCACCCCCTCCCTGCTGGAAGTCTCTGTGTGCTCACTCTCAGTGCCAGCCCTGCTGTGGGCTGTCCTTGGTGCTTTCCACTGCAAAGTGCCCTTTCCAAGGCGATGTATGGGAATGCTGGAGAGTGCGTCCTTCTCCCAGATACATGACTGTGTCGAGAGCAAAATGATTTCTCACACACTGTCTGCTTCTGCGAGCACTGAGAAAAACTCCGTGACAACCAAGTCACTTCTGCACTGGTACAGTGATGACAGTGGTGGCAGTCCTCATTCAATGCCCTATTTCCCCAAAACCTTCTGGAAAAGATCTTCAGTGTTTATTATTTCCACTGCACCCAGGGAACTGCGCAGCACTGTGCACAACTGGGCCTGCAGTTCACCAGGTACATTTCCATGAGTGACTAGTGCTGACAGTCACACATTGACTCTTTCCTCATGAGAGTTTGACACAACTATTTAAGACTAAAGATTAACTTCCTCGGAGTTTAAAACTGTTAATTTGTCGAATTTGAAAACTGAGGTTAAGTTTAGCCATAGCTGTTAATTAACTTATACAATAGCTATCAATATTTTACTTCCCTGGGATTTTCCATTTCAAAGACATCGAAAGGAGCAGAAAAAGTACGTTTCTAATCACATGGAAAAGATGGAAGGGGTTTGTTTGTTTGTTTTACCGAGTCGTATGCTTGCTCGAAATTTCAGTCCTCTCCTGATTTGTTTGGTAGTCCACATTTTGATGTATTTTTAAATATGTGCATACAGATAATACATGAACTTCTGTAGACCAAAAGCATTGAAAAAATTACAGAGATACTCTTATTTTCAACCAGGCAGACAAATTCATTTGGTTCAATAAGAGAAATAATTCTTTGCACTAGATCAGTGATATTTCTGGAATGCAGATTGTGCATGAAGTTCTGCATGGCTATGACCTGTAGCTCCACAGTAGTTAGGAAAAACAAAGATGCTATAAAAGAGGAACTAATTAAAAATTGAACACCTCACAAAGTAGTCAGTTAAAAACATACCTTGCATATGTGCATGAAGATTGTAATTTGTTCAAGCAAACTGATGCCTGACTGATTAGTCAGTGGCCAATAAATGCAGACATGCTTAAACAGTGCTATGTATCTGGCCAAAATGGGAACGGAAAGTTATCCATGCATGTAGATTAATTACAAAGATACAAAGTGACAGAATGTCTGTCTATCTTTTTAGATTATGCAGATATACTCCATTTGTAAGCTGAAAAGTTGCAGTGCTTTTTAAGACAGTATTTAAAAATACCATTAATTTGGAGCAAATTTATCTTTCTACTAACACCTGGTATAGTCTTGCATGTCTACCTGGCTTATTTAAAAAACGTCCTGGCTTTGGGAAAAGCTTTATAGATGTGTAGCAATTGGTTGCTTATGTGCAGCACTCTGTTCATGTACAAATTGGATAAGCACGTGGGCCTTCAGCTGGATGCATTTGGCACACATCCACATTGCTGTGCACGTATATATCAACTGCACGATGCTCTCCCTGTGAGCTCTGAGCTGGGTTGTTTATCACACTGCTGCTTCTCCTGGCCTCCTCCCCTCTCTGCTGGAAAAAATCATTTGTCTTGCTTCTTGCCAGCAAGACAAATTGGGGAAAATCAGCCATCCTGGCTGGAATTCAGCAGCTCTGATCAGGAAATCCAGTCATGTCTTCCAAGTTTGTTCCTGCTGGGTGTCGTGTGCCTTCAGTGTACTTTGACACCGGCCCCGTGCAATTCTGAGGGGAAGAACTGATTTGTGGTGTTTTACAGCAGGGAGAAGTGGTGATGCTGCATATCATGCTCAGTTCCATTTGCCTTCTGGCAGCAGGGAAAGAGTGCTTGGCTTTTCTCCTCTCTTCCGAAGTTCTTCAGTGTTTCTCCCAAAGGTACAAAAAAGTTCGCGTGTTCGCTATTGAAGCAAGGCATGTGAATTTACCATGAAACTGATTGCATTCACATTCTTTTAAGATTTTCTTTCAAGTTGCAAATGATACAGGAACCTGATAGTCCTTCATACATCTGTACATTTTTTAGTGCACTCCTTTTGATGTGCATATATACAGCTTGTTAATTTAAGCTGTCATTAAAATGAATGCATCACTTTTTTGTTTTCATAGGCATATATTGAACATCTAAGCAGATAATGTATTCAATAGTTTTGTACCCAGACTGGGTTGCCTAGTGAGAGTAAAGAGGTGCCTGGGAATCAGCTTGGTGAATGACTTTCAAAGATGGGATATCAACTCCTTTAACAGTGACTTCTAAAAGTAGTTTAAATTACTGAAACAGTAAGTTCTCTGTTACCTGAAAGTCCAGGTATCTAATGTAGTAAGTACTGGTTATTGTTTTTCATAAATTCAGTCGGACAGTTAAGTCAGATTTTCTCACTATTTGTGTGAAGCTCTTTGGGTTTGCAGTGTCAAGACAATTCTTAGTGCTAAAGGGCCAACTGAAAGTAATTCTGAAGCGATCTTCAGTGTAGGAACTAACTGTTAATCAGAATGGCTACAGGAGGAGTACAGCAACAGAATGAAATAAAGTAATCCTGTCTTGCTGCCTAGATTGCAGAGACTGTTCAAATACCTGCAATACATTTCAATTTCTGAATTGTTTTTCATCCACAATTATTTTTTTGTCTTGGTAAACATTTGATTAGTAGTGTAGAGTGCATTAAAATATTTCCACCAGCGTGTGTACATGTATACCCAGTGGGTCGTGTCTACGAAACAAAAAGATGTTCCTATACAACATGCTTCCTACTAAGTCCTTTTATTTCACCTCTGCTTATTCTAGTTGCTACCGTAACGAGCCTCTGACAGGAAAAAAGTAGTTCTCCATACACATAACAGTTCTTTTCATGCAAAGCAATGCCTCAGATGCGGGGTGTTTTTATGTAGAACAAGGCATTTTTTTTGCTGGGCTCAGACCAGCTCCTGAGCCAGGACACAGGAGTGGGACTGGGGTGGGGATGGAGGGATGTGGCACTGTGCTCATCAGGCTGACTCTTCAGAAGTACTGTGATTTCAAAGGCAAGTGAGGGGCAATGCCTGAACCCTGTTTTTTGGGTCCAGAGATTCTGTGTTCATCACACATTTCTTTCGGTTGAGTGAAAAGGGTGCCCAATCTTCCTTTATCCTCAAGGAACCTCAGTGGGGCCAGACAGTTTCCCAGGGAAGAGAGGTGGCAGCTTTCTTTGGGATCTAGTGACAGCCAAGCTTCAGATTCACCTACTGTGGGTAACAGTTGCCAGCTGCTCTGGTGTGACATCCCGCAGACACCTCATGTGTCTGTCTTGACACTATGCCTGTGAGAAAAAATGTTTGGCCTGGAGCACTCTGCAAAATTTTGTATTTTTCTAAAAAGGGAGAAGGAAAATTCAGTATTTGTTGCAATTTTTTTTTTTTTTTAAAACTACAGAGAAAAGTAGTAAATAACTAACAGAAGACAGTTGTTTCTAGCGCTTGTTTTTAGCTAAAATAATGGGGGTTAATTATTAAACCTTTTACTTGGTCGCTCACTTGTGCTTCTGATGCTTTAATCCTGGGTCACAGAAAGTTTAAGAGTGCTTTACAGGGGAGACTCACTTCTTTTTGCCTCAACCTTTCCATGCTGACGGGATGTTACGGGCTTTGCTGCTTACACTCTCTGTAGTTGCCATTGCTCGTGCTGAGCTCTGCAAGCCAGGTAAGATTTGGAGCTGATTCCCATCCTTCTTTAGGTAAAATAGCTATCAGTTTAGACTAAAAAGCTGCCGTCTTCTAGGATTTTGATTTTAACTGCTTGTCTTCAGTTTGAAGATTGAAATGCTGAGCATTCAGTTCTTTTATGAGTTTGCAAATTAAATTTGGAAGTTGATCTCACTAAAAGAGGTCATGGTAAACCTCACTGAGAGTCTGTAGGGCTTTTTACATGCGGGTAACTTCTGTTCTCCTAAGTGGGTGATCTCTTAAGACACATTTAGAAATTGACATTTATGAAATAATCAGGAAAGTAAATTATTTAAAATCCTATTTTGACTGACTATCTATATATGTTTCCTTTTTTCTCTTTGTGTCAGATGCACAGAATGCTTTCAAAGTACGGATTAGTATCAAGACAGCTTTGGGAGATAATGCAGTAAGTAATGTATCTTCACATATTCTTCCTAACTCAATATCTGCCAAAATAGAAGTAATATATACTGTAAAATTTCTGAAGGCAACACAAGCAATTTGTTCTGCAGTGTTAATGGTAATAGTTTGCTCAAGTCATGATCCAGGAATCCATTTCTTGACATTTCACTAGCCCACTCCTTGAAATGGCATTCTTTAGGAGAAATATAAAGCTCGCTTGGTCATAAAGATAATTTTCTGTCAGATTTTTTTTTGCCCTGGAAAAGCAGTAGGGATGTTACACTTTATGCATGAGAAGTGCTGCATAAATGCAAGTCTGTATTTTGGGAAAAGCACTTGTGCTCAAGAGTGCTAATTGTAAAGTCAAGCATGTCTGGGAAGAGAAGCAGGAAAATATTTTTAGGTCTTTATTAAATGGGACTTTATATCAGGCTCTCAGACAAGCATTAACTGTAGATATCATTCAAGCACGTCTCATCGGTTCCCTGCTAATGGAGGGCTTCAGATAGTGGCCTTTCTTCTCTGCCTGTGGTGCACAGGTTTGTCTCATGAGGACTGAAATGCTTTGGCTTAATTCAGATCTTTGGGCATAATGTAGAAGTACTGGTGTGAGCAGTGAGAGATACGTATGTGATTGGGACATTAGATGACTGAGTGGTCCTTCCTGGTCTAAGACACTATTTAATATGTCAGAGCCCAGTACTTTGTTAGTAGTTTTGAATACTTAGAGCAAATCTTCAGCATGTTAACAGGGCTCAGCAGAAAATTAGGTATGAAACATCCTGGACAGTCATCTCCACTTGTGAGTCTGGAGTCTGATGATGTTATGAGCCCTGGGAAACGAAGCAGTAGGTTACATGTTATAAAAGGTTGGTGATATGAGAAACTCCTTATGACTGTAGAAGCTGTTCTAAAATTACCCTGAAAGATCAGGTAATTTAAACTAACATTAGCAGGGACCGAAATTTCACTGGTAACTTCATAAACCAGACAAAGTACAAAGAAATATTCAAGATACCTGCTGAAGTAAATGTCGGGAAATTCATACTGAAGTCAGTTCTCTTGGGTGGGACACTTTGATTAAACAGTAGTGAGAGCCTAGTTTTTTTTTAAATTATTAAAAATAGTGTAATATTGTGGCTGAAAATATGTCATAATAATTATTAAAGCTCTCCTTGATGATAACTGCTAATATTTTGATTTAATCTTCGTTCAACATAGTATCAAAGAACAAAAATTGCAGTTCCCAGTAATGCCCTTTTTAATGCCTTTTCCTTATGCAGCTGTAGTAAAATAAAGGGAGCTTGTTTGATCATTTATTTTTTTGTTTTTCATTCAAACATTGTCTCATTTTGATGAGGCAAATCATTACCCTTGAAGGCGCTTTATATTGCAAGAGAAAAGCAGTAACTGAGGAGTCTTATTTTTTTTGTAGTCGTTTATTTCATGTAACAAAATATGTGAAAGCGCAAAGAATGGTACAATTGAGAACAGCATTTTAGAACAACAGCTTGCTGAAAGTGGTATGATGCCACAGAAAATCACCCAGAAATAATAAACAATTTATTAGGTACAGAGGTAGTAGTAGTTCTTTTTCATAGCCATTGCAGTCTTCTCTGTGAATGACTGAAACTGAAAACTGAAGCTACTCTGAAGCTCAAATTCTTTTTCATTAAAGAATTTGGGACACTTTACATTTTTGTATTATGTGTTTTATCAAAGAAAAGTGTAATACTGTCATTGTGTCCCAGTGGAATACAGTCAGCTTCGTTTGTTTCCAAGTCACTTCAAGCTCCATGATAACAGAAAGCCCTGATACTGTGGGAATTTTTCTCTAAGAGTGGCAGGATAACTCCAGTGTACTTTCAGGGGCATAGGAAATAGGTTGGTGCAGCTTTTCACATGGTTTAGTGCACACCATCCACTGTGTGTGAAGCTGATGAAAACAGGACGCCATCTTTTAATTTGTTCACCAGATGAGCTGTACTCTGAGGCAGGGAGTTCAATTTAGTGTATTTATTTAGTTCTTATCACAATGGAGCTGGACAGAGCAGCTCAGATGCAGTAGAGTATTCAGCTGTCACCATTCTATTTGCAAATAATGGGTGTACTTGACAGAGACGTTGTTTACTGATCCGTGGGAGGAAACACGGTTCCTGTAGGCCTAAAAGGAAGATGATTTATGAGTCTCTCTAAGGATGATTTTGATTTCATGTGTGGCTTCTGGAATAGCTGCTAGTCACTAGTTGCTTTCTGTTCATGGAGTCAGCAGAGGGGTAGAGAGTTAATTCAAAAGGGACAGAGGCAACTAGAGAGTGAGAAGAAGTGATGGGCACTGACAAGTCTGTGTAACTTGGTGTCACCACTCCTTTTAACCATAAGAGTCAAAGAGCTGTCACCTCAGGGGTGCAGCCAGGTGAAGTAGAAAGTGCACTTGCTTCTGGCTCATGTATTCAGGCTGCTTCCAGGGTAGAGGATGTAGAGGAGGAATGCTGACATACACCTTGTGTCTTGCCACAAGATGGGATCCAGAAGTGTGTTTGTGTGTCTGTAGTCACTCTGCAGTCTGAATGGCTGTATAGTTAAGCACAGAACCATTTAGGAGGGAAGAGATCTTGGAGGGTCCCTAGTCCTCTGCTGCTCCAAGCCAGTTCAACATTGAAATCAGGTTAGGTTGGTCAGAGTAATCTTGTAATATTATATTCTCATATCTTAAATTTTGTCTTTTAGAGCACTATTATAGCATTTCACCCCATCAACAACCTACACTCATCATCTTTCATGCATTATCTCATCATCTTCTTCATTCAGTAAGAGGCATTTAAGACTGGCTTTCACAGTCAGCTGTGTCCAGTTCCGCTCCTCCGTAACACGTAAAGGATGGCGAGTGCAACTGAGCCAACGTCTTTGTGTTGGTTCCTGTGTGGCGCCATGAAGATGGTAAACATTAATGGTTCTGATACCATCATGTAGTGTTTCACTGATAACAGTTATGTTTATAGCTTGTGGTTGCAAATGGTATTTAATGTTTCCTCTAGACCAGCAGAAAGTGTGCATCAATAGCTGCACTGCATAGGAACATCCTCAGTCATCAGCTGCACTCCAGGCCTTTGCATTTGGAGGATAAAAGATGAAGCTGATAAAGCCCTAGAGCAGAACAAATCAGGCCTAGTGGAAGTGTCCCTGCCCCTGGCAGGAGAGTTGGAACGAGATGATCTTTAGAGTCCTCCCAATCCAAATCATTCAAGGTTTTTTTGCACCTATCCCTCTGATTGGAGAAAGCTGCTGATTAGAAACTGTTTTCTGGAAATTCATGCCCACCTGTCCTGAGTTCATACAGTTTGTTGGCTTGAAGTTGTTCTTGCCTTACTTTTCCTTCTTGTTATGTTGCCTTCCCCTTGTATATTCCTGTATGCAGTCATGTACAGAGGTTCTTGTTCACCTGGAGCCCACAGCCATCTCCATCTCCTCTGCTTCCTGTTTCATCTCCATTTTCCTGGGGCTTCTTGCCCTTTGGCCCAGAGGGTTGTCTGCAATATCTTCTCCCAACTCAGGCAGACCCCTGATTTCTGCTGAGCTTTCTCTTTCAGTCTCCTTCCCGTCTTTCTTGCGGTTTTCTTTTTATTCTGTCTCTTTTCAAGTGCTTACTCTTTCAGCTGGGCCTGGAATTCCTCACTACAAATTATTTTCCCTGTTTCGAGATACCCTTTTTGTCACTCTGACTTAAAGAATTGCTAGGCTACTGCATAATTTATGAAAACTGTGACAAATTGTACATGTATATATGCATTGCACTAAACATAAGCGTACCGAGTACAGTACTTGGTACTGCTGCATTGTATTTGTGTCCATGTAAGCGTGAAATGGAGTGGCTTCATCATTATCCATTTTCAAGACAACTGATTAAATTATCTCTACAGCTGGTTTAATCCACTGGCTAACATGATTTTTTTTTCTGTCCTCTTGGATCTGTTCTCAAAGACTGCAGATGGCATGTAGGGATTCAGTCAATAGTGCCACACACAGAAAAAAGAGATTTTCCCTTTTAGTACTGCAAATTGTGCTTCATGGTTTAAATACAGATGTCTTTAAAATGATGATAAATAGTTTTATGGCTCCGATCTGTATTAATTTCTTTACTACATGATCTCTTTTAGTAGAAGTTGCTCTCATTACTGTCACATTTTCATCAGTGCAGTGGGATCAAAACACAGGCTTTTATAAATTTTTTCCAAAGAGTTTCTTTCTGTTTTTTGTTTTTTTTTTTTCAGTTTAAGTTCCCAAGTTGGCAAGCATTATCACAGTATGCTCACGACCCCCTTCATTCATGAGGCAAGAGTGGTGAGTCAGAACCCAAGGTTCTCAGCACTGCAGCTGCACTTTAATGCTGCTCAAGTTGTCTGCTGCCTCAGCTTTGCTGACCCTGTCCTGTCTCATCTCAGAGAGCCCATTTCACTCAGCATTCATCCAGGGTTGATTAACAAGATTACTTTCTGCCCTTTAAATGACTGCCTCCTTCCATATTTAGTTTCCCAGTCCCCAGGATGCCAGCAAAACATAAGGGCTGCAGATACCTGAAAGTTGGATTCCCTTTTTTTTTGTGGAGAGGTTGCATCTCTATGCACCCAAAATCAGAATTTAAAAACCAGAATTAAGATTTGGAATTTTCAATGCTATTTACTTCTTTTTGGTATACACTGCTGGTTTTTGAGTGTGTTACAAAGACTATGAAGAAGTAGGTCCAAGTTGACAACAGAGTTAAGTATCCACACCACTGGGTTTCTGGTTTGGATGATTACAGAGCAGATTTTTTTAATGCTGAAAGTTAAAGATTAGATTTGTGTTGTGATTGACTGAAGAAAGCTGTTTCTAACCTCCCTTAATATGATTCCAAGAAACTAATAATCTTTGTAATCTGCTGAAAGGGGAAGAAATTCAATCAGTATGCCTCAGTCATGGCTCCTGTTATAAAAATGTAATAGATGCAGTTCTTACAGGTCATTAGAATTGCATATGTGAATGAAAGCCCAGGGGAACCCAGTGAAGCTGTCTCAGAAAACTTAAATTATGAAAGCATGATTTTTCATCAAGACAACAGAGAACAGTTTTTGGAGCCTACATTCTCCTCCTTATTGAAGTAGTAAGGATGCTATTTTCCTTCTTTTATCTCACATGCAATATAATAATTTGTAATATAGTTGAGTCTTCTTGTAATCAGAACAGTGTGCAGCAATAAGGCTGCAATCTCATTTTATTTCCTGATGTCCTGATGTCCAACTCCCAGAGACCACATTCAACATTAGGGGTTTTTTTATTGTTATTTTTGGGCAGAGCCAACTAATCTTTGAAAGTAGATTTAAACCTTCTACTTTAACTGAGTTTATCTAGCAAAAGAGGCAGGGCTATGAAAGCAGCTGTGTGAGGAGAATTCTAGTCTTTGGTATAAGCAATTTTACATCTCCAGTTTGGTCAGCTTTCAGAAATATTCAGTTAATTCAATTTTTGGAAACATTTTTTGCAGTTTCTATTACTTATCTTACAGTTTATATTGCACTTTTTTTTTCCATTAGAAAGAGTCCTTTGTCCATAAGAAACAATGGGCATTTATTTTCTTAGCACAACCAGAGAATTTATTCATTTTCTTGATCGATACAGCATTTCAAGTTCAGTGACTCTTTTCCCTCTCTGTACTGCCAGCACTGGTGCTGAAACTAATTATTTTGCATCTTCCTTTACAGTATGCCTGGGATGCTAATGAAGAGTACCTCTTCAAAGCAATGGTGGCTTTTGCAATGAGAAGATATTCTAGCAAGAGCACAACTCAGTAAGCGTCTGCTTGGCTTTGCCTTATACATATTAACAATGCTGCATGCGGTGTCCTGTCCTCTGCTGTACTGAGCAGTAGAAATCATTATATAGAGATTCAAAAAGCAGGCTGTTCCAGTGTACTTCTGACACCTAGATACGTATTCAACATCACACTGTCTGTCTTAAGCAATGTTCAGTCTTTGAACCAGTATCCTGTGGACGTGAAGTGACACAGCTGTGGAGCTCAGTGGGATGGTGCCAGTTCACTTTAAGCAGAATGCAGCAGGAAGATTTGACTCCTTCTGGAGACCATACTGGGAGGAGGCAAAGAGACACACTAGGAGGTCAGAAAAGGCAGCAACAGATCTTTGAGTAAGCAGCTCTGGTGCATGCTTCCTTGGAGCTCAGCTTCAGCAATGTGCTGAAGATGAGCTGACTCAGAGCCCTGGGAGGTGGATATGCCAGTGCTGTGCTCTGCTGGGCATTCCTATCCCTGATATCACAGTGGTTGAGTTACCTGCCATCAAGAAGTTACAGATGTTGCAGTGCAGATAGAAATCAGCCTTTAATTGGTTTTGGGATTAAATCTACCCTGAGGTATTGAATATTCTTTTCAGGCTTCTGATCCTTGCTACTCTATGAAATTGGGTACGAGATTAGACAGATCATTTAGCAAGCTGTATTTTCAGGATGTTCTTATCTTTCTTAAATGAAAAACCTTGTAAGTACATTTCCATAGACCTATTATTTTTTCATTGTTTTTCACCCTGAAATGAAAGATTGATGATTCTGGTAGGCTAACAAGGATAAGGTTTTCAATTTACTTAAAAATAAAATTGCTTCAGGCTGTCATTGCATCAGGTGAAGCACATTTGCAAAGATATTAGTTAACTTTAGTCACGTGATGATTATTGTGGCTGCTGCACTTCTCTTCAGTAAAAGGGGATTTCCCCCTCCATGTGACAGGAGTGTTTGATTCCTGCTGTTTCATTTTTATTCCTCAGAAGTGGTCTCCTTTGAGCAAGAGAGCTGTTACATCAAGCTTAACAAAAACAGCCAAGTGTGCTACTCAACACAATTAAAATGACACTTTAAAAAATGAGTTCAAGATACAAGCTAATTACAGATGATTATGTAGGACTTTCTCTCAGGTTTTCAAAGGAGCAGAGTTTCCATTCAGCATCTGATCCATAAAGATTCACTTTTGTGTACTTATTTTAGTCCTGGATCCTTTTTAAAAATTATTCTCGCCCTTCAAAATCATGGTACTTCCACACAGCAAAAGACTTGTGTCAGAAGCCAGTGATCTTTTCCCTCTTCAAGCACTGTGGTTTTCTGCAGACTAAAATAAGGTTGGTGCAGGGATGGGAAAAAGTCAAGCCAGTATGGAAGGAGTAGAAGTTTTAATGGCAGTTATCTGTACCCACTCTGGGCAATCATAGAATGTATACTCATTAATTCAGTCTCCTACCAAGAGAATTTTCCCTATGGACAAATATGATGATGCCAGTGTTACTCCAGTTTGGAGGTGGTGTTGCACGCATCAATAATTCCCTGCTACTAATTTGGTCAGAAAAGTCAGTATAATATTTGGAATCAGCCAGCTGTGGGCATCTTTTTAATATGGTATCAGGCTTTCTTATGGGGTGTAACTTGGGTGCACCCCTCATGGGGTGTATATTAGAGGTATAACTGATAACTCATCTAGGACTTAGAGACACCTCTGGGGTCATTACAGACAGCATGTCACCTGTCTGTAAGGAGAGCTGTGCAGCTCTGAGATCTGCACAACTTCCTAGGCAACAGACTGAGGAGTTTCCTATGCATAAATCTCTCCCAAATCTAACCAAGGGACCTCGGAGTCCCTGTTTAGTGATGGAGAGGCTAGATGAACCTCCCAATATACCTCAAATAATCTGCCTTTTACATGGGAGGTTGTGAAAGCCTCCATCCTGTTAGGTGCCCTGGAAATAACACACTCCCCACCTTTGAGGCTGGCAGCTGTAAGGAAGGAGTGCAGTCCTGCTCCATCCCTTCTGCATCAGGCATGGAGGTGTGGGAGCACCCAGCATCCCAGAGGGTACAGCAGCATGCTGTGCACAGGAACAGCATCCTGGCAGAGCTGGGGAAGAGACTTCACCGTGGTGGAGAGGGAGGCACAAGCAGGAGCTTGTAGCAAATAAATTACATTGCACTGCTGGCAAATAAATTGCATTTCACTACAGGAGATTTTGCAGGAAAATGCCAACAGATTTTCTTCAGGAGATGTAAAAGACCAATGACCAATTCTGTTAAATAAGAACAAAAAAATTGCTTGTGACTGCATTCTGGTAGCATCTAAACATACAGAAATTTTGCATCTGGTTAAATGAAGTGTTTTGTCAAAATAGAACCTGTGAAAAAATCACTATTATTTTACATAGTTAGATGCTGGTTCTTCCAGGGTATAAATTACACTCATGGCCATAGTCAGGATGTGACAAACCTCCCCTTTGACATCCCAGTAATTTCTAACACACCCACATCCCTGACATAACTCACAGCCACAGCTAACATCCACATGAGACACGAATGCCATTAACTTCAGCAAGCTCTATCAGGCCCCAAAATAATTTGTCTGGTGGATCAGGATAACCATTGTTGCAGTCTGCCCCATAATTTTTGATATTCAAAGTCACCTCTTGTTAGGCTTCTGAAGATGGATAAAAGCCATCCTGTGATGATAAGCATTTCAATGTGCTGCTGCAAACAGCAGTTGATGCTGTTGCACCACTGAGTGACCCAGTGCAAGCTGGGGAGGATTGCACATTACATCTTGAGTTCTCTAAAGTTAATTTCCAAACTGAAATTTAATAAATTATGGAGCAGTGTTTAATGTTTGAAAGGCTTGTCAAATTTTCAAGTTTGTGTAAAACAGAAGAAAGGCACAGTCAATCAAATTACTCAGTAACTAATAATATAGATACAAACAAATACTTCTTTTTCAGTGGAGAATTAATACCCCTTTATTTCCTGCTTTATATATGGCCTTTCAATTGATTCTCAATACAGATGGTCATGAACTACGTAAGCCAACCTTTGATCTCTCAGTGTTAAAAAATTATTGTTCTAGCCAGTTTTAGACACCCTGGTTTTCTAATCTGTGACTCATTTGAAATAATATGCATCTCTTTTGGGCCTAAGACTAGTTAATCTTTAGAGCAGAAAGAATGTCAACACATTTGTTTTCATTCAAATAACAGAATCTACTTTTGGTACATCTTCCCCCCCATTTATAGACAAAAAAAGCTGAAATTTTCCTTACAAAGTGACCAGAAAAAAATTCATCAACGTTATCCATCTTCCTAAGACAGGCTTTTTTGATACTAAAAGTATTGTGACCATTTAGAACAACAAAATAAGACTCTGGAGTAAAGCTGTTACATCGAGGTGATCCCATGGCTACTGGGAAGAAAATAACATTCCTTTGCAGGAGCAGCTGCAGAGCCCTGTGTTGGAAGAGGCATGATGCTTTTGGGAGAGCTGGAGATACGCACCTGAGACTTGGGGCTATGGTTCTTTCATGAGCTAACAGCCATTGTGGGCACTCAGCTCCCTTTGACTCTGTGACAGATCTATCTTACCCCTAAACAACCCTTTATCTCCAGAAGGAACAATGATGGTGTTTCAGGCCAAGGAATTGCTAGGGTTTCCTGCACTCTGCTCACCGGTGTTTGTGTATATTAAAGGAAATGCAGTTTTGGACTTTTGCCATGGTGCCATAAGGCTGAACCAGGATCTTGTCATTTTGATGATAACAGTCTCCTGTAATCCCATGTCAAAAGTCTATCAACTGCTAAGGAAAGAAAAAAATGTCCGCATACATGTTTACAAATACGCCTCATTAGTGCCTGGAGAAGCCAGGTTTCTCAGATCAATACAGTGTGATGTCACAGTATCAATGGTTCTGCGTGTTGTGAATCAAACCTGCATGCAAATGGCATGGGAGGAAAAAAAGTGCACCTCTGCACTTTTAAAAATTGCCACGTTGGTGCTTGTTGAACCAGCCTGTTTTGGTGTTTACTCATCTCCTCTGAGCTTCTCATGAGTGCGGTTATTCCCTTTGGGGCCTGGAAGAGTTTATGGCATTTGGATTCCACTGGTGAAAAAGTGGTGGCTTGTAATCAAGAAGGATTGTAGAAACAACAGGGAGAAGAAAGGAAGCCAAATTTACGTATCCTATCGCAATCCTTGCTGCCCCTTGTTTCAGTGCTGTTTTTTCTAGAGACAGATGTTACTCCCGTGGTGACTGACTGCCTTGTCTCATGGTAAAACCTTGGCACTTTAGGGAAGATCTTACTGCAGAATCTTTGCATGAGGGTATGAAAGTCAGGGTCTTCTGCCAGTCCTTTTCTATGTTTATCTTTTGCTTTGGGGATCAGTCTTTCTTCACTTACCCCATTTCAAGAACTTCTGTAGGGCAACACCAGCTCAGATTTTCTACCTGGCCCAGTTTTTGATTGCACCACAGAAACTGCAGCTTTAAGAACTTTGGCAACATGAAGTTTTCGGTCCTACTGTTTTAAATGCCCAGACAGAAAACTTCCTCTGCAGTTACAGTTTTAGATATTCTGTGAAGTCAGCAAGAGTTTTGTCAGCCACCAGCCAAAAGTAGGCATTTTTCACCTCTCCTGTAGATTTTGTGCTTTCGTTTTGTTTTTCAAAGAATAAATCTGCTTTCATCTTCTGTCTGTTGCCAGCAAACTGATATGAACAGGTTTTCAAATTCCAGAGGATGGCTTTCCTCTTTTATCCGCAAAAATTGTCTGTATTTGCAAAATTGATACTGTTCTAGAGAGGTAAAAGTGGTCATTTTGGCTCATTGCTTTCCATTTTATTGCATATCTCTCTGGAATGTGCACTTAAAGCCCAGAAAGCCCACTGCATCCTGGGCTGCACCAAGAGCAGTGTGGCCAGCAGGGTGAGGGTGGGGATTCTGCCCCTCTGCTGTGGTGACACCCCACGGGCAGTGCTGCATCCAGCTCTGGGGTCCTCAACACAGGAAAGACTTGGACCTGTTAGAGCAAGCTCCAAAGAGCCAAAATGAAATCAGTTCAGTTGGTTGGTGCATAGTGCTAATAATGCCAAGGTTGTGGCTTCAATCCCTGTATGGATCACTCCCATAAGAGGTGGACTTAATGATCCTTGTGGGTCCCTTCCAACTCAGAATATGCTGTGATTCTGTGATTAGAGGACTGGAGCACCTCTCCTGCCACGAAAAGATGAGACAATTTGGTCTGTTCACCCTGGAGAAGAGAGAGCTTTGGTGTGACCTTGTACCACCTACCAGTACCTGAAGGGAGCCTATGAGAAAGATGGAAAGAGACTTTTGACAAGGGCGTGTGACAGGACAAGGGGGAATGTCTTCGAACTGAGAGTAGGTTTAGTTTAGATATTAGGAAGAAATTCTTTACCAGTGGTGAGTCACTGGCACAGGTTGCCCAGAGAAGCTGTGGATGCCCCATGCCTGGCAGTATGGCAAAGCCAGGCTGGGTGGAGCTCTGAGCAACCTGGTCTAGTGGGAGGTTTACTGTCCANCTAGTGGGAGGTTTACTGTCCATGGCAGAAGGGTTGAAACAAATCTCTAAGGTCCTTTCCAGCCCAAGCCATTTTATGATTCCATGAGATAGATGATAGATAGATAGATAGATAGATAGATAGATAGATAGACTTCTGTAAAACGAGGTATTGCACTACCTGGGGCACCTGAAACATCACTCAAAAAAAGCTTTCATCAGGAATAAAACATTTCTACGAAATATCCATAATGAGGTACTGTGATCTGCCTTACAAGCAGATCCCTAGCTGGATGGGGACTGCCTAGGCACGGGCATTAGTGTTCCCTCCTGCCCCTCTCTCCCCCAATC
>VZRR01006889.1:336-11856 GCA_013398015.1 Oreocharis arfaki | reverse complement strand
GGGTGAGGAGCCTAAATCCCCACTATGGACACGGCTGCTCTGCTCTGTGGGGTGGAGGATTTAGGGTCCTCACTTCCACCGTGGATGCACAGAGATGCTCCTCCTGCATCTCCACGTGGGCTCCTTCAGTCCTGTGCCCTCAGCCAGGCAGAGCTTGGAAAGCAGCTTCCATCGGGCACTGGGAAGTCGGGACTGTTGTCCCAAAGAGTTTTAGAGCCCAGAAGAATGGGAGAAGGGATGGATTGGAAAGCCAGGAGAAAGAGCTGGAATGCAAACAGCTTAATTGCCCTGGATCCAAACGGATCTGTTCAACTGCTGAATGTTTCTTTGCTTGTCTTTTCTCAATCTTGCTGCTTTGGACATCCAACCTCCCTCTTGCATGGCTGCCAGAGGCCGGGGGATGTTCAGCTGTGAGAGGTTTGGCTGCCCAGGAGCACAGCCCGTGGTCCCAGAGCCTCCTTCCCTCAGCCACACCGGGGCCTCACCGGCTGCTGCCTCTGGATGTTGGTTTGTTCTGCCTCTCTCGAGCCTTTTACTGAGCTGGAAAGCAGAATGAACCCCTGTTTTAGGGTAATCTGTGTAAAAGAACCTCTGGGAAAACCCTGCCCCTCTAACAAGACACAGGAGACAACAAAACATCCCCCAGCGCGAATTTATTTGCCGGGGAACTCGGTGGGGACTGAAAAGCAGCAACACTTTGCAGCCTTTTCTTGCTTCTCACGCCCGAATATCCCCCGTGGCTGATGCCAGGGGTTCGTGTGCTAAAGCAGCCAGCGAGTGGCAAATCCGAAAAAAAACCAAAAGACTGGCAAAAAATAAATCAGAAAGTCTGGCTGTGGTGGGGACCCAGAGGAGGAGGAGGAGGAGGAGGGTGTGAGTGTGCACACACAGGGGGAGAGCGGCGCTCGCAGGATGCACACAGCCACGGGATAAACAGCGGGGGCTGCTGCGAGTGTTTGGGTGGGATTTCGCATTCCTCGGGCAGAGTGCAAGCCTGGAACCACGAGGCCAGCGCCGTGGTATCTGCAGCCCGGGGGTTACTATGGCAACAGTGCTGTTTTGGGGTTGGTTTTTTTGGTTTTTTGGTGTTTTTTTAAAGTTTTTTGGGGTTTTTTTGGGGCTTTTTTAAGCCAGACTAATGGAATGTGGGAGCAGGAGGGAGGGCTGAGCTGATGGATTGGCTTTGGAACAAAACCTCCTGGTGTGACTCGGCCTGCTGAGAACTCCACACCAAAACTCAGGGGGAACGCTGGGTTATCCCCTGGAGTGGAGTTATTCCCTGCTCTGGAGCAGGATTGCCTGGCATGGTTCTGCACTGGGGAAGAGGCACTCATGTGGACAAAGTCAGGGAATGCTGTGCAGGCTGTACCCAGCACGTTGGAGGGACTGAAGGGCGCTGGGGATGCTCTGAGTGATGCCCCAAATGCTCCAGAGCAGCTCCCAGGCCCTCTCTGCTCTCCACTGAGAGCACCAGGCCTGATTCCCAGAGCCAGGGACTGGCACCACAATGGTTTGGGTTGGAAAGGACCTTAAAGCCCATCCAGTGCCACCCCTGCCATGGCAGGGACACCTCCCACTGTCCCAGGCTGCTCCAAGCCCCAATGTCCAGCCTGGCCTTGGGCACTGCCAGGGATCCAGGGGCACCCACAGCTGCTCTGGGCCCCCTGTGCCAGGGCCTGGCACCCTCCCAGGGAGGAATTTCATCCTGATATCCAATCTAAGTCTCGCCTCTTTTAGTTTAAAACCATTCCCCCTTGTCCTACCACTGTCTGCCTGGTATTTGTAACAGCTGCTGGGTTTAGGAGCAAATCCTGGGGTTGGTGGGATAATGGGATCCTGGGAAGTGGGATGGATGGATGGATGGATGGATGGAATGGAGGGATGGAGGGATGGATGGATGGATGGATGGATGGAGGGATGGATGGAGGGATGGATGGAGGGATGGAGGGATGGATGGATGGATGGATGCAGGAGTCACAGGAACACTGACAAGGAGCAGTGGGATGGAGTCAGGGAGGACGGAGGCTCTGTGTGTGTGGGAGGTCCAGGCTGATCCATCTGGCTGCTTTCCCTGTTCCTGGATCTGTGCAGTGGGACTGGGAATGGCAGAGCAGTGCTGTTCTCAAAACAGCCAGAAGCAGAAATGGGAGCAGTTTTGGAGCACGACACCTGAAAGGGGAAGGTCAGCTCCTGTCCTGTCCTGCCACACTTGCCAAGCTCCAGCTTCCCAGGAGCTTGAGCCAGACCAGTGTCCCTTCTGCTGATGGAACTGAGGGCTCCGTGCCCTCCTTCTGCCACAGCCACTCCTCTCTCCTGGCTCCTGAGCTCTCCCATTCCTCCATCAGCTGGTTTAGCTCGTTCACCAGGAGCTGCAATGATGAAATGTAGGAGTGCAAACAGGAGCAGGGCTGAGAGGGATGGCCCTGAGAGGGATGGCCCTGCCCAGTTTGAGCTGGGTGCCTCAGACTTGAGTAGGGCTTTTAGAGGTTCCCTGTGAGAAAGTCCACAGGGAACCCGTGTTTAGATGCTCTGGGAATTTGGTGTCCAGGTGGGATTGACTCTTGGCGTCTTCACGGCTCCAGGCACTGGGAGATGTGGGCTGAGGCTCAGGCCAGCAGGTTTGGGGTTTTCCAGGACACAGATTTGACACCACGGTGGCAATTTACACTCCAAACCCTTCTGCCTGCAGTTCGGGTACTTCAGTTAAAGCTGCTCAGAGTTTCCTCGGGGAACAAACCCAACCAAGCCTGTGTTCTAAGCACCTGTTCTGTCCTGTGCCATTCTTCTGTGGATGGGTAAAATCATTTCTGCAGCAGCTCTGAGATCTCCCTGTTTGCCTCTCCGTGTCTCGCCAGATCAATTATTGTTTGTTACCTCCATTAGATCTTCAGGAGAAAGGCAGAAACACAATCTTTTTCTTCCATTAATCAGAGCAGTTTACAGAAAACATCAATTTAAAATGTTAAGGCCAATTTGCAACCGGTATTGACAACACTTAAATTGGCCTCCAGAAAGTTGCTTTTGACACTGTGAGGAATGAAATCTTTATAAGCACACCGTGCGTGTGGAGCCTCTCCTGGTTCCTGATTGCTGATCCTATCACACTCCCTGCAAGTGTAAACAGAGGTGAGGAGCTGGAAGCAAAGCTCCATTAAGAGCCTGCCAGAATCAGTAAACTTCCCTTCCCCTCTCGTTGGACCCCTGCCCAGGTATTGCAACTCAATCTATGCTCTGCTTCCATCACCATCAGCTTCCTTTAGTTCCCAGCTGGGGGGGGGGGGTTTGACTTTAAAACTGCCCAAAAATGCACTGTAACAAAGCTTCCTCCTTGGCACTGTCACCTGGAGCAGGGAACTCAGAGCTACCCGCTGGCCACAGCCCCCACGAGAGCAGTGACCACTGCTCTGCAAGGCCCTCAGTGACCCTGGCCATGGAAAACCAGCTCAGCTTCCAGAGGGTGCAGGTGATGCTGGAGGGGTGACCTGGATAAATTCCAGCGAGCCAGTCCTTGGAGTGCCTCCCCTGAGCTCAGGCGTGGAGCTCTCAGAGGCCTCGCCTGGGGGAAGTGGGAGCGTTCACCAGCAGGAGAGAGCGCTGAAAACCTGACTGCTGAGGTTCTGCTTTGGCATCCACATCCCAAAGGGCTCAGCCCGTGCCTCTCCCTGCCTCGTCTCAGGCTCTGCTCAGCCTGAGCAAAGAGCTGAGGCCGAGTCTTTGCCTTCCCCTTTCTTCCAGCAAATTTCCCTACCAGAGGCAGCTTCTCCACAGCCCACACCTCCAGGGCATTCCCTCCTTCTGGGACGTGCCCAGGGTGTTTTCTGGTGGCTTTCAGGAGGGTTTTCTGTGGGCTGACACACAGCAGGAAGGTTTGGCTCGGGCTGAAGACAATTTCATTGCTGTCTGCAAACAACTTTTACCCTTGGTGCAGGCCCTGCTCCTCCTGGCCCTTCAGCCACCCTGGGAATGGAGTGGCTCTTGCCTCGCTTTGCCTCCCCTGAAACTTTATTACCCTCAGACCATCTGACTTGTTATGGGCACCTGAAAGATTCCCCGGGGTTATTTGTGTGAGCAGCCCTGAGAAGGAACGATGCCCTCCTCCAGAAAAGGACACATCCAACTGCCCGTGCTGTTTGATTTGAAATATTTGAGGAGCAAGGGAAAGGGAGTCACAATCTCACCTACAATCAGGGGAGTTAATGGAAAGATTCCTTCTGACTCTCCTGGGCTTCGGACAAGGCTCTGTGCTGCAACATTGGCAAATAATGAAGTTCACGTCTCATCAAACCCTCCTCGGGAAAATAATTCTAAAATATGTGGCTGGCCTTTTGCAGCTCTCTCCCCAAATCTGTCCCTGGTTTGTCAGCTGTGCCGACACCTCTATCTCTGCTGTTAAATCGCTTCTGTGGCTAAGAGCTGCTCTCTGAAAGAACCCCCCCAGATGTTCCATCACTGCCAGTCCCCAGCGCTGCCCCGGGGCTCAGAGTGGCCCCTCCCAAAAGCACTGAGATAAATATGGAATCTCCAGTGCGTGGCTTTCTACCCAAAGTCTGCCAGCTGCAGGAAGGCACAGAACCAGTGAATCTCCTGAGCTGGACCCGCAGGGATCGCCCAGTCCAGCTGGGTTCGGTCGCAGGCGACACCCGTGAACGTGGCTTGAACATAATTGTCAGGATGGTACTTGGTGCAGCTGATGAAATATTTACCTTGGAGCAGCTGTCAGGCCATGAATGTTTCACTGGCTGCTGCCAGCCCGCTCCTGATTTACGCTCCTGAATTGTTCATGAGGTTTAATTGCGCTGCCCTCCTTCGATCGGGGCTTTGCTGGGGCTCTCGCAATTAGCGACAACTGCTCTGCCCTGCTCCTCAGGGCACCCTGGCCACAGCCCAGGAGCTGGCACAGCTCTGACCCTCCACCAGCCCGCCCAGACCTCCCCATCCCACCCCCTTGGCGTGGCCTGGGGCCTCCAGTGCCACCCTGCTGTGTGACGGGTGCAGGGCACGGTGGCACTGCTGTGGCCAAGCGCCCGCCTTGGGGACTCTGTGTCCAGTTTGGGGACAGCAGCAGCGTTCAGAGGGTGACTCCTCTTGTCCTGGCACCCCTGTGGGTGCTCAGAGGCACAGGACAAAGCCCAGATGTTGCCTTTGGAGGATGGGAATCCTCTGGGTGTGAATCGTCCCCAGGACAAGGCTGAGCTTGGAGCAGAGCTCAGGTCCCCAAGGGGTGTTCTGTGCTTTCCAGCAAAGCACTAAAGACCAGGCCTAACCTCAGTTTGGGCTGGAATCTGTTTTCCTTCTCTCCCAGCAGGAAGCACGTGCTGTGGAATGTCTGGCTTCCATAGGTTTGGGGAGGTTTTTTTTGCTTTTGCTCTTGGTGAATTTTGCCAATTCCTAAAGAAATACATGTAAAACCAACAAAATTCCTTTCTCCTACCAGAGTTGCAGAGGCTCAAATCTGGAATTGCCCAGAGTTTTTTGGACAAAGCTGAGCTCTCTCTCCCAGATGTGCTTTGGAATCTCCTCTGCTGAGATTCGTCCAGAGAAGCACCTCAAGATGAAAGGAGATTTTTCACCAGAAAAAAATGTTGTATTTTTCCTGCGTAATCTGACGTCTTGATCTAAAGGAGGGGAATTTTTTAGGCAGAGTTTGCTAGAAAATGCTGGAAAAGTGCCAATGTGAGGGTGCTCAGGGAAGGCAAAACCCCAACTTTTTAATCTTTGCACTGTTAATCCCTGCAGAGGGGGAGGGCAGGAGATTCCTGTGCAGGGCAGGGGCTGTGTCTGATCATCTCCCTGAAACTGAAGAACCAGTGAAGTTCTGTACAAAATCATCAATGAAATGGTAAAAAGTAACCTGGACTAGACAGTACCCAGTGAAGGGGTTTGAGAGGAGAGCTGCTGAGTTACCCTGAGCTCAGCCCGTTGGTGAGGGAGGGTGGCAATGCCCACCTTTAGCAGGGCTCTGGAGGTGATGCTGGGGCTGTGGAGGATGAGCTGGTGGATCCTGAGGGGTTGCAGTGAAATGAAGTGGGGGAGGCAGGATGGCTTTGGGATGGCACGTGGTGAGCCTGGCTGATGTGGGGGTGGCAGTGGTGCTGTTGAGGCCGTGCAATCATTTTTCTTTGGGACCTGCCAGCGAAGTCTTTCACCAGCAGTGCTGGAGAACAGCTCAGAGGAAAGGTCTGCGCGGGAATTAAGAACATTTTCAATGACAGGAGGCAACGGATGAGGACAAAAAGTTGGGTTTCACAGTGGATGGACGAGCAGAGTCCTGCAGGACCCGCTCTGGGACGTGGCTGCTCAGTGGATTCCTCAAGGATCTCCCAAAGATGCACAGGGAGGTGCCAGATGTGCGATGTCCCAAGTTCTCAAACCTGAGGCTGGCAGCAGGGACTGAACTGGGTGAGGGCACTAATCTGGTGAGAAGCTTCCCAGTGTCAGCTGCCTTGGGCAGCTCAGCTCCCAGCTGGGGTTTTGGGGCTCAGCAGCACCTGCTTCAGATTGGTATTTAGTTGTTAAAAACGTGAAATCTTGGAGTAAACCTTTTCTGTGCTTGCAGTGTTTTGGACTATCCGGGTCCCTGAGGGTTCCCACCCTTCCAAGAATCCAGGCCAGGTTCTATCAGCTGGGTTTCCTCTAAAACCTCCGGGTGCTGCTGGCCAGATCCATCCAGAGTCTGGGGCATCCCTGTAAAAGCAACGTGCTCCTGGAACGCTCAGAGCCAGGGCAGAGAACTCCTGGGAGATGGCTGCAGCTGCCCAGGGCACAGAGCACCCAAAAGGGCAGCCTTGGCTGGATCCCAGCACTGCAGACAGGCCCTGGAGCACAGCCCTGGCCCCTGTGGGCCACCAGCTCTGCAGAGGCTCAGGGAGGCAGCTCCTGCTCCTAAGGCACGCTGCTCTCCTTGACCTATTTGCTCATGACCTCCCCAAATGTGATTTTGATTAAGGAATTTTCCTAAGTAATTACTCCGGCATTAGCAACCCGGCCAAACAGAAAATAGTCCAAAAAGCCAGGCCAAGGTGGCCTGGTGGCTGCCCTGAGGGCTCTGCTGGCTGCCAGGGAGGAGAGCAAAACCAGCCCTGGAGGGCAGCTGGACACAGCTTTGTCCAGTGAGGGCCGGTCCGAGGGGCAGCTGGACACAGCTTTGTCCTGCCCACGGGGGCACAGGTCCTGCAGGTCGTGTCCCAGCTCTCTGTGGGTGCTTTGTGCTGCTCTTCACAGCTGGGGAGAAGTTCTCACAGAGCTGAAGGCTCAGGGGTTGCACCACTCTCGCTTCCAGTGGGTGTTCAAATTAAAAGGCTGCTGAGCTCTTGTTTGGAGCAGCAGGAGAGAAGGAATTCCAGCTCTGGCACAGGGTGCCCAGAGCAGCTGTGGCTGCCCCTGGATCCCTGGCAGTGCCCAAGGCCAGGCTGGACACTGGGGCTTGGAGCAGCCTGGGACAGTGGGAGGTGTCCCTGCCATGGCAGGGGTGGCACTGGATGGGCTTTAAGGTCCTTTCCAACCCAAACCATCCCGGGATTCTGCTATTCTGTGATTTTATGATTTCATTGTTCTATGACTCTATGATTCCATGTTTCTGTGGTTCCGTGACTCCTTAATTCTATGGCTCTATGATTCTACACTTCCATGATTCTATGATTCCATGTTTCTATCATTCCATGATGCCATGATTCTATGATTCCATAATTCTATGATTCTGCAATTCCATGTTTCTATGATTCCATGATTCCATGATTCTACACTTCCATGATTCTATGATTCAATAATTCTATAATTCCGTGATTCCATGTTTCCATGACTCAATGATTCCATGACTCAATGATNCATGACTCCATGATTCTATGATTCCATAATTCTATGATTTTGCAATTCCATGATTCTATGATTCAATGATTCTATTATTCAATGATTCTATAATTTCATGTTTCTATAATTCCATGATTCCACGTTTCTATGACTCCATGATTCTATGATTCCATGTTTCTATGACTCAATGATTCCATGATTCCACGTTTCTCTGACTCCATGACTCCATGATCCCACGACCCAGCCAGATCAAAGTGCCCCTCAGCAGAGGCTGAGCTCTCTCTCCCTCCTGAGAGGCACAAAAATGACGGCGTCACCTTAAAGATGAGAGCGACCGGCTGAGTTCCTCCGTGTGGGAGTAACTCCCTCGTAAACAAAGGCAGCGCTCACTCTCTGCAGGCGCCTGCCCCAGCCCTCAGCAGCTCTGGGGGAGAGCTGCCAAGCACACAGGGACTCGTTCCAAGGCTTCGGCAGGGGGAATATAAATATCCCTCTGGTTAATTCTGGGTGCCATCATCCATCAGTGGCTGCCTGGTGCAGTTTAGCTCCTCGCCACCTCCTGACAGCAGGGCAGGACAGCATTCCCTGATGGCAGGTGGGCAGGGCCTGGGGCATCTTTTTTGGGGAGGACAGGAGGTACCTGGAGCAATCACTGCTGGGCTGGCTGGGTGCGACCAGAGGAGCAAACAGGGACAGGAGGAGCTGCAGGGCACGGCCAGCTCCGGCCAGCATGGGCTGACCGCTGGGACAGGCGTCCAGGAAAGGGTCATGGAGTCACAGAATGGTTGGCTTGGAAGGGAGCTTAAAGGTGCTCCAGTTCCAGCTCCCCTGCCAGCACCCTGTGGGTTCATTGGGAGTGTGCACTGTGAGCTGGCTGCTGAGCTGGGAACAAGGGCAGGGACGAGATCAGGGACAAAATCAAGGACAAGGCCGTGGACAGCTGCTGCTCAGGACAGAGGGAGTGGGGAGATGCAGAAAGACAACCAGGAGGATTCCCAGAACCCCCTACAGGTGTCACAGCAGAATGAGAGGATAAGATCCCAGCAGGATTCCCAGAAGGTCCCCAGAACCCCCTACAGGTGTCACAGCAGAGTGAGTGGATAAGATCCCAAAAGATTCTGAGTCCCTGAGCGTGATGTCCCCTCTCAAAATGATTTAAGAAAGGATCTGGACGCGTCAGCACTTTATAAACTTCAGCAGGCACCATCTCTATCTGCAGGCACAGGAAGTACCTCCAAGAGCTTTTCCCTGTCTTTCCTGATGTCAGCAGGATTTGCCCCTTAAATCCTGGCTTTTCTTTCCTAATTGCGGCTCCCTTTGAGATGGGAGGTTTTGAAGTCGTTCCTCCCAAATCCTTTGCTTCCAGAGGAAAGCAGAAACCATAAATGACTCCGTTTGAGGGTGTGAAACAGAGCAACTTGCATGCTTGGACTGTGAATTCCATACACCCATTTATTTACTCACAATTATAAACAGAGCACTTCATAAATATTTATGAGGAGGCTCCCAAGGCCCAGCTGAGAAAATCAGGATTATCACCATTTCCCAGTTCTCTGACTGAAGCACAGGCAGAGGCACAACTCGTCCTACAAAACCAAGCAGGTTTTGAGATTGGAGACCACGGAATCCCAGGGTGGCTGGGGCTGGAAGGACCTCTGGAGATCCTCTGCTCCAACCCCTCTGCTCCAGCAGGGTCACCTGCAGCACTGGGTCACATCCAGGTGGCTTTGAGTATCCCCAGGGAAGGAGCCCCCTCTCTGGGCAGCTGTCCCGGGGCTCTGGCACGCCCACAGAGGAGAAGTTTCTCCTCCTGCTCACCCAGAGCCTCCTGGGTGCCACTCTGTGCCCGTTGTCCCTGTCCCGTCCCTGGGCACCGCTGGGATCCGCCCGGCCCCGGCCGCTCGGCCGCTGCCCCGGGGGTGTTTGGACACAGGGATGAGGCCCCCTCTGGGCTGTCTCTTCTCCCTCAGCCCTTCCTCAGTCCCCTCATCATCCTCGTGGCCCCCACCGGACCCTCTGCAGTGGTTCCCTGTCCTTGCTGAGCTGGGGAGCCCAGGGCTGGACACAGCTGCAGGGCTGGGCAGAGGGGCAGGGTCACTCCCTGCCCTGCTGGGAACGCTCTTCCTCCTGCCCCCAGATCCCACTGTCCCCTGGGACCCCAGGACACTCTGCTGGCTCAGGGACAGCTCGGTGTCCGCCGGGACCCCAGGACACTCTGCTGGCTCAGGGACAGCTCGGTGTCCGCCGGGACCCCAGGACACTCTGCTGGCTCAGGGACAGCTACTTGTCCCCTGGGACCCCAGGACACTCTGCTGGCTCACAAGAGGCTCCAGGCTGGATGGCAGAAGTGCTTTTGTACCACTCTTTCAGGAGCTAAACCATGCCCCGGAAGAATCGCAGCTTCTTGCCTTCCCTCGTGTTCAGCAGCTCGGGTAGCTCAGCTGTCCCACTGAGAGCTGGGATGTGTGGTCCCAGACTCTGGATCAAGCTGGTCCTGGCAGGGATCGGGAGCAATCCCCTCCCAGTTCTCGTGGGGGATGCTCCCCTGGCAGCCCGGTCCCCGTTATGGAGCGCTCGGCTCCCGAGGGGATCGAAGAGCATTCAAACCCAGAGCTGCCACGCAGGGCCAGGGGTGATGTGCAGACCTAATTTCCCTGGGATGGTATCTGAGGCAGACCTGGACAGCTTCAGTCGTGCACAGCTGACCCTTGCAAAGGTGTTCTGGTATCAGGGAATGTTCATCTCCAACCTCAGATCCCTGCTGGGGCGGTCACTCCTCAGTGTTCTCCCTCCACCTGAGGAAAGCAGGCTCTGCCTCCCTCCTCCCGATACCCTTGAAGCCTGTGAGGTGTGATCAGCTCTCCCTTTGCCCTTAACCACTTTCCTTAGCCTATATAATTAAATTCCATCAGGTATTGCAGCTAATTTTTGAGGAGCTCCCACAGAACAAAAGCCAGCTCGGTCGCAGGCGAACAGAACAAATTAATTAGGAGGGGAATTTCAGGCCCTCTCTAAATGAGATCAGCAAAGCTCCAGCAGAAGCAGCACAGCCTGACTGGCTCTGGTGCTCCTCAGCCCCTGAGCAGCTGCTCAGTTCCGGGGGTACAAAGTGTTCGGGAACATGGACGGGATGGGGCTTGGAGCAGCCCCTGCTGGAGCCACTCCCGGGATTCACCTCAAAGCAGGACACAGGGAACTGCTGGTGTTGAGTCTCTCGTTAACAGCAGAGGTTGGGCCAGCAGATTCCTTCAGTGTGCTCTGGGAATGGCTCCCTGACCCCAATAAAAGTGGGTGTTACTTGAGAGTTGAACACTCCAGGGACCCAGGGGCAGCCACAGCTTCCCTGGGCACCCTGTGCCAGGCCACCCTCACAGGCAGGAATTCCTTCCCAATATCCCCTCTAACCCTGTCCTCCTTCAGCTTAAAGCCATTCCCCTTATCCTGTCAGTGCCCCTGTGGAAAATCCCTGTCCACCCTTCCTGAAAGCCCCTCTGGGGGGCTCATGGCAGCAGTGTCTGGGTGTTGCTGCAGCTCTGCCGAACCCTCTCTTCTCCCTGCTGAGCTGAGGAGCTTTCCACACCTGTCTGCCCTGGGAAACCCTGGGCTGGGGATGTGTCCAGGTGTCCCCTCTGGCTGGGAATGTGTCCAGGTGTCCCCTCTGGTTTGGGATGTGTCCAGGTGTCCCCTCTCACTGGGGATGTGTCCAGGTGTCCC
>VZRR01006887.1:127571-168153 GCA_013398015.1 Oreocharis arfaki | reverse complement strand
ATATTTTTATATAATTACACATACATTTATAATATGCACTCCATGCAAATTTTTATATTCATATATATAATATTTATATGTTTTTACACATACATTTATAACATAAACTCGAAATGCTATAAAATTCTATATAAACTTTTATATTTTAAACATAATATTTCACCTACATTTCCACACCCACTCCTAACGCGAACTCGAATTACACCAATTTTTTACATTTTCCTACATATTTCCACATCCTACACCCTACAACCTCACCTCCAGTGACCCAAATTTGCACCTTTTTCCCCAAATTCCTCCCTACCTTGTACTCCTCGTGCCTGATGTAGGTGCAGCCCGTGCTCAGGCACTCCTCGAGGGGCACGCAGCGCTTGGTGACCGACACGCTCTCCCCGCTGGCCTTCATCATGTGCTGGCTCAAGCAGTACCTCGTCCCTAAAAAACATGGAAAAGCCTAATTCCCATTTTCTGGGAGTTTACCAGCGGGAAAACCAGGAAAGGAATGTTGGGATAAAATATCCCAAATCAAAAATTCCGATTTTTGACGTATTTGTTGTGTGTCATGTGCTGGCTGCAGCAGTACCTCGTCCCTAAAAAACATGGAAAAGCCTAATTCCCATTTTCTGGGAGTCCACCAGCCGGAGAAATAGGAAAGAAATGTTGGATTTGTTTCAAATCTTGGGATTTTAAAAAAATATTAATTTTTTGATGTATTTGTTGTGTGTCATGTGCTGGCTGCAGCAGTACCTCGTCCCTAAAAAACATGGAAAAACCTAATTCCCATTTTCTGGGAGTTTACCAGCGGGAAAACCAGGAAAGGAATGTTGGGATAAAATATCCCAAATCAAAAATTCCAATTTTTTTACATATTTGTTGTATATCAGGTGCTGGCTGAAGCAGTACCTCGTCCCTGAAAAACATGGAAAAGCCTAATTCCCATTTCCTGAGGGTCCACCAGCAGGAAGAAACAGGAAAAAAATCTTGGATTTTTTTTCAGATCTTGGGATTTTTTTCAAGTCTTGGGAGTTTTTTAAAAAATTCAGATTTTTGATGTGTTTGTTGTATATCATGTGCTGGCTGAAGCAGTACCTCGTCCCTAAAAATACCATGGAAAAGCCTAATTTCAATTCACTGGGAGTCCACCAGCAGGAAAAACAGGAAAGGAGTCCTGGATTTCTTTCAAATCTTGGGATTTTTAAAAATACTAATTTTTTTGATGCGTTTGGTGGTGGTGGTTTTAGCTCAAAGGAAAAAAATTCTGGGGCTGATAACGGCCCTGACACGGGCTGCAAACACAGTGGGGTCACGCTCCTTCCAAAAGAGATGTTTTCCGAGGGAAAAATCCCAAAACAATCCCAAATAAATGGGGTTCATGGGGCTGTGGATGACCTCGGTGTCTTGTGAGGGTCTCGGAAGAGAAGTGGGGAAGGAGGGGGCATTTGGGGAGCTCAGCAGTGCCTGGATCTGAGATTGGAGGGTTTGGATTCGCTGAGCTGTTCCCAAATTCAGACTCCAAGGGGAGTTATGGGATCAAACCACTGAAAATGTCAAAATTCCAGCTGAGGGAAGTGAACACAGCCAGAACTGGTCCTGTACTCACCAGTCAGAGAAATAAAACTCTTAAAAATCCTTCCCTGTGAGGGTGGGGAGGGGCTGGGATGGAATTGCCAGAGAAGCTGGGGCTGCCCCTGGATCCCTGGCAGTGCCCAAGGCCAGGCTGGATGGGGCTTGGAGCAGCCTGGGACAGTGGGAGGTGTCCCTGCCCATGGAATGGGATGAGCTTTAAGGTCCCTTCCCACCCAAACCAGTCTGGGATTCTAGGAAATCAGCCGGATTTAATCCCCAGCTGAGCCAGAGGAAAACAGGGAATAGATCAAAGTCCTCAACCCCATCCACTGCAAGGAGACAGGAAAGCTTAAAGGATTTGAGCAACCACCATCATCCCACATTTTTGGGAATAACGGGGCTCAGCCTGCCCACCGGCAGGGACAGGTGGGAGCTGGGTTGGGATGAAAGCCTGGGATGGGTTTTACCTCTGGGACAGTAAACATCCGGAGCCCAGCGGTTGCACTCGTAATTATCCGAGGCCTTTTCGCAGGTGAAACACTTGAATCCGTGAGGATACGGCGTGGCTGAAAGGAATGGACAACGTGGAGTTAGAAGGAATAGGGACTTGCATCACAAGGAACACAAAACATGGAGTTAGAAGGAACAGAAAGTGGAGTTAGAATAGACAATATGGAGTTAAATTGAATGGAAAATACAGAGTTAAAAGAAGTAGATAATGGAGCTACAAGGAATAGAAAATGCGGAGTTAAAATGACCCAATTAATCTGGTTTTATCCTGCTTTTCAGGACAAAACAGCAGCATTTTTTTCTCTTTAGATCCCAGCTTCTCCAAATTTTCCCCTCAGCTTCGGCAGGTTGGGCCTGATTTGTAAAACCCTGTAAAACCCACAGCAGGAGAGGCACACTTCGGTCCTTGTGGACCTGTCTCAGCTGTGTTTACCCAGCCAAAGTGCCACTGCTGACTTCAAAGGGAGCTAATGGGAGCAGGGAATACTCATTCTCTCGGAATCAGAGCTCACATCCAACCCTGCGGCTTTATCAGCGCTGATAACAAAATATCAGGTGGATTTAAACACTCTGGGAATTGTCCCACCGAGGGAAAGAGCTGCTCCTGTTGGAGGCCCCACAGGGAACAAAACCACTGTGCTGAACCTCCAGCCCTGAACAGCAGCCTCTGTCCTAATTTATCTCACCAAACGAGGGCTAATTCCTTAATTGCTCTCCTGGCAGCACTTCTGGGGCGCTTTCAATCCATCCTCAAGGTGCTGCCACCTTCTCAGAAGCCAAATGGTGACCAGGTCACGTTTATCAGTGAACTGAACCTCCACAGCCCCAGGGGCCAAATCTTCACCCTCCCTCCTCGTCACCTCCTCCCCTCGCTCTGGGCCGGATCCTGTTTGGGAATGAGAGGGGAAGCAAAAGGATTTCACTGCTTGTTTCCTTTCAGCTTTTAAGGACCAAGAAATCACCCAGGAGCGTCTCTGGTGGGGCTGGGACAACACATTAATGGAATTAATCTCTCTCACCCATGATCTCTGACATGGAATGGAATATGGAATAAACCAGGAATTCCATCCTGCTTGCACAGAATGGAAATTTTCCAGCCCATGAAGCAGCGAGTTTTCTGTGGGGAAAGAAGGCAAGGACAGCCCCACAAGCACCCTGTTGTCATGGAATTCAGTAAGTTTGTGTCTGACAAAGCGAACAGACTGGTGAGAGTCCAGGGAAGAGCTAAAGATGCACAACTCCATTGCTCCAGGAGTTCCTGGAATCAAGGCCAGGGCAGTCAGTGCTGCCTGTAACCCTGTGTGTCCTTTAACCTCTTTGGGGCCTGGTTTTATGCAGAATCACGGAATTATTTGGGTTGGGAGGGACCTGGTTTGCACAGTCCCCACTCCCACAGGGCCAAGTTGATGTGGAAGAAACCCCAAGGTTTTGTGGGAGGTGTCCATGCCCATGGCAGAGGGTGGGACAAGAAGGGCTTTAAGGTCCCTCCCAGCCCAAACCATTCCATGATTCTGTGTAAAACCAGAACCAAAAGGGTTTAAAGGACACAGGGTTACAGGCAGCACCGACAGCTCCGGCCTTGATTCCAGGAACTCCTGGATTCCATGTAAAACCAGGTTAGAGGCAGAGCCAACAAACACAGCCACGGTTCAAGAAAAAGAGGGAAAAATGAAGGAAACATGAGACGAGGTGAAATTTGTACAGAGAAACACAGCGCCCCAGTGCCTTACTGGAAAATATTCCAGTGGCTTCTGAGAACCATGGAAATGATAACTGGAAATGGCTTTGGGGTTGGGCTCCTGTGAGAATTTGAGAGCAAATCCATAAGCTCAAGGCTTGGGATGCTCTGGAACAGCTCCCAGCTGTTCCAGAGCATCCCACAGCACTGGCTGATGTTTCCCTGGTCCTTGTCCCTGTCCCAGGGTGGAGGTCACTTACTGGAGGGGTGGAGGTAGACGATGTCCTTGGCGGTGAAGTCGCGGCTCCGCGCGGCCGGAGCGCGGCCGGACAGCAGCAGGAGCAGCAGGAGCAGCCCCAGCGGCCAGGCCATGGCCCGGCCAGGACCTGCTCATGCGGCGGCCGAGAATCCCCACCTGGGCAGAGTCACAGAATGCCAGAATTAACCAGGCTGGAAAAGCCCTTGGAGATCATCGAGTCCAACCCATGACCAACACCACCCCGTCACCCAAACCATGGCACTCAGTGCCACATCCTGTCCTTCCTTTAAAACCTCCAGGAATGGTGACTCCACCACCTCCCTGGGCAGCCATTCCAGTGCCCAATCCCTCTTTCCATGAGGAAACAGCAGATAGCAGGGATGAGCAGAGCAAACCCACAAGAACCCGGCCACCACCTCATCCCCACCACACAACCCCTGAGCCTCCCACTCCTGTGGCTATTTCGGCACCAATAGCCCTGGAAAAGACTCGGACAAAGGATCTCCCTGGATTTCCAGGGCAGTGGGAAGTTGCCTGGTCCCACATTCTGCTGACACCTCCTCTCCACCTTCCTCCTGACTCCTCCTCACTCCCTGGGCCCCATCTCCACGATCCTATGAGGCTCCCACTGATTTTATCTTGGCATTTCCTCTTGGAAAAGCCTCCATCTCAGAGCTGCAAACAAAGCGACCATTGGATGTTCCTCATCCATGCTCCAAAGGGATTTATTCCCTTTGTGATGCCATTAATAAACAATTATTTTTCCAATGTCCCTGACTGATGGGAACTAATTTGAGCAGAACCAAATAACCACTGTGGTACCATTCCTGAGACCATCCCAAAACCTGCAGCTTTCAGGAGCATCCCAATCCCTGCACCCAGGCTGTGGGCAGCCATCCAGGGGAAGACAAGGCCAATACATCATTAAACAGATTATTACAGAAATTTAGTGAAACTAATTAAAATTAATTTAAAATTATGAAAGCGCCTCAAAAACCAAATGGGACGAGAAAATCCTGAAAGGATACGGCTGCTGAGCCAGGCAGGAGCTGACAGTTTCCTTTGGAATTCATCCAGAACACACAGGGCTGGGATGAGTTTTCTTCCACCCAGATGGACCAAGAGATCAGCAATACCCAGATATTTCCTAAGCAGCTTTGAATACGTGCCAGTTATTATTTAATAAATTTTTTTGTTGATTTTTTTTGTTTGTTTTTTCAGGAAAGATGTGGCAGGGTTCGGGATGTCACCTCTGAATGTTGGTCCCACAGCAGAAATCCACCCAGGACCGGCGGCACAAAGGTTGTCATTGTCCCTGCTGTTATCTGCAAGCAGCTTTTTTATTAAAACACAGTGAAATACAAAAAAACAACGAGGAAGAAAAGATAACACACAGCCCGGTGCTTTAAACTTTGTTTGTTTAACCTCATGAAGAAGGAAATGCCAATTTCCATTGGATTTACTCCACAGATCCCTCTCAGCCAGGGGAGAACGAAATCCTGATTAGAAGCAGACAGGAAGCAAAACAAACCTCTCCCAGCCACGTGGGAGATGAGCCCATGTGGGATCTGGAGGGAGAATTCGGAATTTGGGGAGTTTTTTAATCCCAAACAGCACAGGTTAGGTTTTACAAGCCCCACTCTTCATTTCAAGACATCAGCAGTTTGCAGTGAGATTGTCAGGAGCAAAAAATGAGGATTTGATCCTGAGCTAGAGGGCCAAAAAATGAGGATTCACATCCCAAAAAGAGAAGCTCGTCATGGCTCAGCACCAGCTCTCATCAGCAGCCTGTGATTAACAAATTATCAACATAAAGGACAAGCCTGGAATCATTAAAGTTGAAAAAGACCTCCAATATCATCAAATCCAACTATTATAATGGTATTTTAAGTTAAAACACAGCAAGGTTGAAATAACAGCAGGAATTCCTCCCAAAGAGACAAAAATTTGCTGGGTTTGCTCATCAGAAGCACAAAAAGCTTTTGTTTTTGCAGAACTGATCAAAGCCTTCCCGTTGGGGACGTTGGTTTTCCCAGTGTCCCTTTTGTGGGACCGACTGCTCATCCAGCCCCTCTCCAAATCCTGTGTGGCAGCACTCAGGAATCAGGTTCGGAAAAGTGGCTGAAATCCTCCAGCTGCTCCCTAAAAATATTCACGTCTCTCCTCTCGTAATTGCAAGGACCTTAATTGCCAGCTTCTGATGACTTGCAAGAAACCGTGAATGAACAGAGAGAATTCACTCCCCCACCTCGATTTTCTGTTTGAAGCGGGTTTAAGGGCGGGCAAAGAATTAAAATTTTAAAATCCTCTGGGTTGGAAAATTATCCAGAGGAAGGCAAGCAGGGCCAATATTTTAAACAGCGGAATTTAGGGGAGTAGGAAGCCCTTACTGAGCAAAAACCTGCCACCATCGCTGTCACCGTTTGTCACCCTGCTCATTCCATGCACACAGGTAGGGTAAAACCAGGAATTGCTGCAAACGTGGAAATACCCACTGCCATAAACCCAAATATTCAGTATTCCACGATTGTTTTGAGGAGGAACACAGGGGTACACATAGTTCTGTCTTTCATGGGGGGCAAATATTCAGTGGTGTTCAAGGTAACGATGATATTTCACAGAGAGAGGAGGGGCAAAAAATATTTAGAATTAAAGTAATATTCAATACTTAATGATTCAATCCATAGTCAATAATTAGATATATTTTAAATGAATTATATATTAGTTCAGTGTTCAGCACGCTCATTTTCTCTGGTGTTGCGCTCCCACATAAAAACAAAATGTAAGGAAGGAGATAGAAATACAGATACATAGATATGGATGCACTGTCTTAAAACCTGCAGACATTCCATAAAAAATTTGGCTTGGCTCCCAAAACCCTACAAAAATTGTATTTCTCTACAATGATGGATTCTCTTCAGGAACCCTACAAGCCCTCAGAAGCTTCACCAAGGGTGTAAAGGGTTTTTCTCCTGCTCACAAGCCCCTTTTAGTCCGTGACTTTCAGCCAAAACAGCCGAACTTTGTACACAATTACATTTTCAGGAGTTATTGGTGGCGTATCGGCTCCTACAGGGCTAAACCTCCGCCGGCAGAGCAAATCCAAGGCACGGGCAGATATTTTTTCCCCTCAGAATTCCCTCTGCTCCTCTCCCAGAGCCGAGTGCTCATCCCAACCTAACGGAAGCTGGCGCGGCCCGCTCGGAATCCGGTGGCGGGACACAGTCACACGGCATTTAGATCATGCAGGCCGTTTGTGAAAGGTCCTGGGCGCTGACACAGAAATCCCGGTTAACTCAATCTTCCCAGCTTCCAGCAGCACCTCGGAGTGCTGGGGAAGGCGTTCCCATTCCCGCTCCGCAGCGGGATTACTCCGGCCTGCCCTTTGCCCTGCCACGGCGCTATGGAAATGAGCCATTAGATGCCCCGAGCAGCAGCCCAGTTGCCCGTTTGTCAGGTCTCATTAGGGAGGTGACATCTCGTCCTCGTTGTCACCAGTGCTGGGGACAATGGAAGGTCCCAATCCTCCCGGGAAGCGCTGGAGCGGAGGCCGGATATCGGAGCTCTGGTTTTAGGGGAGAAGCGTTGATGGAGGGGACAGTGATTTTTAAGGATGGCTTTGTCCCTCCTGTCCTTCTCCAGCTCAGCTGGTTGACCATGACCAAATCCATGAGCTGGGCCACTGCCAGCTGCAAGTTTGGAGTAAAAACACCATTCCAGGAGGGGAAAAAAGGGGGAAAAAACAGGAGTCAGACACCAAACCTTCCCACACAAACTCTTGCCCAAAGCCAGGCAGGAAGGAATTCCTGATTCACGGGTATTTCTGTGGTCCTCCTCATGCAAGTATGGCACAGGTTGTGGTGTTCTGTGCCCCCCATCTTGTTCCCATGGGAGACAGAGCATTTCCCTGCTCTCCCTGGATTTCTAACACAGTAGGAATTGCCTGATCTTGAAAGAGGTTGATGATTCTGCTGACACCTCATCTCAACCTTCCTCCTACATCTGCTTCTCACTGTCTGGGCCGCACCTCCAGGTTCCTACGAGGTTCCCACTAATTTCATCCTGATATTTCCTCTTATCCTTCCCCATGCAAGGTCCTCCACCTCAGAGCTCCCTAAATCAACTCTTCCTTGAGTGAAATAAGCCAGCAAAAGCCAGGAAAAGTTCCCTCTCAGCAGGCAGGAGACTTCCTGAGCCCTGAAGCAGTGATCACAGCATGGCCAGGCAGCGCCATCTGTGAGAAACCGCCGCAGCCTCAGCAAGAGCCGCCCGCTCCCGCGAATTCCGCTGTGCAGGGTCAGCTGGGCCATCCTTCCACTGCCTTGGGATGATTATTCCTCAGTGGGATATGAAGCCATGGGAACTCCGAGCAGCCTGACGAGGCTGGAAGAGCTGCTTCCAGAGGCAGAGTCTTCTCTCCGGGAATTCCGCCTCACGCACCTCCCCCACGTGACTTTCCCAAATAACTCTGCAGATTTTCCTCCTGCCTTTCTTGCAGCTCACACGGAGCTACAGGTTGGACTTGCCATGACTGAATTTACAATATTTGGGTTAGTTTTCATGTCCCTCCAGCTTCCAAATCCAAACCCGGCTCTCTGCCCCCGTCATCGCTGTCCAACGACAAATCGGAATGGCAATGGAACGTTTTCCATCTGGCAGCTGTGCCGGATCCCAGACAACAATCCCTGGGACTATTTGCAACTTCTCCAGCTCTAATTGCCTTTTCCCCCCTTCTCCATTATCCTGCTCAACCTTTTTGTGTCTATTCTGTTTATTTCTTTTGGTTCCCACCACACACGCCAACAGGTTATGAAAAAACCCTGGGATTCTTAGGAATTCTCTCCAAATCCAGCTTTTTTTCCACGTGCCATTTAGGGGATTTTCTTGGCAGTTTCACCCCAGGAATGGTTAAATGTGTGTCCCCCTCCCCACAAAACGGGATGTGGCAAAGCTCTTGTATCCAAGGGACCTCTCAGAGCTCTTGCAGAGGGGTTCGCTGCCTCTCCTCAATTACAGTAAGCAAACGTAATTAAACAATCAAACACAATTAGTGCACTAATTACTCCCAGGAACGTGGCCCATCTAATCGCCTTGCTGCTAATTACAAAGCCTGGAGTTCATTGAGCTAAAAGCCCCGGACCTGGGGAAGTGAAGGGGGGGACAATATGTTCCCTCTCACGCCGCCTTCCCTCAGATGCAATTTAAGCTGCGACAGGATGTGATTCCAAGATTATTTTCCAGGCAGCACTCGGCTCCTGTTTTCAACCTGAATCACTCGTATTTTCAGTCCCACCAGCAAAACTTTTCCTAGGTCCCTCATCTTTTAATGATCTGGGGTAAAATGTCATTCCTGTTCATCCTCAGGATAGTTTGGCTTCAGATGGGAACAGGGATGGAATAAATATATTCTACTGGAATACCTAAGGCACTTAATATTTGGCATTAAGGACAAGGGAGAAAAAGGGAACTTCAAATTCAGCCAGGCCATGATACAAGAAAATATAATTTCTGCAAATTAATTAAGGTGAGCCGGTGAAATATTCCAAGTGAGACATAATTCATTCCCATTTTATTCCATGAATGTGGTGCAGGGACCCCACTTCTTTTTTCCTTCAAATCACATGGAATATTCAAACCTGTGACCACGAGCACTTCAGAATCAGCAGGAAGACGGACATGGGTGATCCAAAAAATCATTTCAAGAGCTGTTCCTGGGGTTTTGCATGGCCTGCAATAGAGGCAGCAAGGGCAGAGAGCCCAGGGGGATGTGGGAAATGAGGATTTAGCTCATTTTGGGAATTTTGGAAGCCACTCAGCACACGGGCTGACCTCAATGCACAGAGAGCCCCCAGACAGCCCGGCTCCACACAGACAGAGGATAAGGAAACCATGCGTGAGCACAGAAATCCTGGGATTTTTGTGCTAATAAGAAGCAAAAACCCCCAGTCACTGAGTTCCAGTGGCCAAGGGGAGGAGGGCAGTTAAATTATTCCCTAAATAAATATTTAAGTTCACTGGGACAACTGAAAGGGCTCCTCTTGCCAAGGCAGAGATGCTGTGGATTACACTTTTCTTCCTGCTCCTCGGGAAAATCTTGTGGCAAAAGGAGGAAGTGGAACACCCAGGGAAGGAATTTCAGGGCAGGGAGGCTGTGACTGCTGGTCCAGGGTTGGTGACAGCACTGGCAGGGGGCAGAGTGGTGAATTTTTCCTGGGGAAAAGCAAAACGAAGTCTCAAGGAATGGAGTCTATGCACAAAATTAAATTTTGGTGAAGATCTGTGTGGAAACACCCGTTGGGATCATCCTGGACCATCTTTCCTACTTAGATTTAAGCCAAGCAAGAGCACCCCAGTTATTGGGGGAAAAAGGGAAAGAACATTTCAGTGTGACCAAATAAAGTGCAGCAAAAGAAAGAAGGGAAACTTAAAAAACCCAGAACGCATTCCATGTTTATAACAAGAGCTGGAAAATTATCTAAGCTGAAACCAAGACATGAAACCCATCAAGAAAATACTTTCCTAGTCCACATTCCAGCCTGGCAGGTTCACAGAAACAGCATTTTTAACAGAATGGGATGAGTTTTTAAGGATAAATTCTTGTTATTGAAAAATAACAAGAAAATTGGGACAGCCTTGGGAACAGGAGGATCCTCAGTATTTTTAAAGGATCAAAGGAACAGCCGCCGAGCCCAAGGTCATCCTGGGTAAGCTCCTGGAGCAGTTTGTTTGTGCTACAGCAACAAATATTTCAAGAAGTAAAAAAACTACAAGGGAGGGTCGTTGGGATGGTGGGGAAAATAGGTCTCCAAACAATCCCATCGTTTTCCAAAAGGGCAGGATCTGGCTCTGGCTGTGAAAGGAGAATGTTACAGGGAATAATTGGGGGGAGACCAAAGCAGAGCACCAAAGCTCCGAACCCTCCTGATTACAGAAATGAGTTCTACCCAATTAACCAAGCGTGCTCGGGCCAAATTAAAACCCAGCTTAGCGACATCTCAAAATCTAATTGATGAAAAGGGCACCTCCAAGGGATTTTTTTTTTTCCCCCCCCCATTTCCCTGCAATTCTGCATTCGGTATTTTTGCGCCGAAAGTATTGATAAGAAACTCGTTGATTAGAGGCCGACGGGGACATGAAAGAGGGAGATTGTCCCTCCTGCGCCAAACTGTGCTTTAATAAAGCCAGACATCAATCTGCACCATTGTGTCCCCGCTCTCCTGATGCCTCTCCGGAGGGATTTGTGACAGTTCCTCCGGGACATCACCTCGCACATTTGCCATGCTAGATTAGGCAGCGAGGCCCGGCCGCGCGAAACGAGCTCCGTGCGATGCCGCCGCTCAGCCCCGCCGACGTCACCTCGCGCAAACGAGGTTTCATTGTTATCAACCCAGCCAAAATCGCAGCTTTTTCCCCCCCCGCTCTGAGGAGCGTTTTTGCCCCATCACTGATTTGTGCTGTTATTATTCCTTGCCTCTCCTCAATGACGAGATATTAATGAACCCCCTGGTTTTCCCAATTCCCGCTGTAACGCCGCGTTTTTCCCCCAACTGATTTCCCATATGCACGTAGCAGTCAATGAACACCATGAGAGTTTTTCCAGCCCTGGACACAGAGGGATGAGCCCACGGAAGGGCTCCATTCCCCTGACAGCTCACCCAGAGTTCATCCCGATTTTTATTTCCCCACCCGCACGTGAATTCCCGTTGGCACAAGGCACCAAAAAAATCCAGGACACACGGGAGGACAACACATCTGCTTTCCTCATTCCCAAAGAGCACGTCCCAAACAAGGCTGGAGAAGATGCTACACCACTGTCAGCACCAGGGGAATAACTGGGAATGGCTTGGCCATTCCCAGCTGTACAATTCCGACGTCTCTGTAAAATCTAACGGCCAACGACCCGAGCCTCGTACAAGGATCCTTTAGATAAGTACCTCGTTCTCATTTTTCTCTTGATAAAGTAGCTCATGTTTGTGTGAGTCCAAATTTATCTGAGTTGGATTTCTGCATCAAAATAAATAAGATTTTCTTGTTCTATTTCGTTATTTCTGCTGCCACCCTTCGCTCCCATAAGGATTTTGTCGTTAATTTCTTCGCTGAAAGTGCCATAATTAGAGTTCTATTTAAAGAGCAAAATTAGTCTGATTGCATATTTTCAGTCCTGCAGCACCGAAATTCAAATATTTTCCTCCGAAAGCTTTACTCAAAATTATCCCTCTCCAGTTTTAATGCGTATTTTATTCGGTATAAGCGAGAAAAGCTTCATATCATTAAATAATAGGAAATAAACCGAAATGAGAACTGACCAATTAATGTCCTTTCAGCTGTCTGGTTAATCCATGGAGTAAACAACTCCTTAATTCATGAAGATTTTCTTTAGTTTTTCCAGGAAAACAAAACCCAGCAGAACCCAAAACAAACCCTCTGCTCCAGAAGAATTTCCAGTGTTATTTGGATTGCATGACCAATTAATTGCCACTTGTCCCCCAAGAGAAAAACATTTAATTCCTTTATTTTTTCATCTTGTTGATGAAAAAACGAGCTAATTAAGAGAAAACTCATCCCCAGCATGATGGGAAGCTGTAAAACACCATCCCCATTTTAGCCACTTCTCCCAGGATGGTTTCAAACTTCCAGCACCACAACGAGGGGTCTCACTGGATATTCCAGAGATGGAAATTTTGGATTTCTCCCTGGTTTTTGTCACCTAAATGTCCTGGGAAGCTGAGCAGTGTAGGTGCCTTCCTACAGAAAATTCTTTACCCCTGGCTTGTGCAGAAAGTAATTCTTTTTTTTAATGTAATTACAATTTACAGGTGGATAAAATGCTCTGAGTAACTGAATTAATTTTTAATTCACCTTTCTGAAGCTAAATTGAATAATTTTGCTGGTCCGAGTTCAGTTTGGAGGAAATTGTTTATAAAGTGAATTTTAGTGCAGAAAACTCCAGGAATAAAGCAGGGACATTTCATTCCCCAGCACCCATTTCCTTGTATATTTAATTTTTCATTCAATTTTTACACACGTTCTTTACCATCCCTGCATTTCACTTGTAGATAAACACCCTCAATCAACTTTAATGTGCATTTATCCCATAAATACAGGCACAACACAATATTATAATGAAAAATCCTGTTATATTCCACAGTTAAACAGGAAAATATTCCCATGATCGAGAATCGCCTGCCAGCAGGTCAGAAAGCTGAGGCAAAAATTTATTTTTAGTAAGAGTAAATAGATAATTTAATATTTATTTAATAAATAAAATTAATCAAGCTACTGAACTGTTCTGCCAGCACAAACCCAGGCTCTCATCCTCATGGATTTCACCCCAAAAACAAACCTTATAATTTTTAGGCAATGTCAGGAAAGGATTTTTATGTTGTTTATTTTGTTATTTTGGGGGGGTTTTAGGGTTTTTTGGTGGTTGTTTATTTTTTTTTCATCTAATTGTTGCTTCAACCCACCAGAAATAATTCCCTGGAGCTCGTGGATTATTTGCTGTGTTTGTTCAGGGTTAACTGCCAATAACAGCAGTGCCCAAGGATAGAAAAATTGAATTTCCCTGAAACTACAGCGTCTGGAGAGTGGAAATTTTTCCAAAATAACAACGTTTTATTCACAACAAGCAGAATATTTCTGACTCGTGGCAGAAATAGAGCTGGCATGAATAAAGCTTCCTGAAAATGGGCTCAGATGAAAAGGGGTGGGGAAGATCATTGAGGATCTTCCAGGAGTGAGATAAATCCTGAGGGTCACAGGGCTGTCACAAAGCGTCCATCAGAGCAGGAAAAGCCTGGTTTGGGTAATGGAAAAATAAAAATAAAAATAAAAAGCCAGGGGAGTGAAGCACAATAACCACACCCAGGAGTCAGGACAACGGGCGGGACTTTGCCTAAGATCAGCAGGGAAATGGAACAGGAGCTGAGGTGGGAAGGGGATGGGATGTCTGGGATGGAGAGAAGCCCACGTGCTTCAAACAATTTTTATGGAATCCCGGGCTGGTTTGGGTTGGAAGGGACTTGAAGCTCATCCCATTCCATCTCTGCCATGGGCAGGGACATCTTCCACTGTCCCAGGGTGCTCCAAGCCCTGTCCAGCCTGGCCTTGGATGTTTCCAGGGATCCAGGGGCAGCCACAGCTTCTCTGGGAATTCCAGCCCAGCCCCTCCCCACTCTCCCAGCCAGGAATTCCTTCCCAAAATCCCATCTCTCCCTGTCCTATGGCAGTGGGAAGCCATTCCCTGTGTCCTGTCCCTCCATCCTTCATCCAAATTCTCTCTCCAGCTCTCCTGGAGCCCCTTCAGGCCCTGGAAGCACCACATCCCCTCACACCTCACCCCATAACCAAACGGGGAAAACACAGCAGGTTTTCGGAGCACATCAACTAAAACCTCACCCCTCCTTGGTGTTAATTAAACTTTAAACCTCTCTTCATCTGCCCTGCCTCCTGCTACATCCGAATGCCTCATCCCCTTGGCATTACAAAGTCCACTTTCCCAAGGTTTTTTTTTTTTGGAAGATCACCAGTAATTCAGGCGCCTGCCAGCCCAGAGATGTTATCCTGCACGCAGAATCCCTCAAAATCATGCTCCAACTCATCTGCCTCAACCGCTCACCTCCAGAACACACTAAAAACACAAAAACTTTCCCAAAGGCGCCCCCCTGATTGCACCATTGCTTCGTTTTTCCCTCATGAATCACCCGGAATTCCGCAGGCCGCGATCCGGAACTCCCGTTGTGTCACCGCTGACGTTCTCCCCTGATTTACTGCTTTGCGTTAGATCCGATCTCCACGCTCAGTCCTACCCTAAATTCATGGAGGAATTCACATCTGACCAGGGAAATGTTGAAAGTACACCGATTTTCAGCGACTCATTTCCCTCAAATTGACCTTTTCTGCCAATTATTTCCGTGCTGACAGTGACAAATACCATTATAAATAATGGCCCTCCGAGGGCACCTCTTCCTGCTTTTCCTTGGGAGAAAAGAGGCTTCCAGGAAAGTCATTCCACAGCACTCCAATATTTTACCACAACAAACACAAAGACCCAATTTTAACACCCAATAAACCCATTTAAATTTAAAATATTTGAACCAAAAGGCTTGTAGTTTGCTTTCCACTTCAAGCACCGGGCTGACATCATTATATTTTATTATATTGATTTTTAGGCTCCCCAGTAATTGAGAAATCACCTCCAAAAGGGTGAAGGATCCTTGGGAATTCCAAAGGGTTGCCCCTGGATCAGCACAGCCTGGGCAAAATAGAGCTGAGAGCACAAGCAGGCCAGCCCAGAAATGTACAGAAAGGAAAATAAAAATTAAATTAAATCATCCTAGATCAAAGTATGATAGAAATTTACCCCCTGAAACCAACAGACTGTGATAAAAGGAATTACAAATTATTTTCCATGCCACTATTTTAATTAATTTTTTTTATATGTCCTGAAAAAAATCAATCAGGTCAAGGTTCCTTTAGGTAATGATGGCTTTTCCAAGGATATTATTGATAAAATACAGATTACTTGACAATATCAATGGCCATGCTCACCAACAGGCAGAGTTTTTGGCACTGAAACACTGATTTAATTTCTATGATGCCTAATTATGTAAATATCTCAAACTAATAAGGGAAGAAAGATACTTCAAAAGAGAAAATTTCTTTTTTTTCTTCTTTCTGCAAGCCCTGAGCACTTCCAGCCAACTCAGGAGTGAGGTCAGCTCTGGTCATACTCAGAAATGAAGGCCTGAAGTTGGCAGTGCCAGTGTGTCAGTGCTGATTGCAGTGAGTATCTATGAAAATATTATAATTTCTTATTATATCTAATAGTATATTATTACAATTACCCTGTATTTCAATATTATCATTCATATAATAATATAAAATCAGGGAATCATGGAATAGTTTGGGTTAGAAGGGACTGAAAACCCATCCTGTCCTACCCCTGCCATGGGCAGGGACACCTTCCACGACTCCAGGCTGCTCCAAGCCCCATCCAGCCTGGGCTGGGACATTCCAGGGATCCAGGGGCAGCCACAGCTTTTGGCTTTAAACTGAGACAGGGCAGGGGTAGATGGGATATTGGGAATAGATGGGATATTGGGAATAGATGGGATATTGGCAAGAAATCCTCCCTTGTGAGGGTGGTGAGGCCCTGGCACAGGCTGCCCAGAGGAAGTCAGGAAGGTTTGCTAATGTATTTAAAAATAAATGACTCCAAATCCGCGTGGAGACCAGAAATTCCCAGGAGCAGACACTTCCCCTGCTCTGCTTCCCTTTAAATCAGCAGGAAGGCTCCCAGTGACCTCAGATCCCAGCTCCACAGGGACACTGAGGCCCTGAGTGGGGACGGGAGCATCCTCCTGCAAAGGCTGAGTGGGACCAACTCCCACAGGACCCTGACCCTGCAGAAAGCCGGGAATGCCCCCAAACCTGGCCCTTCCTACACCTGGTGAAGCTGTACACATAAACTCATAGCTGAGAGCACAGCTCTGATCACCACAATTCCGAAATCCCCACAAAATTAGTTTTGCCTCCCAGACACTGGAGCCCAACCAGAGCAGTCCCAACTCCCAGGACCACCAGCAAATCCTTCCTTTTCCATCCACATCCCTGATCTTCTCCATAAAAATCCCTTCACAAATCAAAAAGCCATTTCCAAATGTACCTTTCTGTAGAGGACAGGCAACCAAAGCAGCAGGATAAGGTGAGCAGCACCAAACCAGGGAAGGGGATCTCCCTGAGCTCCTTAAAAAGTCACCCAGCAGTGGGAGAAGCACCAGGACTAATTAGGAAATAGTTTCTCACTTCTGCTCAGGTGTCTGCTCTTTCTTTGTTTACCAGAATCACCTGACACAAAGCATTGCTGCAGGTAAAAATGTCAGAGAAATAAATAAAAAAAACCAACAAATAGGAGTTTGAAAAGTTTGGTTTTTTATTTATAATCCAGACCTTCTCCCTGTGCAGCAGAACTAACAGATAAACAGGAAAGGTCTCATCCCTCCACAGGGAATTTGTTTCTTCCACACCTGCACACCTTAAATCCTAAAATTTTGCATAGAGTTGCCATGAAAATTGTTTGCCTCAGAATAGAAAAAAATCCATGGTTCAAGCCTTTGCTTTAGAGATTTTTCAGGAAACAATAATTTAAAAAACCCAAAGAAAAATAATAAAGCAGAAATAAAATAAAATTCCAAGGTCGGGTTGTACAGGGCTTGGAGCAACCTGGGGTAGTGGGAAGTGCCGTGGCAGGGGGTGGAATGGGATGAGCTTTAAGACCCCTTCCTCAATTTATGGGGTTTTTTAGTGTAACTGGCAGCACATTCACCCCTCATGGCTAAAATTCCCTGCTAAACCAGCAGATTCCAGGTGGAGGCAGCACTCTGGGAGATCAGGTGGATTTTCAGCCCCAACAGCCACAGAGAGGAGAGAGCAAAACCCAGAACTTCCCCCCTGGGCTTGCTCATCCTCTGGAATCCTGACCACAGCTCAGAAAAAATTCATTTTTCTTCTCGAAGCGGAAGAGAAGAAATAAAAAAACGTGCTGTACAAGCTTCTCCTGTTCTGACAGACTTGCAGATATTTCACATTTTTGATTTATTTTCAGGGGCTGGTGTGCGGAGCTCCAAGCCACCCTCTGTGCCAGAGATATGAGGTCATGCAGCTGAAGTTCTGACTCCCTGCCAGCTCGAGCTGTGATATTAAAAGAAGCCAAAATGAGCTTCCTGTGCAAAACTGGGAACAAAAGAGCATTTATTTTTCCAACACTGCCCTGAGGGTTAAGAGGAATCTCAGTGTCCAGCTCCAGGCACAGCTCCCATCTTATCACACCATCAGCTCCTGCACGCACGGAGCAGAAATCCAGTGTGGGCTCATTTTGGGATGTGTCTCTGTTTAAAATCGGGGCAGAGACACGCAGAGATCCTGGCAGAAGCTCCCAGCTCGCATCTCCCAGCACAGACCATTCCCAACGAGGCGCTCGTTTCCCAAACGTGGAGCACACGGAATGGGGTGGAAGATGCGGCCTCAATCCACAGCTGGGGACACAATGGACTCTGTTACCATGGGATGGTTTGGGTGGGAAGGGACCTATGGATCGTCCAGTTCCATGGCAAGGACACCTCCCACTGTCCCAGGCTGCTCCAACCTGGCCTTGGATGTTTCCAGGGATCCAGGGGCAGCCACAGCTTCTCTGGGAATTCCAGCCCAGCCCCTCTCCAACCTCCCAGCCAGGAATTCCTTCCCAATATCCCACCCATCCCTGCCCTCTGGCAGTGGGAAGCCATTCCCTGTGTCCTGTCCCTCCATGCCTTGTCCCCAGTCCCTCTCCAGCTCTCCTGGAGCCCCTTCAGGCCCTGCAAGGGGCTCTGAGCTCTCCCTGGAGCCTTCTCTTCTCCAGGTGAACATTCCCAGCTCTCCCAGCCTGGCTCCAGAGGGGCTCCAGCCCTGGAGTAACTCCATGGCCTCCTCTGGACCTGCTCCAACAGCTTCTGATGTTGGACCCAGACCTGAAGGCAGCTCTGCAGGTGGGGTCTCACCTGAGTGGGGCAGAGCTCCCACCTGAGTGAGAATCCAAATTCTCCCCCCACAACCCTCGGAACCGGCCACAGAAGGTTCCTCCCACGAAGGGCTGGACTCAGGAGATTTCTCTCTCACCACCAGCAGCCAAAGACCTGGTGATGGTGATGTCTTCTTCAAGCAACCTCAGTGCTTAATTTTACACGTAGGAGGACCAAAAGAAATTCAGGCAGTGCTGTATTGTCCAGCCAGCTGAGCTGCTGGACTTTTGGATTCAAAAAGAACAAGGAGATTTTAAATTCTTACCCCAAACACTTCAAAATAATGAGAAAAATCCAACAAAGGGACAGAGCTCAGACAGAACCAAGAGCGCTGGCCCGGCCCTGCCAGATCCTGCTGACAGCTGCTGGAAGCACATGGAATCTTTTCAGGACAGATCACCTTGAAAATAATCCTCCCTCGAGAGAGCTTCTGATACCCAACAACATAAACCGTGCTCAGACAACGAGGGAAGAAGAGGACTGTGAGGGAAAAATCGCTTGGAAAAGCAGTTATAATGTGAATTATGGAATGGTTTGGGCTGGAAGGGATTATCTAATTCGCACCCCATCCATGGATGTTGGTCAGGGAGAAAAACTGAAGATAACACTGGGACCAGTGAATGAAATTATCAGGTGTTGAAGAGCAAACGGGACAAAATTCAACAACAAGGTTCGGAATTGCTCTCATTTCCTGAAGGCGCAGGATGCAAACCCTCAGGCAGGTGTGGGATCAGCCTCGGGAATGAGGCCTCCACTCCCAGATCCACCAAACTGCCATTGGGACCACAAATACCAGCGGGAATTTGGATGTGCAATGCACACTTCTCATTCTTTTATCACCTGGGAGTTTGTGAAATTCCAGAGTCTTCCCTGCCTCCAAGAAAAGCCACGTTTTACTGAAAGTTACCACGTTTTTAAAAAGAAATCTACAGATAATCTGTGTGCTAAAGACATCCCCACAACTTGCCCTGTTGGGTAGTAAAAGTTCAGTTCCTGTCCTTGCCCCCAAGCCGAGAATCCATCGGGAAGACATTCTGGTGTCCATGAAAATCTGGGAAAATCCCACACTTCATATAAAGATGTACCAACGTATTCGTCCCAGGACATTTTTCCATTCACGAAAGCCACACAAAAACGTTGCTGCAAGACCTAAAAACCCCTTCCCACAGAGGTTTCAGGTGTTTCATCTTCCCATAAAACATCCTGTGGATGGATCTTGGATACAAGGATAAATAACCTTGGATTGAGACCGGAATTGGAATTATCACAGCAACAAGTGTGGTTGTAACGCTGCTCCTACTTCTGGAACCTCAACACAATTTTCATGTGGCATCACACGGTTCCCTTCGTGTTTTTGGCAGCCAAGCCAGGAAAACCCCCTCCCAAAGCCCCCTCCCAGCCAAGGAATTCAAATGAAAATGGGAAACAGAAGTGACAGACGCCCAGAGCTCCACACCTTGCACGGGGACAATTTGGTGCATGGTCCAAAGCACCCAACCTGTCCTAATCACCTTGAGCTCATTAATTTACAAAGCTTTGGCCCAACTCTCGGGGCTGGCAGATGATCAAGCTCTTAGTGGATGCGATTCAAACTAATCCACTAAAAGGCATTTAATTCCAGCGAGGAAATCAGGACTTTGCAATTATTAGAAGTGCTGAAAAGTTTTACCGCCAGCAGACTTTCAAGGTGAGGGGAGAAACAACGTCCAGCTCCATCCACGGGGGTTTTCCACCTCAAATCCTGCTGCCAAATCCCACCCCATGGTTCCCCCTTTCACTGGAGACAGGGAGAAAAAAGCAACTGGATCCAGCCTGTGGTGTTGCTTGTTTTTTCCTTTTTCGCCCTTCAGATCCCATTTTCAGTAGGATTTCCTAGGGAAAGGAGGATTTTGCCAAGTTACACAACTTCCCACTTGGATCCATCGGGGCGTTTGGCCAGGCTGGATGTGAAGGTTGGGAAGTTCATGAACATTCCACAGTGGGAACATCCTCCAGCTGCCTCAGCCAAGGAAACCCTGCACTTGCATCAGTACCTCACTGGACACCAAAAAACCCAACCCCAAAAATCCCCAAATCCAACAGAGAAATAAAGAAATGAAACTTTTAGGTGTCCCAATCATGGGGAAAAATCAAATTTCAAACCAGGATAAGACCCAAATTTGCAAAAAAGCAGCTTCCTCAGACATGGGGCTCGTGGTGTCCTTGGAGCCAGGAATGCTCCTGGGAAATTTTTTGTTCAACTGGATCATGCTCAAGATTTCTATTTTGCCAGTTCCAGAAAGCCAAGGCCTTGTTGCCTAAACACCAACCCAAACACCACCAAACGTCATTTCCAGATAAAATATTTTAGTGTGAATAAAACTCGAAGCAGGCAAATATTCATTCATTTAACAACACTCTTGATTGCCTCAATTAAAATTCGCTCCATAAAACACTTCCACAGAAAACCACTCCTGAGGACAAAACCACCGAAAAAACCTTTTTCCTTTTTCCCACTTGAACATTGGCTCTAAACCCAAGGCAGAGGCTGTTTAAAATCTCTGTTACCTGGGAAAAAGTAAGAAAATAATGATATTAATTTTTAAAACATTGTAAACTCCCCCAAAAATGCTTTGTGCTCTATTAAAGTGTTTAAATAGCGCTTGCGTGGTAGATGCAAGCTGAAAATAATTTAATAGCAGTGAAACTTCCAGACTTAAAGTGCAGCCAATAAAACAACTTTAAAACCTTCTCAGTCCTTGAAGGCCAACTGACAGAGATCTCTAGGCTCATGTACATATTTTGTAGAGTTATATTAAATAGATATTTTAGATGTATAAAATAGATATTTCAGATGTATAAAATCGATATTTCGGATGTATTTTTCGGATATTTATCCATGGATGGACACACACTCATCATCCAGCAGGGACAGGAGGTAAAATGAGGACGACAAGGCCACTCAACCTTTCCTTGGGATGCGGGGAATCCGCGGCGTTCCCACTCCCCACAAACCACTCCTCGTTTCCACCTCCGTGGATATCCCAAAAAAACCTCTTCTCCACCAAATAACCTCCTTGGGAAAAACCTCCACAAAATCCCAGCCAGAATCCCGAGGGTCCAATTCTGATTTTTCCAGATGGCTCCCAAAGCCGGATCCCAACCCCGCGCTCACCCGCTCCTCCAGCGCCGCTCCGCGCCGGCACCGCCCTCGCCGGCCCCTTGGATCTTCCTGGAGAGGAGCCTCTCCGAGGGCTGGAAGCTCCTTAAGAGCATGAACACATCTCAAGAGATATTAACTCTTGAGATCTGCAGACTGGCATCTGCTTCCTCGGCAGTTTAGCCCCAAATGTACGTCTGGGAAGAAGGAGAGCCCTAAAACCAGGCGGGATTTCTATGAAATCCAGCCCTGCACTGCTTTGGCTTTAGAATCTTGTTATATGGACACAAGAATCCCAGGAAAACAAACTCCCTTTGGGGAAATATTGAAGGTTGGGAAAGCCTGGTCGTGCACAAAAACAAAGAGCTCGGTGGATGTGGCGAAAATAAAACGTGCAAAAATAAATTCAGCCCTGTTAAATATTTAAATGTACATGATAACACAACAGGATAGGCCAAATTGGTCATAAAAACACAGTAATATGTAAAAAACAATCTAAAAAAATCCGGAAGTTCTAGCGGTTTATTTTATTCCTTATATTTAGATTTACCACAAGCCTCACACAGGGACGCTCAAACGAAGATCATTTATACCAATACAAACCCCGACTCTAAATTAACTGCACGTGCACAGCACCTACAAAACCAACATTTGGGATGTGGAATTAAAGTGCTGCCCCTTGGGATTGTGGCCAGGAAAGCCCACGAGACCCCGTGACTTGAGCAGCAGATGCACAGAGCGAGGTCTCGAGATGCTCAAATTCCATCAAGGGCTCCCATTCTTCCGGGGACAAGAGCCATTGTTCCCTGTCCCACCAGGGCTCTTTGGGGACACTGCTGAGGCACATCTGCCCAAATTCTGTTTCATTCAAACCCTCAAAAATAACATCTCAAAAGTAACCTGGTGCAATTTGCTTCGTTTATTCAAAAATTTGTTGATGTGAAAGAACAAGTAAATGAAAACCTGCAGGAGCTGGCAGAGAGAAATGCAGGGGTTTAAATGAAGGATATTTTGGTTTGATTGTCCTTCTCCTTCCGACCAACCTCATTTTCAGGTGACTTTGTGGCAGGTATTTATGGCATAACTTCACCTTATCTCGCAGACACACAATATTTACTTTCAAAATCCATCCTACAGCTGATTAAACTCCAGAACGGAGCTTGTCAAGCCCTTCCCTCCACCAGCCAGACCCCAAAATTCCTGATTTCCATCATGGGAGCGTGAATTTGGTGGCACAGAAGGACAACGAGCTGCAATCACCCCGACTGCACTGCAGGAGCAGAGCTGGAAAGCACCGGACTCACACTGCGAGGTGATTCCAGCTGGAAATCTCTGCCTGGATAAAGGAATGCTAACGGTGAAAGGGAACGGGGACTGGAGTCAAAGATTTCCAACTATTTAGGGAGGAGAACGTAATCAGTAAGTAAATAAATGAATTAATTAATGAAGACTGAGAGCAGCAGCTCAGGAAATTTCCCGAGAAAAGATAATTTTGAGGATTTTTTTTTTTAAATTGCCCCAGGGCGCTTGAAAACGACATTTAATAAGCTCAAAATCAGGCAAAATTAGGAGTGTGCAGCCTTCAGCATTTCTGGATATTAAACACCAGGAAAACACCCTCCTTCCATGAATTCCACTTTTCCAGAGTCATTTTATTCCCTGCACTACAAACCAATCCTGAATCCAGATAATTTCCTCTGTTAATCCGGTTTTATATTTTTTTCTAGCACAGCACATCCCTTATGAGGGAAAGTCCTTCCTCGGGACAAACCCCAGGAATTCCGCAACCTGCCCGGTGCCGAAATATTTCCCTTCCCATTTTTCCAGCCAAATCCCTCCAGTATCCACAGGGATCATCCCACAGCGAGTCAGGCACCTGCCTAAGACTCATAATTCGTCTGCACAGTAGCTCAGGAGATGAAAGCAGAGATGCACAAAAGCTCGGGGTTGACCGATAGGGAATAATTGCAGGCAGAATTCCATGACAGGAATTTATGGAATTCTATTAAAAGCACTCGCAGAGGAAGAGAATGAAGAAAAAAACCCCCTCAAATTTAAATAGAACGCATCAAGAATTTGATAAAATACGGCAATAAATGGCATTAAACAAATAAAAGACATCAAGGGAAAACACGATAAAAGTTTAATTTAAATTGAGGTAATTCCTCTCATCTTTTCCTATCGTATTTAGCAGTTTATAGAGAATATTTAGCGGTTTATATAGAATATTTAGTAGTTTATATAGGATATTTGGCTATTTATGTAAAATATTTAGCAGTTTATATAGAATATTTAGCAGTTTATATAGGATATTTGGCTATTTATGTAAAATATTTAGCAGTTTATATAGAATATTTAGCTATTTATATAAAATTAGGAAGCCCCTGGAAGGGCTTACTCAGGAATACACACCGATGGAGAAGCAGGAGGGATATTTTATGTCATCATCCCAAATCCATCCCAACTCTGAGGCTTCCACCAAGGATTTCCTGAGTATTCCAGCAAAGCCAAGCCCTGGGAAGAGGCGCAGCTCCAGCTGAATGCATCTGCAGCATCCCTTGGGAGAGAGCCCCAGTCTTAACTCCCTGCCCTGGCACTGCTGGCAGCCCAATAAATGGGAATATTGTGGATTCACAGGGAATCACTGAAGAAGAGGCTGAGCTGGGATCACGTAGGCACGACTGGGCGACGAACAAATGGTCGTTTATACTGAATTTTCCCCTGTTTTAACACGTGCCAAGGGATAAACCGTGGGTTTATTGGGTGTACAGATGTCAAAAATAGATATTTATGGGGTTAACAATGGTTTATTGTTGGTGGGGAAGGAGTTCTGCCTCCAGACACACATTTCTCCTGCAAACCCCTCCGAATTTCCACAGCAGATCTATAAAAAGTCAACCAGTGACAACGAAGTGGACAGGGAAGAGCCCAAACAGCGGCCCTGACAGAAAATGATGATTATTTCTGGGAACATATGGCCACGGAGGGATAAGGACTCTGCTCCTCTCTGAGTAGGTCACAGCACGCCACAAAGAACACGGAAAACTCACCGGGGGGAAAAAAGGGTTTATTACAGAAAAAAAGGATGAGGAATTATTCACTTTGTAGGAAAAAAAGAAGGATTTCCGACAAGTCTCATCATGCAAACTGAAAAAAAAAAAGCAATCACGGAATTCAAAATAATTTCAAAAAAGAGGTGGAATAACCATGGGATGTATTTGTACTTTGTCCTTCCTCTCCCATCACACCACAAGGAGGGATTGTCTGATGCAAAAACCTACCCAGAGTGGCAAAGAGCCACCAGAAATTCTACCTTTGCCACCTCCTTTGTGCTGTTCCTGCTGAGCCAAGATCTGCTTTCCAAAGGCAGATCCCAATCAGCAACGCAGACGCGGCACCTTTTACCCAGGGCCCGCGTCAGCCACCCCAGGATTGAAATAACAGTTTGTTTTCGGGCTAAATGAGCTCATTTGCACTAAATATGGGTCTCACTGAGCTTTATGGAGCCAGAGCAGCAGCAGCACCAGCAGATACCTCCAGCTCTCCTGGAGCTCCCCGCGGCCGAGCTCGGCCCTTGGATCACTTGACCCCAAGGACTCGCTCTGCCCATTCCATCACATCAATGTGACAGACGTGAGGTGCAATGTGAGGGAGGAAAAGGAGTGGGGTCAGAACTTCCTGCCCTCAGGTCCTAAAAATCATCCTGAAGGACGTCCAGCATTAATTTTTCAGTGCTCCTTAAATCCCTTTATTCATCCACGCCGCGAGAAACTGGATTGATCAACAAATCAACTTGGGTTTCCACTGGAAAACCCCAACCCTGCTTATAAGCAGGGCTGAAAGCAGATAATTTATTCCATTTCCAAGCTCCTTTGTAACTTATCCTTCACTTTTACACCAGAGAGTGGCAGGAAATCGGCCTCGAGATCAGACACGCGAGCGCCAAATAATGAAACCAGCGGATCGCTGACGCATAAATAAAGTTTTAGATTTACAGGGAACAAATCTCCCACTGTAACACGGCCAGGGTGATTTCTCAGATGTTTTTATGTCAGCACTGGCCTAAAAAAATAATCCAGTGGGAACGGGAAGGGTTGGATTCCCTCCCTGCTGGCACCTGCTGGGGCTGTACGGAGGCAGCGGGGTTAGACCCGAGGGCAAGCCTGGTTAAACCCCGTCCTTGGTGTTTGCATAACTAATGAGTGGATGTTGGGAATCGTTTCATCCCAGCAGCCCTAACGAGCTAAATCATTTCGGGATCATTTGTCTCACCGAGGATTTGTTTTTGTCTCGTTCCGCCGCTGAGAAAACACGGATCTGGTGGAGAAACCTCATCCCGACACCTTGTCCCTCCCGGATCCCGAACCCTGCGAGCTCATCACTGACCATAATCAAGCAAAAACATCCATATTTGTACTTCCCTGCCCTGCCTCCAGCGCTGGTTACACGGGGAACGGCACCACTGAGTTTCCACAGCGGGAAAACCAACGCGCGGCTCTGAAATCCGCGGGATTCCGCGAGGCTGGAGCGGGATGCGGAGCCAGCCTGACCCCCTGACACCAGCAGGGCCAGCTCTGAGCCAGCCAGATCCTCCCATTCCGGTGCAAAACGGCTTTTCCACAGCAATAAAGGCAGGGAAAAATCCAGCAGAGGTTGTTCTAAAGGTATGGTGATGGCCGCACCGGGGATTTCCACCCGCTTCCCACTGGCGTCTCTGTAATTTACAACAATTCCCGCAGAACGAGCTCTCTGAAGCAACAGAAAAATTTATTTTTATATAGAAAATACAGTTATTGTGCCAGTTCTGCCCAGTGGAAGTTTCCAATCCATCAGCCCAGCGGCTGGTGTGGCCTGAAAATGAATCTTGAAGTGATTAAAAAAAATAAAGAACCACAGCCTGAGCTCCTGACACTGGAAAAATCAACCAATACACCCCTGGCAATTCCTGATGGATATTCCTGCAGGGACTCCCACAATTTGGGCAGCTTTTCATACCTGTCCATGCCCATTGCCAAGGAAAAATTCCCAAAATATAAGAGAAATGACTCGAATATAAAAAAGAATTATCCAGCTCATTGCATCAGCAAGTGATGTGTTTAGGAATGGAATTTATAATTATTAAGGGATTTTTAATATTCCCTCCAAGTACAGTGGACTTCAGCAGGAAAGAGCACATACACAGGCTACACTTGGAAACACAATTATTTATCTAGCAAATCGATTTAATTTTTAATTTAATTCAATCCGAAACTAGGCTGGGTGGGGCTTGGAGCAACCAGTGGCATGGGGTGGAATGGGATGAGCTTTAAGGTCCCTTCCAGCCCAAAACATTCCATGTTTTTATACAGAGCGGCATTTTTTAATTAGCAGGGAAGAAGAGCAGGAAGCTGTTCAGAAGCAGCAGCATCGTGATCCTCTTTTCCTCCCAACAAATATAATTATTACCTTTGCTTTCACGCGGAAAACGACTTGGGAAGAGCCACATTTCCCTAAAGAGGCTCTCAGAAAAAAATAATTAAAAATAATGCTAATCACCCCCTCAGCCTCCTGCCAAACCCCAGAGCCCCGCTGGGGAGCGGGGCAGGACCAGCCGCGGGAGCGCCTCCATCACCTCCCCAGCGCCAAAACCACCCGGAGAACCCTCTCCTGCGGCTGTGACCCCAAAAAACAGGGAATCTGGAGGGAGAAAGGGGTGTTTGGAAGGAAAGGGAGGGTCCAAACACGGGGAGGGAGCTCCTGGAAACCCCCTCCAGCTCCTCGCGGGGCTCATCCCGCCGCAAGCGCGGGGCAGGTTCTGCTTCTGGAGCGGAGCGAGGAGCCCCCAAATCCAGCTGGAATCAGCGAGCCGGGGCTGCACGAAAGGAAAATGGACATTTCCCTTTAACCCGGCACAGGCACGGCTTGTTTTGCTAAGCACGTGCCACCCCGAGTGACTTCTCGACTGAAAAAAAAAATCGCTTTTTCTGCTGTAACAATGGAGAAAACAATAGGGAAAACAATAGTGAAAACAATAGGGGAAACAACGGGGAAAAGGGGTAGAAAGGAGGAATTTGGGGGTTTACACAGAGACGGGGATGTACCTTTGCCGCACGGATTTTCCAGCCGCTGGCTCAGGGGTTTTCCATCGCGCCCTCGGCGGCCGGGGCAGCCCGGGAGCCGGGAATGCGGGAGCCGGGAATGCGGGACCCAGGGATGCGGGAGCAGGCTGGGCTCACCTCCCTGCCGGGGCCGGCTCATGGAGCGGCAGTGCCCGCTCTCCTCTGCTGGGAAGGCGAGATTAGGATCTGCGGCGGGCTGGGAATTGTGCTGAGCTCCAGCTTTCCTCCGTGCTTCCTTCGAAAGGAGATGCTGCGTTATTCCGGGCTGGTGTGCACAGACCAAACCATCAGCGCCTTATCCTCGCCTTCGTTCCAAGGAAAACAAACCGCGGATAGCAAAGGATGAATTCAAAAGCTCAGGGAAGGAGCAGCCGGAAAGGAGAGGAATCCTGCGGGCCGGGAGCCAGCCGAGCACCTCGCCAGCACCATCCGAGAGTGAAGCAGCAACATTCCTGCCTCTGGGATCACCTTATTCCCAGCAGCTTTTCCGCTCGGCGGGGCTGGTGCTGCTCTTCCCCAGGGTCACCGGCGAGCGAGCTGCAGCTCCCCGCTCCAGCTGGGAGTGTCTGCCCGGCGCTGAATCACCGCTCTACCCCAGCAGAGGGATGCGGGAAGCTCTACCCAAGCAAAACTCCGGCTGCGAGGCTGCAGGGTTTCATCTCGTGCCAGGGGTTTGTTATCTCGGCTGCGCGCAGGTTTTAAGGACGGTAATGAGGTTTATCGCACCGAAGTCACGGCTGCGTCTCGGCAGGCTGAGCGCGAAAATCCCCACGTATTTCCAGACCGTGACATCACATCTCAGCTCGGTTAAGTGGCTTTTGGATAACGAGCGATGCCCCCCTCCCCGAGAATTCCGAGATAAAATAGCGAAGAAGGGCCGTTCTTCCGCACGGGCTGAGGTTGAACAGCACGACTTAATTCATTTCGGGGCATTAATTAGTCATGCAGAAAGTATTCAAAACAGTCTGAGCGCCGATTCATAAAAAAAAAAAAGCATTACTATGAAATCAGCACCGGCTGCCAGCTGAGAAAGGCAGGAACGCTCTTGGGAGAAGCTCCACCGCTTCTCTCCCACTGCCATCCCCGCTCCCAGCACACAAATCAGGGGCTCCGCGGCACCACCGGTCTTTCCTGCTCCCGTTTCCTCTTCCAATATTTATGGCAAGAGCATCTCCAAAACGGAACCTCCCTCAAGTGGGTCTGACACGGCCAGTGATGCCTTGAGTTTTAACTCTTATCGTTTAAAATCCTGTACTGCCTAGAGCAGAACTCTGAAGTTTCTTGCAGTCTGTGAGCTGCTGCTCTCTCAGGCCACACAGACACAGCAAAGCCTCTCCAGGCCCTGCCCTCCAAGGACACCCGGCCTGTCCTAGGCCCAAAATGTAACCCAACATCTTGGGAAGGGGGGTGAGCTTTGGGAAAATCACATCATTAACTGAAGCTTTAATTGGAGAATTAAACTTGATATTCAAGTGGACCAAACTTATAAAAGTGTGAAGAACTCGTGACCTGTTGCCCATCTTGGCAGCAGCCTCTGGCTCCCCAGGGTGTGCCTTTGAAGGCCCTTCAAATAAATACCCGCCTTTATTCCCTCACTCTTGTCTAGTCTCTGGTTTTTAGGTGGCCTGATAAGGCATCACCAGAGATGTTTCTGTCCTCTGGGTTTTGAGCGCTGCCACGCGTTCTCTCCTCTGCGTAATTTCATTTTAATCCTAGAACCCCAGAATATCCCACAAGCATCATCCAAGTATCCTGGCCCTGCGCAGGATACCCCAAAAATCCTCCCTGGGAGCATTGTCCGATCACTCCTGGAGCTCTGGCAGCCTCAGGGCCGTGCCCATTCCCTGGGGAACAGTCCCTGTGCCTCACAACCCTCTGGAAGAAGAATCTTTTCCTAATATTTTCTCTGTTGCTATAAACATGGATCACTCCCTGAAAAAGCTGCGAAGTCAGACCCAAATCTGGAATTAATCACTTATTATTTACCCACACGGCATCTTGGAGACGTCCACGTTTTCCTCTTAGGGTTACTAAAGCACAGATAGTAATTTTAAAAATTCCTTAGGCGTCTGCATGAAAAATGCTGTAGAATGGAGCACTGAGGCAGGGTCAAGGACAGACCTCCTCAGACCACTGCGTCCCAAAATTCAGATAAAGGCTGGAGGAGGACTTGAAAAAATCCCTGGAAGGAGAACTAGCAGAACAGGCAGTGGATAAAGAGGTTTGGGAAAACCTTTAAGGGAGTAAGGAACAAATCTCTGCGTGGGCAGGGAGTGATCCCTGTCCTCGCCCTGCTGCAGGAGCAGTGCTGGGGTGGTTCTGGACCGTGAACTGCTCGGGCAGGAGATTTGGAAGGCAGATCTGGGTGTCAGGACTTACTCAGGGCTGGGTGTGGAGGCTGAGAGCTCCGTGCTGAGCAGGCACCGGGATGGAGAGGGCAGGAACAGGGAATTCCGAGAGGGGAAGAAGCCATGGCAGCCCCAGAGAGAGACAGGGATTGCTTGGGCCAAGAATCCCACACTGGGTTGGGTTGGAAGGGACGTTAAAGCCCATCCAATGCCACCCCTGCCATGGGCAGGGACATCTCCCACTGTCCCAGGCTGCTCCAAGCCCCATCCAACCTGGCCTTGGGCACTGCCAGGGATCCAGGGGCAGCCACAGCTTCTCTGGGTACCCTGTGCCAGGGCCGGCCCACCCTCACAGGGAACAATTCCTTCCTAAAATCCAATCTAAATCTCCCCTCTTTTGTTTTAAGGAAGCATCTCCCTGGATTTTATCAGGTGGCAGCTGCAGAAGTGGCTGAGGCACAGCAAATATTCCGTGGTTCTCTGCAGAGGGAGGCGGCAGCCAACCTCAGCCCGAAAATAGATGGGTGGAGAAAGAAATCTCCTTTTAGAGATTAGAAGAGTGGAACAGACCCTGAGCATCGCTAACAGAGGGTGGGCACCCTTCTGACTCAGCTCAAATCATCCGTCAGACCAAAAACCCCCGCCTGACACGCGGGATTTAATAACACACCCTAATTATTTCCGTCTTTATCCCCACAGATAATAGGAACAGAACGATCTGTCTGCTGCTCTCAGGGCCTGTGAATCACCCCAGTGAATCAATCACAACGAACCGAGGAGCTTCAGCGAAGAGAAAAGGAGCAGCCAGGCTCTGAGACAGCAGCAGGAAGATGAAAAGTTTGACAGGACAGGCAAGAAATCCCGCCCCAGAATCAGGGTTAGGAGGGCTACAGAAGCCTTGTGCTCCTGCAGGGAGATTAGGAGGTCAGAACACCTCACTGAGAAGGTTTAGATGGATCAATTTATTCCCATCGGGATCCAGAGGAGTGAACCCCTCCCTGCCTGTGTGTGCACGCACAGAGTGACTCCAAGCTTTGTGCGAAACCCCGCTGTGAAAAGAACTCGTAAAATCGCGTCAGTCACAAATAAATTGTGGGGCATTTTAAGGCTCCCAAACAGAGGTGAGGATTGAAGAAGGAATTGATGTCAAGCATTGACAAAAAAGCTGGGCGATTCTTTGGGAAAGACATTTCTCTCTTCTCCTGAGGAGCAGCCAGGCTCCACGTGTTGAGTGTGAGTCCTGAATGTGGGGTATTTGGGGCAGCATCAACCAGAACATGCCAGTAAGTGCTGGGGAATCTCGTGCCGAGCCAAGCTGGGCAATCCTGGAGCATCGAAATGAACAGCAGTTATTAACTCATTAATTTAAAGTATTACATGAAAGAATTAATGCTCGCTGAGGGCAACGTCAGCTCTGCTGGTAACAAATCCTGGGGTTGTCCTTCTGTCCTTCCTTTTGTCCCTTCAGGAACAGCTTTGAGGGCTGTGGCTCTGCCTTGGGGCACCCTTTAAAAACAGATTCGAATTTTCACACCTCCTCAGACTGCTCCTGAACCGGGCAGGAATGAGCCCCACCAGTGTTTCACAGGATCTGCAGCTCAGCCCTCGGCTTCTGGGCCGGCTTTCAATGGCTTTTATTCACTTTTGGCTCGGGGTGGTTCCCGAACGATCAGCTCATGGCTGGTGGGGGGATAAAAGCTGAGTTTTTAGCACAATCAGCAGCTGCTAGAAAGGATTCCTCAAATTCCTCACAAACACCGGGGAAAGAGCTAAACTGGGATTAATAATTTCATTTTCTGTGTTCACCAGACCCAGTCTAGCCTAGCACAAAGCTGGGCTTTATCTGTGTCTCAGATCAGTGATTCTGCTGTTAAATACAACTCATCACTGCTATTTATAGCTCTCCACTATCAGCACCCAATAAAACACGTCTGACAACATGAAATTTTGCTGTAGCCTTTCTTTAAGACAGCTTTCTGTTTCTTTAAAACAGCCTTCTGCCAGTTTTAATCCCATTTAAACCTTTGCTGAAGCAAAGAGCACCCAGAATTTGGTGTTTCTGGAAAATCAGCTCAGCCATTGCAGGTAATCCCTGAAGGGGGATTAATTTTTTATGAACTTTCGGATTTAGCACAAGATTTTGGAGGACGAAGCACCTTTGGCCTTGGAATTGGGGCTGGGTGTTGGAGCAGCCCTGAGGAGAAGGATTTGGTGGATAAGAGGATGGATATGACCCGGCCTTATGTGCTGGGATCCCAGAAATCCCAGAGCCACATCCTGAGATTTTCCAAATTATGACCCTCCAGGTTTCCTCTAGTTCCTCCAAACCTCAGGAATTGAGGTGTCTGTGTGCTGACCCCGGGGAGCACCACCAAAACCCAGCGGTGCCGGCAAGAAAGAGCCCAAAAATCAACACCAAAACGTCGAAATTTGCGTCCAAGAAACGCCACCGAAACGCTGAGTTTGGACAATTCGAGCTGCCAAAATCCCACCCAATTTGCTCCTTTGGGAGAAGATTCCACGCCAACACCCCTCGGAGACGTATCCCAAGGTTTTGGGGATTGCAAATGTGGGGTTGAGGTTCCTGCATGCCCGAACAGCCCTGGGTTTCACCTGGAATTAGTGACATAATTAACAACGTTTAATTACCTTCGGCAGACGCTCGGAGCCAGAAGGAGCAGTTTGGAGACCGAATTTTCCAGTCCCGCAGAGGGAAGAAAAGGAAAAATCTGTGGTGTTGCTGGTCTCCAGCATTTGACTGCTTTCCCAGCAGTAAAACTGGGAACAGGTTGTTAAATCCCAGCGTTTTAGGAAGAACGGGATAGACTGGGAATTCCTGTATCCCTCATTTCACTGCAGGCTTCCTGCTTTGAGAACCATTTGAAGAGAGGGAAGAAAATCTGATTAATTATGAATCCTAACTCCATCCAGCTGTACACCCCAACCAGCAAAGCACCTCAAAAATACAAGGAATCCGGCACATCCCTTAATTTTCCACGGTAATTCCCAAATACGATTCCTCTTGGACATCCCTGCGAGAGAAACCGGGTGACAGAACAAAACTTAACACATCTCAAGTTTAATTTTAAAAAATTAAAACCTCAGATAAACGAGGAAATATTCCAGGGAAAAGTGAGGGAAGAAAGATGGGCGGGTGAAGGGGAGTTGGAGGGGAAAAACCAGGAATATTTCAAGGGCACAGGGACAACAGAACACGGAGAAACAATTCCAGGTTGGCCAAAGAAGATGTGGGAACGTGGAAATGCTCAGGGCCGAGCTGGATGGGGTTGGAGGTTGTGAGGTGTGTGGTCTGTTTGAACAACACCCCACCATTTATAAACCCAACGAGAACAAGATTTCAGCAAACAACTCACGGGGTGTTTTTCCTGCTTCCTTGGCCAGGAGGAAAATTCCAGAGGCGGGGACCGAGCGTAGGAACGACAGCTGGGAACCTCTTTGCTGGATGGAAAAACGCTCTGCAGAAGGAGCACTTTGGAAAGAGCATGGAATAAATTTTTAAAGAAAAGAGAATTGGTGGTGTAAAAAGGGGTTGATTTTTTTTCCCATGATCTTGGGGTTTTTTTGCCAAAGAAGGGAGACAAATGACAGGAATGTTTCCCTCTGTTTATCTGCCAGGAGCACCAGCGCTTTAATTCCTGGAGTGAAAACTAACAAGGAGCCTCAGGAGAGCTTGGGTTGGAGGCTTTGTGGAGTTTCTGGTGGAAAATCGGGAATGAAGCTGATGGCTCTGTATTCTGTTCACTCTTCCTCTCGGATTGGCATAAAAATGCAAACACATGAGAGCTCCTGAGGGGCTTTTGACAATTTTTGCAGGATTTCTTGCTATTTTTCCTTTTTCCACCTGGAATTGGAGCACTCAAGCATTAAAATTCATTTAGCATCAACCACAGCTATGGATGTTCCATCCCTGGAAGTGCCCCAGGCCAGGCTGGATGGGGCTTGGAGCACTCTGGGATAGTGGAAGGTGTGGAAGGGGGTGGAATGGGATCAGCTTAAAGATTTCTTCCACTCCAAACCATCCCAGGACCCAGTGAAAATAAAATAACAAACATCCCTATTTTTCTCCTGTAATTAAATTCCATCAATGAATTAATTTTTTTTAGCTTAATTAAAAAAAAAAAAAAGAAAATAAACCAAAAAAAAAAGTAGAAAATCCATTGGGAAATCCTTTGCACTCCTTTAGAGTTAAGATGTGAACGGTCCAAACTGACATCTGTGTTCTTCCTACATCCCCAAAACACATAAACCACCCCCCTTGCTGACGATGTCAGCTCGCTTTGAAAGCCCACAGCAGATTTATTATTTCCTTTGGAAAAAAAAAAAAATGCACTTTGTTCTTCCTACGAGATCGTTCCCATCAGCTCCAGCGTGCCAAGAGAAGCTGCTTTGGGAAGGAGCCAAGGAGATGGAGACAATGTGGGGGACCCTGAGCACAGACTCTTCATGGGCCAGGGCAGAAAATCTTGGTGTAATTTCGGGTGTCTGCATTTGCTGTGAGTTAATGAGAAAGTCTGAGAGGTCTCATTAAGAGATGTCACTCCCAGATCCCATCTTTGTTTCTTCAATTTTCCTTTAAGCTGCTCCCAAGCTGGCTGAAAAGGAATCTTTATGAGAGAGGATGAGATAAACGTTGGGAATTTGGAGACAAAGATGGCCTGGACAGATTTGATGCGGTTATTTCACTCTTGTGGTGAGAACTGACTGTGGCAGAGCTCTGAAAGCCCAGTTGTGTTTTCCTCCTGCTGTTCCAGCATCTTTTTGGGATGAGCAGAGATACAAATTCAGTGTCAATGATCCAGGAGTGGTGGAGTGCCCGTCCCCGCAGGGATTTCCAAGCCCTGTGGACGTGGCACTTGGGGACATGGGGCAGTGGTGGCCTTGGCAATGGCTGGACTCAACCTCAGAGGGCTTTTCCAACCTGAAGGATTCTGTTATTTAAGTGATGCAATCAAAGCTGAGTTACCTGCCAGGACCTTCACCAGCAGGGTGCCATCCCAGACCCCTCGGTCATTCCCTTTTCCTCTCTCAGCACCAGGATCCAGGAGAACATGTCCAGTGTGCTCCTTATTCCCAGCACCAAGCTCAGAGCCGAGCCACAGCCGTGCCCTGCAGGTCCCTGGCACTGACACCAAACCAGGCTGGAGGGGAAAGCTGGGACATCCATTTAGGAGTTCAGCTTAGTCCTGGTGGCAAGCCCAGGTCTGGAAGCAGCTCTGAACAGAATTCCAGACTGGTTTGGGTTCAAAGGGATCTTAAATCCCATCCCATCTCTGCCATGGGCAGGGACACCTCCCACTGTCCCAGGCTGCTCCAAGCCCCGTCCAACCTGGCCTTGGATGCTTCCAGGGATCCAGGGGCAGCCACAGCTGCTCTGGGAATTCCATCCCACTCTCCCAGCCAGGAATTCCTTCCCAATATCCCATCCATCCCTGCCCTCTGGCACTGGGAAGCCATTCCCTGTGTCCTGTCCCTCCAGCCCTAGCATATATATAATATTATATGATATATAAACTGTATTTTTAACATAACCACTTCACTGTTTTTTCCCCTAAATTAACGGCAATTCCTAGGGAATTTTCCAACAAGAGTTGTGGCATTCCAGCTGTTCCGAGGAATCCTCTTATCTGCCAGGTGGGCAGGCAAGATTTGGAAGGATTTATAAGGAAGGACGAGCACAACTTCCCCTCTCTGCTCTCTCCCCAGGACCCTTTCCTGTCCCAGGCACGGAGCCGAGCTGTCTGCTCCTCGCAGAAACCAGAGCAGCTGGAAAATTGCATCAGCACAGAGATCAATCCCTCACCTGGGAGAAGCCGGGATCCACAGGAGCAGGGAGGAATGTGAGATGAGATCTCCCACAAACGCTCCCCGATAGTAACTGGGCAACACAGAACGCTCCCAAACCCGCACAGCTCCGCTGAAATCCAGCCCTTTCCCCTTGCAAAAGGGGAAAATTCCCTTCCCATATTTTTTCTTTAATCGGAATTCACAGATATCTTCCGAAAAATCTTCCAAAAAATTCTAAACGTGCTTTTAAACTTCTTCCCGGAGTATTAAAAATTCACATTTAATTATTTTCGTTTCAAATCTTCGCTGCAAATCTCAAATGGCGAATGTGATTTATTGCTTCCCTGGAAGTGGAAACCTGTGGGAGTCAAACCTTTCTTGCACTTTTTCCTGCTGACAATTTTTTGGGCACATTTCCAAGCTCATTAGCTGCCACTTGAACGATTCTGTTCCTAAAATAGCACAGCGGAAACTCATTTTCTCCGGACTATTTTCATCCCAGAACAATTTTCACCACCGAGATGACTTCGTTCCACGGAAAGCAGAACGGCTGAAAAAATTCCCTTGTTCAAGGAAAATTAATGCTCTGGCAAAGAGCAGCAGCCGTGGCTCAGGAATGGGAGAGGCCAGGGTTTTAATGAGGAACGGGAATGGTGTGAAGCTCCCCAGCTCCTCTTCCATTGTCCTGTGTGAATGGGAATTGGATTTGGCCGCGGTTCTCACCGGCTTAAATATATATATATATAAAATATATAATATTTATTTATTTATTTATTTATTTATTTATTTTATTTATNCCAGAGAAGCTGTGGCTGCCCCTGGATCCCTGGAAGTGTCCCAGGCCAGGTTGGACGGGGCTTGGAGCAGCCTGGGATAGGGGAAGGTGTCCATGGAATGGGGTGGAATGGGATGGGCTTTAAGGCCCCTTTCCAACCCAAACCATTCCGTGTTTCCAGCACGGTTTGGGATTGGGATTCACCCGATTCAGTCCAGCTGGCAGCTGGAACAGACTCATCAGAGAGGGAGAGAGGCTCTGGGGATCCTGATCTCCAGGGCTTTCCCCGATTCCTTCAGCCTCTCACTTCTCCTCCTGCTTTTCCCTGTGTTTCACCTCCCTGTCCTGCCTCCCAGAGCCTTTCCCTGTGTCGACACCCACATCCAAATCGTGGATTTAGGACAGGGCAGGAAGGAGAGAGAGAGAGAAAGGGGCTTAACCAGCAGAGAAGGAAAAACATCAAAGGGAGGAAGAAGAAAGAGCAGAGCTCAAACCTCACAACATCAGAGCGGGGTCCGAAGGGTGGGAGCTCTTCAACCCACGGACATTTCCTGACAGAAGCACAGGGAAAATTCCTTTGAGGTTGGCAAGGGACAATCCACTCAGCCTGTTCACAACAGATTCATGGAATGGTTGGGCTGGAAAGGACTTTGAAACTCATCCCATTCCCCTCCTGCCATGGGCAGGGACCATCCACTACCCCAGGCTGCTCCAAACCCCGTCCAACCTGGCCTTGGGCACTGCCAGGGCAGCAAAAACTCCTCAAACCAGACTGGAGCAACTCCACAAGGGATCAGCAGTCGCGGGCCTTTTCCAGGGATGCAGGACGCTCCAAACCTGGAGTGTTTGGGAGTTCTAACTTGTTTTCCCAACACATTAGTGACTAATTTATCTTGTTAATCTGAAAGGCTGCAAAGAGATCACTGTCTTGAAGATTGATGGCAGAGAGTGGAGCGAGGAGGGGGGGAAGGGGAACGTGAAAACAAAATGCCTTCAAGAGCAATCTGCTCACGCAAAATGATTCATGGGCGATATCGTATTAGCGGGGGGATTTCTGGAAGCATTCCTGAAAGATTTAGGAGTCAATCCTACTTTCCTGGGCCTCAAGTGGAGGGGCGTTTTGAAGGAAGGGAGAGGCTGGTCCCATAATCAAACCCGTCGCTTGCTCACACTGCAAATCAAAAATCCTTCCCTCAGCCTGAACTGATTTGTGGGTGAAGGTTTTGGTGGGTGTTGAAAAGCCTTTGTTCCAAAAATCACCCGGTAATTGCCAATAATCTGTCAAAGAGGGGGTTTTTTATTCTTCTCTTTATACTGTAAATGAGGCTCTGACCGAACCACATTTCTGCAAAGCCAGAGCCCGCGCAAACCTGGTCTTAACTAAACGCAAACATCCCGTGGCAAGGAATTCCATGGGGAAGAGCTTCGGGCCCTCGCTTTCCTCCAGGCGTTTGAGCCCCAAATCTGCGAACCGAAAGGAAATCGTCATTCCCGTGGATTTTTGGAAATCACACCTTCAGGATCCAGCCTGGATTTCGCAGCGTGAGGGAAGGCAGAGGTGGTGTCACCATCCAGAGTGAAATCGGCTGTTTTGGCTGTGGCATCCCAGGAAAATCAGATTCCAAACGGGAAGGAGCGGAGGGAAAAGCTGCTTGGAAGCTCAAAGGATTAACACCAATATATATCGGTCCAGCATAATATTAAATACAGAAATACATTTAACATATCTGATTTTCACTCAGGAAATTGCTTCGCTGGAATGAAAAATGCCATTTTTCCCCCCTAAAATTCCTTTTCCTATATATTTGTAAAGCACAGCCCAGCCCTGGCTTCCCCCAAGCCAGCAGGGCAGCTCCTTTAATCATTTTCAGCCTCTTTAAACTCATTTTCAACCTCTGAAGCCCAGCATGAATAACACCATTGTTGCCCCCTCTCAGTGCCCAACGCTAGGGTTACACCACTTTGGGAAAATCAGCAGCCTTGGGATCACCCCTCCTCACCAGGAGCAGGTTTGGGGCTTTTAAAGGCATTACAGGCAACAAAAAAAAAACCACGAGAAAATTAAAGTATCTCTAATTAGAACGAAAAAATCTGGATTTGGAGCGGATGGACAGCAGGAAAAGCACAATTCCCTCCACACAACCAGCTTTCCGTGGGCTCTACCTCCGTGAATTCACCGAGTCCGAGCTAACAATGGGAATACTGAGGGAATCCAGGCAGGAAACACAGAGCCATTGAGGGCTATCGAGGGTTCCATCATCCCGATGTCCACATTCCTGCTCTCTTCGATTTCAGCGGATACGGGGCAAAAAGTTGAGCAAATTTGATGTAATTGCCGTGTGCTTTCGAGCTGCGTTTCCCAGGGAGGTGCCTGGCCCCAAGAGCAGGGGGACATCCAGCTCTGCCATCCCTTGGGGTCATCCCAGAGCTTCCCCAGCACGGCTGGACCTTGGGTTAGAAGAGAAAAAAAAATCCAAAAAATTCAATTTCACCCCCTTCTTGGTAGTTTTTGCTGGATTTTGGGGTGGAACTCGTGTTGTTGCATCAATGCTGGGGACAATCAGAGGCAGGAGGATAAACCCAGCCAAGCCATCCCTTGGGATCATCCCAGAGCTTCCCCAGCACGGCTGGACCTTGGGTTAGAGAGGAAAAAAAATCCAAAAAATTCAATTTCACCCCCTTCTGGGTAGTTTTTGCTGGATTTTGGGGTGGAACTCGTGTTGTTGCATCAAGGCTGGGGACAACCCGAGGCAGGAGGATAAACCCAGCTCTGCCATCCCTTGGGGTCATCCCAGAGCTCCCCCAGCACGGCTGGACCTTGGGTTAGAAGAGAAAAAAAATCCAAAAATTCAAATTCCTCCCCGTCTGGGTAGTTTTTGCTGGATTTTGGGGTGGAACTCGTGTTGTTGCATCAAGGCTGGGGACAATCAGAGGCAGGAGGATAAAGCCAGCCAGGCTTTTCACGTGAGACAAATTGCTCCGGGTTTATTTGCCAGGAATTTCGTGTTCCTGCTGGTTCTCCCCTTTGAACCTGGGCAGGATTAATCATCAGCTTAAAGCACTCCAAAATCTGCTCTTAATGCACCTCTGGCAGCTTCAGCAATAAAACCACGGGGATTAATGGAAATTATGCTGATTTTTTATTCTCCCTGGGCATCACTTCCAATTTTACCCCTGATTTACAGACCGTGGACCAGCCTGGAAAGGTGGATTTGGTAATTTTGGGGGGTTTTTAACGTTATTGTAAAATAGAAACTGCAGCAACTTCGAAATTCAATGCTGTTTGTTATTGAAAGTGAGGAGAATTTTAGTCACCCCCTCCCTTCTCTCACAAAGGACACTTTGGGACTTTAATGTCCCAGAATTTCAATTTTTAATGCCAGGAGTTACACAGAACTGGCTGAGATGACAAACATGCCCAGCTTATTTTAGCCTTTGGCTTAATTATATTAATATTTGTTAACATTTTAAGCATTATTATTTGTTTTATATTTATTATTTATTTCATATTTATTTAGATATTATTTCTATATTGTATTTATATGTTATCTGGTTTATACCTATTATATTTATTTTATATTCTTAGATATAAAATATCTTACATTTATCTACTTGTTTAAATATCATATATATAGTGAACATTTTAACATTATTCCTTATGGACATTTTTAACATTTATAACTTAAAATGCCATTAATTAATTGCTAATTAAACCAGGCTCATTGCCTTCTAATACATCCCCTCTGACACACAAATATTACTTTAGAGAGGTCAAACATAGACAGAATTACAGAGTGCAACTGCAGAAGAATTAGAATTACCCAAGCATCCAAACCACTCATTTTA
>VZRR01006887.1:93456-127415 GCA_013398015.1 Oreocharis arfaki | reverse complement strand
AAACCACTCATTTTAAGGTTTTTTTTCCCCCAAAATCTTTATGAGGAGAAGCTTTTCCAGAGGTCTAATTACTGCGTGATCCTTGGGAGTATCAGGGATTTAAACAGCTGGATCTGGACATCAGGGCAAGATTAGGTTTGATAGCATTAGCTCTGGTGAAATCTGGTTAAAGGGACCAAAAATCCCTAATAAAATCCCATAAAAGTGGCACAGAATAACAGCAGGATTTGCAGGTTGGAGAAACAAATGAGATTTTTTAAAAACTATTCTATTTTCATTTATTCTTTTACCTGTAGAGGCTCTTCCTGGTGAAAAACCAAAGCAAGCCATGAGAATAAAACAAAAATACATTTTTTTTCCCCCCCTCCAAAGTGTTTTTTCTTACTACCCTCCCAGTTTATTTTCTGAAGTTTGGGGGTTTTTTTTGGCAGATGGATCCTTTTGCTTCATTTTTTGAGGGAGAAGGAAACCTGAGAGTTTTTAGCCTGAGGCCCCACATTAATTCTTCCCTTTTTTAAAGATATTGGCCTCCAGCTTTTGGCCAGGGAAAAAAGCAGGATAAAGCCCACGTGTCCTTGTGGAATATATGGCTTGGGATGTGGGAAACAGAGCCCGCAGAACCTAGAAAGAGCCCAAAAAGAGACTAAAAAGAGCCTGAAGAGAACCTAGAAAGAGCTTTAAAAGGGCCTGGAAAGAGCCTAAAAGGGGCCTGGAAAGAGCTGGGAAAGAGCACGGAAAGAGCCGGGAAAGAGCCTGGAAAGGGCCTAAAAAGGGTCTAAAAAGGGCCTAAAATGAACCCAAAAAGAGCCTGAAAAGAGCCTAGAAAGAGCCTAAAACAAGCCTAGAAAGAGCCTAAAAAGAGCTTAAAAGGAGCCTGAAAAGAACCTAAAAATAGTCTGAAGAGAGTCTAAACCGAGCCTAAAAAGAGCCTGAAAAGAGCCTAAAAAGAGCCTAGAAAGGGCCAAAAAGAGCCTGAAAAGGGCCTGAAAAAGAGCCTAAAAAGGACCTGGAAAGGGCCAAAAAGAGCCTAAAAAGGGCCTGGAAAAGAGCCTAGAAAGGGCCTGAAAAAGAGCCTGGAAAGAGCTTAAAAAGAGCCTGGAAAGAGCCTGAAAAGAGCCTGGAAAGGGCTGAAAAAAGAGCCTAAAAAGAGCATTAAAAGAGTCTGAAAAGAGACTGAAAATAGCCAAAAAACAACCTGCAAAGAGCCTAAAAGGAGCCTAAACTGAGCCTAAAGCGAGCCTAGAAATAGCCTGCAAAGATTTCGGGCTTCAAAGGTGCCTCCAGCCTCATCCCAAGGAGAAAAAAAAAAGAATAAAAATTGGAATAATCAATCAAGCCACGGGAATGAGGTGCAGAAACGAAGGGAACGATGCCAAGGAGAGTTCTGGAAGCTCCCTCAGTCCCACAGCAGCTCGTGAGGGAGGGCAGAGGGACGGAGCTGCTCTGGGATGAGGCACCCAGACGAACCTAAAGATCCCCGGAATGGGGTTTAGGCTCCGTTTCGGCAGCAGTCTGGGTATTTATGGAAGCTGCTTTTCCAAGGAAAGACGGATCAACAAGGCTGCCAACCCCTCAGGAAATTTGGGACACAACAAAATCAGCTCTGAGTTGATGGGAAGGATGAGGTTATGAGGGAAGTGTTGTGCTGCCCATGGACACAGGGCTCTCTCTGAGCCTATAGGAAATCCTATAAGAAACATATAACAGCTATTACATAAACATTTAATTATTCTTACATTAACAACTTGCCTGGAGCACCTGGGGCTGCTCCATCCCTGGAGGTGTTGGGAGCAACCTGGGATAATGGAAGGTGAATCTTCAAATCTTAAAGTCCCTTCTGACCCAAACCACTGTGATTCCATGATTCAAAGCAGCCCCTAAATGCCTTCTGTAGGATGAAAGGCCTAAATATAATTTATCTCATTTATAATAAGGCCTGAAATAATTAAATTATTCTATTAATTATGCAGCCATCCATCGCTTTCATCCACCAGATTATTCCTTTATCCAAACCACTTATATCCTTCTCCAAAGAGTTACTTCCCCTTTTTTTTCAACAATAAAATAACAAAAAAAACCCCAAACCCACTGAAATTCGGCCCCTTTTGCTATCTCCAGCATCATCTCCCAGCGCTGGATTGAGGGCAGAGAGATTTACAGGACTGAGTGGCAGCTGGGGCCGGGGGTCACAGCAGGGAGCTCTGAAATTCCCTGCCTTAGGATAGCAAATTCCAGAGCAGTCACCGGGAAGCTCAGGGATGATGACAGCTTTGGATGGGCTGCTGACAGATGGAAAATTGTCCCGGTCCCTGTGCAGTGCTGGCATCCTGGTGGAGAGTGGGAATTCCCTCTGGATAAAGCATTTTCTGGAATTATCGTGTCTCTGGAAGCGTCACCGGCTGCGCTCTCTGCTCCTCCGAGTGCCAGCGTAACCGGGATGTGCAAACTCAGATCCCAGTCACAAGTGGGATATGCAAACTCAGACCCCAAACTGGGATGTGCAAACTCGGATCCCAAACTGGGACCTAAAAACTCAGATACCAAACTGGGATGTGCAAACTTGGATCTCAAACTGGGACCTAAAAACTCAGATCCCAAACTGGGATGTGCAAACTCGGATCCCAAACTGGGATGTGCAAACTCGGATCCCAAACTGGGATGTGCAAACTCGGATCCCAAACTGGGACCTACAAACTCAGATCCCAAACCGAGACATACAGACAGATCCCAGTCACAACTGGGACCTCCAAACTCTCACCTTCCCCAAACTCTTCTCTCCCTGTCCCAGCCAAAACGGTTCCAGGTTTCACATCCAGGTCCCAGCCTGGAATTCCAGGATGAATCCCTGGGCATTTTCAGCCCCCACATTGGCTTTTATCCTCTGCTGTAAGGAACTTTTCCACAGTTTGAGTTTCCCCACGTGTTTTGCCTTTCCACCCCTCACAGTAATTCCCAAATTTCTCCATAAATGGCTTTTCCAGAGCCTCCCTCTCTCCAGGCTGTGCAGGGACAGCTCGGGCACTGCCAGCTCCCCACCCTTCCTTGCTCCTCCTCTCCCAATTCTTCCACTTTCCCAATCCTCATTTTCCAGCTGGATTTCCCTTTTCCCCAGTTATTTTAGATTATTTTTCAGGAGGAACCCAAGCTCCCCAGAGTCCTGCAGCCCTCCTGATGCTCCAGATGATTTGGCTCAGGATAAAAAGAATCCCAGGATGGTTTGGGTTGGAAGGGACCCTAAATCCCATCCCATTCCAGCCCTGCCATGGCAGGGACACCTTCCACCTTTTCCAACCCACACATCCCTTGATTTCCTTCAAGAGCCATCACTTTAGGTCTAATTTGAGCTTAATAAAAATAATCTTCCCTCTTCCCATGCAAAATTTAACGTTTTAGTTCTCCTTCAAAGCCCACAGACCTCTCCAGCTTAATTCACAGCCACGGGCCGAGGCCAAGCTTTGATGCCAAAAGGTGCATCCAGGATTTTTCTGGAGATAGTTTAGAATTCCTGGTCTGGCCTGATAGAAGTTTGATATAAACAGGTATTAAAAAAATGGATTATAAGAAAACAGAACATTTGAATTAAAAATATAAAGGCCGTGAAACGAAATTATGAAGGTCATTCATGGTGAAATTTCACCTGAACCCAAAACTTTTCAGGAATTTTCACGGGGTTTCACCAAGGAGAGATCCCCAGGAGCTTTGGGAAATTTAAATAACCTTGAAACCGATGGAACTCGAACCTCACAGCCTCGCCACAAGTCAGAACAGGAATAATATTTGAAAATCCCTTCATATTTCGCTGAAAATTCAGGGAATAAAGGATAATTCAACACGTTGGAGCACCCTGGGATAGCGGGAGGTGTCCCTGCCCTGCAAGGGGAGGAACAAAACGAGCTTTAAGGTCCCTCCCAACCCAAACCACGCCGGGATTTTACAATCTGTGACATTCTAGGATATTCTGATCGTGGAACGCTTCGTTTTTAAAAGAGAACATTTCACCTGCTGCAAACGCCGTGATTTAGAGCCCTCAGTCATTAGGAACGATTAAAAATCCCTGAAAGTGAAGAAAAGTGGAATTGCTGCGTGTCAGGAGCCAGGCTGGGGTTGCTTGACAGGTTTTATGTGAGTGCAGTGTTTATTTACGGCGGCAGCAGCACGAAAAGGCAGCTGGGGAAATAATTCACCCCCAGGCAGGAATAAACCACGGGCTGGGCGTCACTCAGCTGAGCCCTCGGGCAGCGCTGAGTTCTGACATCTAGGGCTGGGCTTTTGGAGAGAAACTCTGAAACCTGGATCAGCCAAAATTTTAAACCTGGATCAGCCCAACTCTGAAACCTGGATCAGTCAAAATTTAAACCTGAATTAGCCAAACTTAAACCTGGATCAGCCAAACTTCTAAACCTGGATGAGCCAAAATCTAAACCTGGATCAGCCAAAATTTAAACCTGAATTAGTCAAACTTAAACCTGGATCAGCCAAACTCTGAAACCTGGATCAGCCAAACTTCTAAACCTGGATCAGCCAAACTTAAACCTGGATCAGCCAAACTCTGAAACCTGGATCAGCCAAACTTCTAAACCTGGATCAGTCAAAATTTAAACCTGAATTAGTCAAACTTAAACCTGGATCAGCCAAACTTCTAAACCTGGATCAGTCAAAATTTAAACCTGAATTAGTCAAACTTAAACCTGGATCAGCCAAACTTCTAAACCTGGATCAGTCAAAATTTAAACCTGAATTAGTCAAACTTAAACCTGGATCAGCCAAACTTCTAAACCTGGATCAGTCAAAATTTAAACCTGAATTAGTCAAACTTAAACCTGGATCAGCCAAACTTCTAAACCTGGATCAGTCAAAATTTAAACCTGAATTAGTCAAACTTAAACCTGGATCAGCCAAACTTCTAAACCTGGATCAGTCAAAATTTAAACCTGAATTAGTCAAACTTAAACCTGGATCAGCCAAACTTCTAAACCTGGATCAGTCAAAATTTAAACCTGAATTAGTCAAACTTAAACCTGGATCAGCCAAACTTCTAAACCTGGATCAGTCAAAATTTAAACCTGAATTAGTCAAACTTAAACCTGGATCAGCCAAACTTCTAAACCTGGATCAGTCAAAATTTAAACCTGAATTAGTCAAACTTAAACCTGGATCAGTCAAACTGTTAAACCTGGATCAGCCAAAATTTTAAACCTGGATGAGTCAAACTTCTAAACTTGGATCAGCCAAACTTTGAAACTTGGATCAGTTAAACTTTTAAACCCAGATCAGCCAAACTTTTAAACTGGGACCAGCCAAATTTTTAAACCTGAATCAATCAAACTTTTAAACCTGGATCAGCCAAAATTTAAACCTGGATTAGCCAAAATTTAAACCTGAATTAGTCAAACTCTTAAACCTGGATCAGCTCCTCACTGTGCTGTTAAACCAGAAAATGAGGTTAAAACCGACCCAAAATGGGGGGAAAAAAGGGAAGGAAATGAAGAAAAAAGAAGCAAAAACCAAAATAAAAAAAAAACACAAAAAACCAAGATTAAAAAAAGGAGAAGGGAAAAAAAAAGGATAAAAAATGTCTAAAATCCACAAAAAAAGAGTAAAAAAAATTAATATGGAAATAAAAAAATCTACACAAATTAAAAACTACAAAAAGTCAAAAATTTTTCAAAAAAATTTAAAATAAATTATCATTTTTTTCATTATCCAAAATAAATACAAATGATAAAACCCCCTGAATTCTCACAGTCCACAAAAATAAATACACACATAAAAATTTTCTTATAAGATTAAAATAAAGATCCCAACTCCCCTCACAAAATTCAAAACTTAAAATTCTCAGCAACCAACACTAAAACTAGGAAAAAATAACCCAAATAAATTGTGTGAGGTGACCTTTAAACCCCTAAATAATTTCCCTTTTAAACAGTCTCAAATGATGACTAATATTAAATACATTTATTTATTTGGTTTCCCACTCTCTCCCCCAAACCTGCAGCCGCTTCTTCTGCCTCTCCTCGGTGCCAACAGCAGAATAAATGAGATATAAATTTTATTTCCATTAAAACACGACAAAAGTACAATTAAAATCATTTTAGCAATGATTCCAGCAATGAGAGCTTTAAAAAAATGCAAATAAAATTCAGTTTTCTTCAAGCCTTTTTAATATCTTCGGGAACAGCGAGTCCCCATCAGGATAAATCACCCCCAAAAAGGGAGGTAAATATTCCCAAAAATATTTCTGGGATAAGCCAAAGAAGACGAAATTTAAATTATGCTGAAGCCAGGGTGGAATTGAATTTAAATTAAGATTTTACCAAGCAATATTTGGCACCACAAACATTCTCCACCAGCAAATCTTTGAATATTTTTTATTAAAAGTGCCATTTCCAGAGAAGATTTCAACCAGTTACACAGCAGTAAGAAAACATCTAAACACGGAATAATGAGGAATTTATCAAGATTTAAGCTTTAAAAATAAACCTTCTATAGAAAGTCCAGTGTAATGTAAATAAAAATCATATTACACATACATATATCTCATAAAAAATACATTTTTACTGCACAAACGGATGGGTTTGCCATTATTTATGAATTATTTTCAGGTTCAGAAATGTATGGATTTACAGAAACATCATTCCCAAGGTTGTGGGGTGAATTTAGGCATGGAAACGTTGAATATATTTAAATTATAACATCTGCGAGCCCAAATCGAGATAAAACACCATACAAATCTGGTTTTATCAAATGAAAAGCTGAACATATTTAAATTAGAACCTTTGTGAACACAAATTGAGGTAAAGATACCACTGAAAATTGGTTTTATCAAATGAAAAGTCGAACATATTTAAATTATAACATATGTGGGCCCAAACTGAGATAAAACGTCACTGAAAATTGGTTTTATCAAATCCAATCCTACTTTTTAAAGCGAGATCTGAAGAGAAAATTCAGCCCATACCTGAAAACATTCAATATAAAAATTCTGCCGCGAATTCAGGTCGGATTGCTGTAGAGTCACTAATCCTTGCCAAAAATACGGTGAATTTTAACACTCTTTTCTCTGCTCTCGGGAATCTTTGTTTTTCTTACAAAATCAGCATTTAACATCAAATCCAAGCAAGGTTTTCCATAAAAAAAGACGAAGCAATGGGGAAAAAAAATCGATATTCCCTCTTCAATTCCCTATTTCCCCTCCCAAGTGCCCGTTCGCGCTTTGCGTTGACGGCGTTTGCAGCTTCAATTCCCAATTAAAAACCATCCCAAACTTTGCAGTAACGAAGGTGTCGATGCACCCAGATGGTTACAACTCATCCCAAATGTTCTCCACACTGGGAATCCTCTTCTTTCAAAAAATCAAATCCAACCCCAAATCCTTCCCCGTGCACGAGCTGCAACCTTGAATCTTCCGCTGGTTTATTGGGGTTTGTCCCAAATAATTCTTTCCCAAAAGCAGAGATGTTTTAGGAGGTTTAAAATCTTAATTTTAAGATTTTTTTCGCTTTCCAGTGAGGGAAAAAAAAAAAAAATCACTCAACCAAGGCAAAACCTCACAGATTTTCCCTCCTAAAATGTCCTTTTTGTTGTTGTTGCAGCCAATTCCCTCTGCCTCACAGTTTTTTAGGGTCTCCCTGCTGTTCCCAAAAGCTCTGGAATGGCATTTCCAATATAAAAACCCCTCAGTACCCAGGTTATTGTAAATTATTGCCAGTAAGTCCCATAAAACCATGGGGCACTCGGAAGCCTCATTGAGATCTCAATAATTATTCCCAGAATTTGGATTTGGGAGCAATTTGTGCTTAGAGGCAAAACCAGGAAAAATCCAATGGCCCAAAAGGTGGGGAACGACTTTTGCTCTGTTCAGGAATTCCCCACAGAGCAGAGAAAAACCTGGAATGGTTTTTCCACTAGTAAAAAAAAACCTTTCATGTGGAAAAATCCTTCAAGAAGGATGACGTTAATTATAGGATCATCAGAGAATCGTGGAATGGTTTGGGTTGGGAAGGACCTTAAAGCCCACCCAGCTCATCCAGGGACACCTCCCATTGTCCCAGGGTGCTCCAACCTGGCCTTGGGCACTGCCAGGGATCCAGGGGCAGCCACAGCTGCTCTGGGAATTCCAGCCCAGCCCCTCCCCACCCTCCCAGCCAGGAATTCCTTCCCAATATCCCATCCATCCCTGCCCTCTGGCACTGGGAAGCCATTCCCTGTGTCCTGTCCCTCCATGCCTTGTCCCCAGTCCCTCTCCAGCTCTCCTGGAGCCCCTTCAGGCCCTGCCAGGGGCTCTGAGCTCTCCCTGGAGCTTTCTCTTCTCCAGCTGAACATTCCTAGCCTGGCTCCAGAGCACAATTCCAGCCCTGTTGGATGGCACAGCCGTGGCCATGAGAATCCAGAGCTTGGAAAACCTTGACTCAGCCATCAGGAACCATTTTCCTTTGGCAACTAGTAAGCTTTTCCACCCAAATTTTGCCCATCCAGAAACCACAGACTGGATTCAGACACCTTTTTGCATCCTAAGAATATTGTGGAGGCAATTTTGGAATGTCAACAAGCCTGGAAATATTTCAAAGCCTTTTTTACAACTAAATCTAATTAGTGGCATAAACCAGCAAATAATTAAGACAATATTGATGTAAAAGACCCCAAATTCATAGTTACTAAAATTTTTCAGGCAACAGTTCCAAATCTCTGTTTTCAGTCAGTTTTAGTGATCCATCCTTCCTGAAAAGCACCTATCAGGACAATAATATTCCTGGGAGAAACCTGTGCAAACCAAAAGAGAACACAGCAGAATTCCCTCCTTTTTTATTCCAAGTGCCCACTTGGAATTTTTAGGCTCATGAAGCCGCTTGATCACAGCCGTGATTCCAAAGTTGTGATACCCCAATATCACAAAAAGGATATTTTTGTGATATTCTGAGGTGAGACTCAATTGCAAGGAAATAATCCCTTATTATTCCCCTTATCAGGGGTGGAGGATCAGGAATTCTGCTCTAGGTGCTCCAACTGGATTTTTAGGAATTCTAAGTTTCTCATCAGTTTAAAATGGGAGGATGAGACGTTTTCCAGACGGAAAACATAAAATTCTGTCTTATTGCTGGGAGAAATGAGAGCTCTGATCAAGCAGAGAACAAAACACCTCATATTTGTTCTCTATGAAAACCAGAGGCGTTTAAGAAATCCAGATAAGCTTTAAACACACCTTGATAAGCCAAGAACCTCTGTGTCCTTTATGCAAATAAAAGGTTTAAATCCACACATCGCCACATCGCCCGTCCAAAGCTCCTTTTGGTTGTGGTCGTCACAATCCTGTCCCAAAAAACCAAAAACCACGCCGAGCAAATGGGCATTTTCCTCAGGAAATAGGGAATTAAAACTTGAGTCCACCCCACTGCCCCATCCACAGCCGTGGGGTTGATTTTCAACACTGATGGGGAAGGATTCCCACTAAAACATCCAAGGAGTGCAGGACGTGCCTCTCCACCGCGCCCTTAAATCTGCCGCGGTTGAGGAGCATCAGCGACTCCTCCTTGGAGATCCTGGAGGTTCCTGGCCCAGGGGCTGTGCCAGCAGCTCCATCTGAGGGTGCCGTGTCAGGACAGTGCCAATGTCACCGCTGCCACCAGCAGGGCCACACTGGGCACGCCCCGGGTGCCCGCGGCCGTCCTGCGGGCCTGCAGGACGGCCAACACCGCGTTGGTGGCGTTGGTGGGGAGCTCCACGTTGCAGATCATGCCTTCACAGCAGGAAACACACTCCTGGTGGGGAAAAGGGGAATTCATTCAGGGGTGATCGATTTGGGGTGATTAATTCAGGGGTGATTGATTCGGGGGTGATCGATTCGGGGGTGACCGATCCGGGGGTGATCGATCCAGACCGACTTCAAGAGAGAAATGTGCATTTCATGTCACAAAGTTGAGCTAAACAGACTCAGCAGCAGCCAGGCCCAGGGCAGCAGGCGGAGCAGATAAGTTTAAAATCATCCTAAAATCAAATATATCCATGAATCTCCAAACCAGGAGCGGTTTCCCTGGAGTAACTGATCCCAAGCTGAGGTGGGATGTCACACAGCCACTCTGGCACTGCAGAAATCAGAGCTTCCCCTTCCAACACACGACCTCAAAACCTGCACTGGAAGCTTCCAGGTTTCAGCTGTTTGAAGCTGAAAAATCCTGACTCTGAAAACTTTGCTCCCACTCACTTTTCCCCTCAAGGTTTTGTGGTCAGGGCAGCTCCACGTGCTGAATCCACTTCATTTTTCAGCTTCCAGGGCCACCAAAGCACTGGCACAGCTGAGTGCCAGGAGAGAACCCAAACCCAAATCTCTTTACTTGACCTCTTTACTAGAAAAGCCCAGAGAACAAATGAATAAAATGCCAATTTTTATCTAACCCAAAAGCACAACAACTTTTTTAAAGATAAAATCCCAGCCCACAGCTGGCAGTTGGAACAAGGCGAGCTTTAAGGTCCCTTCCGACCCAAACCAGGCTGGGATTTTACAATTCTATGGAAATGCAGCAGAAGGCAGGATGCAGTGTCATTTTATTCCCTCAAAACCTCTTGGAATCACTGGGATTTGCTACAGAAAACATGGAGATGCTCCGATATTTAACACGGATGCTGCCCGCTTTGTTTCTGGTGTCTGAAATGGTTCATGTTCAAAATAACAGAACTACTCTTCCCATGTTCCTATGTAGGAATTAGTGGAAAATATTTTACAGCAGAAAATAAAACCCTGCTGGGCCATGCTTGATTATCAAGATTAAACTTTCCCTCACCATCCCAAGGCTGGGAGGAGACACCAGTTTGGGCTTTTGCCCACGGAACAAAACCTCAGCTGTGCCTTGCTTAAGCCTACAGCAAACCGAGTCTTGCACAACCTCCCTGAGAGCTCAAAGCCCGAGGTCCATGCCCTGGGAACACCCCAAAAAGCCCAGGAGTTCCTCTGGGAGTCATCATTACCCCGTCCCACCCAGCAGGAGCAGGGAAGGAGGGCTTGGTCCTGCCTGAAATCCCATTGTTCCCCACTGCAGAGCGGCACATCCTCCTGAGCTCAGCAGGAAAAACGAGTCCTGGAGTGCACAGCACCAGCCCGAGGGGCTGCCCCTACACCAGGAGTAGGGCAGGAGGAGGGCAGGAGGAGGGCAGGAGCAGCTCTCACCGTGTGCCCGCTGTCCCCGTGGCGGTGGCACCCGACCAGGTGACATTCCTCGCCAGTGGCACATCTCTTGGTGACCGAGGTGCTCTCCCCGTGGGCTGTGAAGAGGTGAACTGTCAGGCAGTACTGAGTGCCTACAACAGAAAATTCAGGGTGTTTATTCCCACGGGTTCAGCCTTTGGAACAGGGTTTCAAAAATCACAAAGAATTGAGGAAAATATTCCCAGAAAACGGCTGCGCAAAATGATTTGATTGAAAGAGCATTCAGCAAGAAATTAATTAGGGTGAAATCTTAACTGACCCTTGGAATCTCCAGAAAGGCTGCTTTTATTAATTATTAATTACTATTATTTATTATTAATAGCTATTAATAGTTATTACTAATAACTATTATTTATTAATTACGAATCAGCACCATATTCTACACATTTATTTTCAGTTCTTTTTGGCAGCACATTCCTGCTTGCTTTCACATTTGTTTCCTCATTCCTCTGCTTTGCTTCTTCCCCTTTCCCACCATTCCCGTGAACGTCACTGGGAAGAAAAACGAGGGAACGTTTCCATTCTTTTCTGTGTTTCCTCCTCCTCTCACACAGGTGCGATCCCCAGTCAGGCAGGTCCTGCTGCTCACAAGGAACCCTTGAATTTTGGGATGGCATCCAAAGGGAAGGGAATAAAGCTACAGAGGAAATTCTCCAGGTTTTGAACCATTTTAATTTCAGTTTTAAATTCTTCCATTTTTTTAAACAACGTCTTTAAAACAAACTCTTGGGAAGCACGTCATTATAAATAAGCACAGAGAAATAGATATAATTAATTAATATTGATCTACTATTCAGAAATCTGTTTGTATATTACTTTTTCATTATATATGTGACATAAAATTGGGAGAGGTGGAGATAAATAATTTCTCACTGCTGCTCTACGCTCTGGAATGGTCAAAATTTTCACGTCAGCAGAAATGATCTGACTCAGCCAGAAAACCGAGGGCACCACGTTAATCCCACGCATCAGCCAGACTTCCAGGAGGGGGTGAGTCAGGGAGAAGCCAAGTTTAAATATCATAAAGGATCTCCTGAGCCCAGCCTTACTCACTCTGAGGACACCACCTATCTTCAGCCCATCTGTTGCAGTTGTAGTTGTCCACGGCGTTGTCACAGGTGAAGCACTTGAAGCTGTTTGGGAATGGAGTGGCTTGGGAAAGCATTGGAACACAGTCAGTTGGCAAGTGTGGAGAAAAAACAATTAAAATATTCCAAATAATGCTTGCACGTGCATGTATTTACAAAAATAAATCACACCTATTTACATCTTTTCACTGTCACACAAATAAAACAAGTTTTGCAGAAAGCTTTTCTTATTTTCCCTCTAGGCCCGAACTTAAAATACACCCTCGTGTTTTCCCTCCCATCATCCAAAAGTGAAGCAGTGGTGGGAAAAGCAGGAAAGAGGGAAGAGTTTCTCTCCCTCCTCGTGGAGGTTTGCCCAGCAAACACAAATCCACGTTTTCCTTTGATGGAAAAACTTCATTTCCAAAGCAGCTCCGGAGCCTGATCTCCCAGCTGGAAGGAGAAGTTGGATCCTTCAAACAAAGGGAACTCTTTGAAAACCTTCTTTCCGTGGTTGAAATGAATTATTAGAAGGTGCACAGTTCATTAGGGGCACCTTTTATATCCAGCTATTATATCCTGGCTCTTTCCATGATGCAGATAATGCAAATGAAGGGATGGAACACCGGTGATGCCAGATAAGAGGCACAAAAAAAAAATAATATGATGCCATTCGTGCCAACTGGCTTCACAGGTCCCACGAGGTTTTTAATTACCTTCAGACTGAATTAATTGCATCCAGCAACACCTATTCCTCCCCCTTACAAAACCCCTGACAAGATAAAAGACCAAAACCACCTGTTCTGGATTATTTACAAGCAAGCCACTGCATGGTTTCCTCTGCAGGGAGACAGAAAAAAAATCTGAGAAAAGCCCTTAAAATGTCAAAGTCCTCGTGCACTCTTTAATTTAGCAGTGCAGGTGATTTACTTCCATCCAGCCAACTTGCCAAATATTTGGGATGAAGGGCTGTGGGGTGAGAAGCAGAATATTTATTTTAAAGTTTCCGTGGGGACAAACAGGAGACGAACGCCTGAAACCCCAAGGATTGGAAGGACGCGGCAAATAATTAAAATTTTAAGCTAGAATTCCATAGAGAAAAGGCTAGAATTCCACACAGAAGAGGCTAGAATTCCATAAAAACGCCTACTTACGGTCCAGTGGGGGCCTCACGTTGTAAAAGTTGATGTTCTCAGCTGAAACCCAATTTCCTGACAGGATGAGAAACGGGAGAACGGCTCCGGCCAGCGCCTGACGGAACGACACCATCCTGGGCCTCACTGCACATGGAAATCCAGACTCTTCAGGCCTGCAAAAGCAAGGGAACACATTATTTACCAGGAATTGTGAGAATCCGAGGTGTAGGATGATAAATTTCCTGCAAAACCCCGCTGGAAGCTTGGAAATCCAGCCGGGAATGCCGGCGAGCCGGCGCTGCTGAGCGGCACAAAGCTGAGCTGGTGGTGCCTTCTGCTGGCCACAATCCCTCACAGAGAGCTTGAACCTCCCAAAAAAATTCAAGTTCACGTTACTTCTTTCATCCATTTGTTTTCCTGGGCAATGGGAATCTTAAAAATTCCTTGAAAGGACTCCTCAAAATCAACAGGGAAATTGAGGTCCTTTATATCCGACTCGAAACAGCCTGGAATAAACAGCAGCAAGGAAGCAAAACGCAGAGAAATCTCAATTTTAACACCAACAACCAACCCCCTACCTGAGATAAATGAATTTAACTTCAGCCAAGCCTCATCACCTGAATTTTAAGTGCACTTTGCACTGGCACAGCGTTACAAATTCTAAGTGTACATTTAATTTATTTCTTTTTCAAGTGCATCCCAAGGGAATTCTAAGGAAGATCCCTGGGGATGGCACAGAGACTTTGGAGAAGGTGGAAAGTTCAGAGGGATGAGATGCAATTACCCCAAAATACATTTATTTAGGTGCCGTGCCAAGGCTTTAAGAGAGAAGAAGTGAACATTTTGCTCTGGTTGATATTTAGATTTCCACACCTCCAGACGAACCCAGGGAATTGTGGCCAATCCCAGCAACCTTGGAGCCTGGCTCAGATATTAAAAAGCACCACCAGCCTCACTCCTCCCATGCAAATTGCCAGCAGGACAAACAAGCTGGAGTGGAGGCTCCTGCTAAACCAGAGCCAAAGGCATTCCCTCCAAATTTCCAGGCACACCCTGCCCAGGTTGAAAATGGTGCTCGGCACCATGGCAGAGAAATCAAGGAATTTCCCTCTTTTCCCCGGGTTTTTGGATTGGTTTGGGGTTTTTTCCATTCCAAGGGAGATGGTTTTGCCAACCAAGCAAACAACAGAATTTCAGGAATTGTGAATTTCATTGTGAATTTAACCCTCCTGGCTAAGATCTGCTTATTAAATCCTGGCTTTATGGACATATTTCAGGAGACATTCCAAAGTCACAGCTTACCTCTACTCCCTGTGGACTTTCTTGTTTTCCATAGGATGGTCCAGATTTCTTCTGTCTGCAGCTTAGGATCTACAGAAGGATTAGGCAGAAGAATCTGTGGAGAACAGGCAGCAACAGATCATCAAAATTCTGTTTTGAAGAAATCAATTAGCATTCAATTAAGACAAAAATTAGGTTTTTGTAACGAAATATCCAAAGAAGCGCTTGAACTACACAATATGGCTCTTATTGAGTGCTATGGCACAGCAGAAATTGAAATTCCCTCCTTCCTGGGATATTCCAGTGCCATAAAAGACAAATGAAAGACAAAAAAGTGAAGGAATGAGGCTCAGTCCATCCCTGAGAGGAGTTTCCTCCAGGAAAACCATTACTCAGGCAAGGACCTGGGCGGGACCAGGCCGCACCACACGAGTGAATATTCCAGAGATATCCCGACTTTCCACAGGACTTAAGCCCAAAATAGAAGCACAAATCAGCAGTGAGGGAACCTGAGGGAGCAAAGACAAACCCTCAGCCTCCCAATTAGGGGCTGAGGAACAAACAGGTCCCCCCCCAAATGTGTGGGGTTAATGCGACTCCTGGAATTCCAAGCAGGCCGCGATTTCCAGAGCCGCACATTCCTGATCCCAATTACCTCATCCTTGTGTCCCTGGATCCAGCAGGGAACCAATTTTCCCGACTCCAAGAGGGCTCCTTAACCCAGAGTGATGGCAACAAGATGAGAAGAGTCTTTTTTGTGCCTCAAGTCATCACCCTCCTTCCTGGATCCCTTGCAAATAACTGTGTTTATCCAGGAATTCCAGCATGGTTTGGGTTGGAAGGGACTTTAAAGCTCCTCCAGTTCCACCTCCCTCGCACTTCCACACCTTCAGCTTGCTCCAAGCCCTTCCAGCCTGGCCTGGGACATCGATACCCTTGGAATATCTCAAGCAACCCAATTTTGATCAAGAATTTCACAACATTTCACCGTCTTTCCAGCAGCTTTTAATTATTTCCATTTGACTCTGCAGGAAGGGAGGGAATGAAATCATTCCAACATTTCCAAAACTTCTCTCCTTGTCCTGTATTTGCTGCTGGCTTAAGGAAACTCTGCCTTTATGGGGAGACCGGGCTGTAACTGGATCTGAAGCACCTGGACAGCAAATAAAAGGCACAATTCCACTTGTGCCAGTCTGCTGCAGAACCAGGCTCTCTCCTGCTCCCCTCCCCCAAGTTCCTATCGCTTTCCCTCGTGCCAAATGGAAAATTTTAGGGAACATAAACACAAAAAAAAAAGACTCTCTGGCTGGGGGAAGGCTGGGTAAATCGACCTCCCAATTTGATGCAGTCAAAGGTGTCCTTGTTTGCCGAGCAGGCCAATAAATAATGGATGTTGTTTGCCATGGGCTTGGTTACACAGCTGCACCACGAGGGCGTTCTCAAACCAAATAAGAAAATATTGGCCCAAAAATGGCTTTCATATCTCACCCAAGATCTTTCAAAAGCTTATTTTCTTCCCAGTGCCTTATCTCTGTCGTGCTCGCAGATAATATTATCGGGCAGAATGAGTAAATGTGTCATTAGGCCCAATTAGGAGCTCTCATTAATGAAGGGGGAAACTGTCACAACACGGAAGATTAACTTATATAAACAGAAGCAAACAGGGAGCTGCAGCTTTCCTGGGGGAGGGAAGGCAATCCAAGAGGGAAGGCAATCCAAGAGGGAAGGGTTGGTGCTATAAAAAACCCGTGACCAAAACCCATTTGAAGCAAACAACCCGGAACACAACGGCTGAACTAATGAATCTATTCCAGCAGGTTGGAATCTTGCAGGGCATGATGGAAAAGCAGGAAGCAGCATCCCTGATTCCTGATTTTAATAAAATTCAAGCCTGTCGACGTTGTTTTTCCTGGCAGGCTCAGAGGAGGATTAGCAGATTGAACAGCAGATACGGGATGCAAACGAAACTTCCTGCTGTCATTTGGTGAGCAATTTTCGGGTGCTGTTAGATAATTGCAAGTGTTGAGCTTGTTAAACAGCACTTGGGGACATGAGAGTTCCACACACACAAGCAGAAAGGTATTTCATGTTCAGGGCTGAAAAGCTAAAAGCCAACACCTGACGGCACCACGAGGCCCTGCCACAAATCCCGAAAGCCACGGAGGGAATTCCACTCGGCTAAAAGGGCAAAAAGAGCTCCCTCATTCTCAGCTTTTCCTTTTCATTCCACCCCTCAAAACTCAAGGTGTGAAGAAGTGGATGGAACAAAAAAAAAACAAAACCAACCCAAAAAATCGTAACTTTCTTTAGGGAACGAGCAGAGGCGTCAAAAATGAAAAGGGAGGAAAAGTAAATATTGTGGCAAATGAAACCCCCCCAAAAATTATTGCAGATCTGCAAATTGAAAACTATTTCCTATGGAAGTTTTTCCTTTCCTTCCCTGCTGAGTTAAGTCTCTATTTTTTCACTTTTTGCCTCACAGCGGGTTATTATTAGCACAGAACACCCCAGAAAAATGCATTTTACACCACACCGACAGACATCCGCAAGGGATAACGCTGATAGAATCAAACTGAACTCATCAACGGGATTTTTAAACACCACACATTTCCTTTACCTGCACCCACAGTCCAAATTTGGCCTTAATGACAAGAAATTACGGAGTTCTTTATCTAAGATCTTGTAGAAGTCAAGCCCAACATCATTTAGCTCGGGGGATGATGTTGGCATGGGAGGTATGAGGTAAAGGGCTGGAGACTGGAGGTGTCTGACTGCACCTGAACACACAATTGCCATGATTTCAGAAGGAAAATAATCCCTGATTAAACAGGATAAACCTGGGAAGTAGCACTGGAGTGAAGGATTTGCGAGGAGAAAACAAGGAATGAAAAGTGCATTATTCCTTTCACAGCCCCAAGCAACATTTACATTAAAATTCAGAATCCCCCATCGTGGATGGATGAATTTTCCCCACGTGGAAAATCATTTATTTAATCTTAAAATCCATGAATGAGATTAAATTCCTGACTCCCTTTTTGCCAGTTTTCCATTTCCTCAGAGAACTGCACTTTGCCAAAGCTCTGGATGACCAAAAGTTGAGTTTGGAACAGCTTTTATACATCACCTGCAACTGGTTTAAATCTCTCACCTGGTCAGGGCTGGAAATTGGAATTTAATATGGCTCTGGAGAAAAGAGATTACAGGAATCAGCAGCATTTTTTTTTCTTTCCTTTAGGCTTGGTTTTACAATATTAAATGCACAGAATATTTAGGTTTAACAGCATTAAACGCACAGAATATTTAGGTTTAGCAATATTAAATTTACAGAATATCTCGTTCAATACCTCAGTGGATCTGACCATTAGTAACCAGCGAGTGAACACCCAACACAGGAGAGAAAATCCTGATTTTCAGTATTTTTCTTCTCCAAGTTTAGCTCCAGACCACATTCAATAAGAGATCTCTTTAATCCTGCCACATTGCTCATATTCAGCAGTGCCCCAGATATTCCTGCACACTCCACACCTGTTTTCCAACAGGAAAAAGGTGGGACAAAACAATGCTGCTCCAAAAAAATCAAGAAAATAATAATGAATGTATAGAAATATACTGAATTAATGAAAAACAAAAGTTTTCAGGCAGCTAAATTCAACCTCAGAATTATCCCTTGGTTTTACTGCCTGACTTTCCAAGTGAAATCCTATTTTTAACACTGCCCAGTGCATGATGGCACAGAATTCCACTTCTCATTCCAATAAAACAGGAGCCACCCCCGACAACACCAACAGGAACCTACACGATTTCCACTGGTCTGAGAAAGATTATGCTCCCTTTTAAATTCAATTTCAAGATCAAGACCCACATAGGAAAGATCTGCTGGGAGTGTTGGCAGGAAGACCGACTCCAAACCCTAAATCCCAAAATCTGCTGGAGCCTGAAGTGCCCCCCTGGGATCAGGGAAATCCGAAGGTTCTGCATCACACGGAGCATTCTCCACGAGCCTCAAATTCAGCTGCAATTCAGATTTAAGGGACAGGAGCTGAGCTCCTAAACCTGAAAAGCTGCTTTTTGAACCCAATTCTGATGTCTGGAGTGAGTTCACCGACACCACCCTTCCCTTCTTCACTCGTGGTTGTTACCTCATGACCTTGGGGGATTTTTCCAGCTGTTTAGGAGGAATAATAGATTTAAAAAAAAAAACAAAACAAAACAAAACAAAACAAAACAGTTCTCTGTCCTTTCCTAGCTTTATTCAGACTTCCCAAGTCATGAAGGGTTTGGGGTCGTGTCTGTGCCGATGCAAACCCACATTTTGTGCTGAAAGGGGAGGAAGAAGAGGGAAATTACATTTATCTGGTTTTACTTTGCTGTCAGAATCCAAACAAAAAGTCCTTTACCTTCCTGGAGCAGAACCCTTCACCAAACCCATGAGTTTCCTACAACAACACAACACCAGAGCAGCTCTTTTACCAGCCCTTTCCCAAAAATAAGGTCAAGAATCACAGAATACCAAGCTGGAAAAGGCCTCTTATTACTAAAACACCCAAAAACTCCTTCTGCAACTAGTTTAGGGCAGGAATTGCACTGGGATTGCAACAAAACCCCACACAGAGTCACTCCTGGCAGGGTTGAAGGTGTGAAATTTCTCCCACTGCTCCTTGCCTGATGCAATCTCGGCCTCGTGTTTACACCAGCTCCTCGCTCCAAGGGAAATCCTTGAAATCCCAACCAGCACCACCTCCTGGAATGCACCAGGAATGGCTTCGAGTGCTTCCAGAGGGACACCAGCACTTCCCAGCGCTCCCACACCTCATCCACAACAAATGAATGAATTTAAAACTCAGCTGGGACCTGGGGAGTTCTGAATATCGAACCCACAGAGAGGGAATTCTTGGCCTGGAGCTCCTCAAGTCATTTCAAGCTCTGGGAATTCCCATTTTTTGAGGGCTAAATGTGGCTGAATTGAAGTCCTGATTGAAAATGTAACTTTAAAAGCAGATAACATATGTATTTATACATATATATATATTTAAAAGGAGGTAACTTCCAGGTTACACCTTCATGATTTAAATGATGCTCCTGTTTATTAAAAGGACTCATCAGCATCATAAATGTGATGGAGGCAGGAAAGGCTCAAAAAGAACATCCTTGAACACTCTTGAATTATTCCTGCACTGAACTGAGCACTGTGGGGGGAGAGAGGAGAGAAAACAGAGAGGACAAAGGCAGGATCCATGGGATAATGAAATAAAAATACGGACACAAGGGTCAGGACAAATTAATTAGTGGAGAATACGGAAAGTGAGCTGAATTGCAGAGCAAATTTGAAGCAGATTTTAGAGCTTTAAGGCTTTTTTAGGCTTTTTTTTTTAAGCCTGCAGGATTCTACAGAAAAAAATTCCCCAGCCAGTGGAAAGCTCTGCCTTCCACAATGCCAGGCAAAGACAGAGGAAGCAATAAACTTTATTATAGGGGGAAAAAAAGAGGTCCAGCAACCTTTTGAAATAAGAGAACTTAATGCTGCAATTCTGGGCTCTCACTTATCCACCAGGAATGGGCTTTGGGGATTGGAAAGGGAGAAAAAAACCCCAGAGCCAACATTCCTGAGCAGTTCAGGTGCTGTTTCATTATCAGGATAAAGGGATGCTGCTCCAGCAGAACCCCCTCGGCGCTCGCAGGAATATTTTAAACACTCCCAAAGAAATATTGTGATGCCTACAAAGAAGTAGGAAAGGGAACAGCTTGGGAAATTGTGCATCTGGTCCCTTCCTCTGCCCTCTGAGGGAACAGAATTCCATCTTTTAAAATAAAATTTGTTATTAAGAGATTCATTCCCCCTGCCCTGTGTCTCATCCCTGCCCATCATCTCTCCACGGCAGCGGTGCAATGGGACTGGGTGAGCTTTAAGGTCCCTCCCAACCCGAATTCCATGATTTGTAGGACAAGCCTAGAGGAGGAAATTCCTGGTTCTGTCCCAAGCCTGTGGCTTGGGATCCAAACTCACCCTGCTGTGTTTTCCTAACGACATCTTTGGAATTACTGCCTTTCCAAAATCATCTCCCAAAATCCTTGGTTGCTCAAGGCCAAGTCCTTCATTTACAAGGTATTTATAAGGTATTTACCCCAAGGAGATAAAGGATGAGGAAGTTTTTAATGCAAAACAAGACTAGAGGTTAAAGACAACAACAAACCCCGAATTTTTCAGGATGTGTCAAATGCTGAGCGACCCTCAAACCCTCCCAGCTGCAGGGAGGGATCCAGCCTGATGTGCTGACCCAAAAGGCTGCAAGAAGAGGCCAAGAGCACGATCCTAATTCCCAGTTTTTAGCTATATGTCACTTCCTGCATTGCCATGCTGCTGTGGAAAACCCCTGGGATGTCTCACAGCTTGGAATTCAGCAGGGCACCAGCTCATCCTTCAACTCCACCCCATGAATTGTGTGTGTGAGCCTGACCTTTAATCTGAACCCTTTACAATGGCCTCGAAGGGTGGATTGCAGGTTGGAAAGGCAGGGATTCCAAGGATGTCGTTAGGAAAACACAGCAGGGTGAGTTTGGATCCCAAGCCACAGGCTTGGGAGAGAACTGGGAGTTTCCTCCTCTAGGCTTGTCCTATAAATCGTGGAATTCGGGTTGGGAGGGACCTTAAAGCTCATCCCATTCCACCCCTGCCGTGGGCAGGGACACCTCCCACTATCCCAGGCTGCTCCTTGCCCGGCCTTGGACATTTCCAGGCAAATCACAAATTTCCACATCTTTCATGCAGAAGGAAAAAATCATTTTCCAAAATTCAACCACGAAAACACAGCAATTATTACCCCACAGCAAGCAAAGCACCAACTCCACATCCACCCCTCAGTTTTCCCTAGGAAAACCTACAGCAGGATGAAAAAACCTATAGGATGAAACCTATTTGGGGTCTCTAGCTCATCTAGTGGGTTTAGAACAGTCCAGAAAGCAAAAATCCCATTAAAATATTCATTAGCCTATTCCAAAGAACTCAAATCACAGCCAGCTGCACCACCATGATAAATAACTGTGGCAGGAAGGATTTTGAGGTAAAAAAAAAGACACTCATTAACCAAGAAGAGAATAAAAAACTCTACTTTTCCTCACAGGACAAAGTATGAATCTAGAATTTAAAAAATTAACAAAAAACCCAAATTCGTTGGCCAAGAAGAGAATAAGAAACTCTACTTTTCCTCACAGGATGAAGAACAAATCTAAAATTAAAAAACCTAATTTAAAAAGCAGCTCATTGGCTAAGAAGAGAACCAAAAACTCTACTTCTCCTCACAGGACAAAGTACAAACCTAGAATTTAAAAACTTAATGTTTATTTTGCTTTTTGCAGCCATCTAAGCAGAAAAATACCAATTTTGCCTGGGACGGAGTGAGGAGATGCTGGAACAGAATTCCTCCAGCCCTTATCAGCCACTGCATAAACACCACAAAGTGCTGGGGAGAGATAAAGTTCCCCATCTGCTGAGGGTTGCTGCTCTTATCAAAAACGGGGTCAAAAAGTTACCTCAGCCACGAGGGGTTTAGAGCTTGAAGCCCTTAAGAATAAAACCAAATTTAGGGACAAAAAAGGGGCAGAGAAGTTGAGGCAAAGACAAGAGAGAAGGCACGGAAAGGGCTGGGCCAGCTGAGCCGAGAGCAGGTTCATCAAAATCATCCGAGCAATCAAGAACCAGAGACAAGAAAATGAATTAACTGCTGTGCAAAACTCTGAAGAAATTATTCCAAAGGAAAAAGAGGAATTATCATTAGAGTTATTCCTAATAAGATTTAAGTGCTCTCCAAAAAAATCAGTATCAAGCAAGGGAAAATGTTCGTTTATTACCAGGCTAAAGCTTGGGATTTCCCTCTTACAGACATCTCCCATCCAGAGCAACTCACCAGCCTTCCCATTTTTCCAATATTTAGGAATAATTGCACACCTTAAACATATTTAATTCATGACAGACAGGGAGGTACTTGCTGGCAGCCAGAAATGTTGTGTTTTTATAGGTACACATTGAATTTTGCACTTAATAACCTCGAAGGAAGCGGATTTGTCGAAAAAAAAAAGTCAAACCTTCAGCACCAGGCCCCATTCCAACACCGAACCCAGAATTCAGTGGGATTGTGTCCATTCCTGAAGAACAGAAACAGCCAGGATTTATCCAACCAGTGCTGAAGCTGAAGGAAAAAGGAATTGTCCATGAGAAATGAAGAGCCACGGGAGTTTCCCTCAGCACAGAAGGAAAAGCAGACAGGTGATGATCACGGGGAGGCATATTGATAAACCAGGAGGAACTTTAACTCAGTTGGGGCTGGGTTTACACCTAGGTGTAAATTTGGTGGAGAGCTGGGCCCAAACCAGCCTCTTTTCTCCATTTTTACGGCCGTTCCGAATAAAAAACTGCAGAAAATGAGTGGCATCTCCACAAGAAGCAGCGATTTCGTTGTTGTGTGATCATCTCCTGCTCCTGTTTGATAAATTTCTCTGAGCTGGCAGCAATCCCTGACCCTGGAACTGCTCCAGAACCAGGAGAGCTGGGACAGCCTTTGCAGCCATCTGGCCTCTCTTCAAAGGCTCGGAAGGGCAGGGTGGGGAAAACAGGGTGGAGTGAAAAAAAAAATAATCCCAATTTAATTATAAATGGAGCTGCAGAATCCCATCCACGTGAAATTCTCCTGCTTTGTGCTCACAAGTACCTCCCGGGCTCAGAAAGCTGCCCGGGACAGGAAACCCTTGGCACGAGCCTCTGCTGGGTGAGGAGGACCTGGAATGTTCCTCTTCACCAAACTGAGGGCATTTTTTGGTGATTTTGTTCCAGGTTGGAGGTTCTGGGCCTGGAACAAGATGGGGAGATGGAGGTGTGGCTGTGCTTTCCCAAATCTAAAAAATTTCTTCCCTTTCTTGCTTGACTCGTGTTTTTTGGGGTCATCCATCCCTTCCCTGTATTCTCCTTGCTCTGCCTCATTGTTATTGTCAGATCCGACTGTTTCATCCCTTCCTTCGAGAAAAAAGGGGCAGAAATCAGGGGGGAAGAGAAGGAAGACACGAGATGAGCCTCCAGAGAGCACAAACCACAGCTGAAACCTCCTTTCAGAAGGAGCAGTGCTGTGAATGCTCCAAGATCTCCAAACAAAAAGCTCTCCTGGGCTTCCCTACAAATCCAGGAGATCTCTTGTATCACCTATTTCATTGAGTTTTTTGTGAGACACACAAAAAAAAATCCAATTTTATCATTCCCTCTTCCAACTACATCGAAATGCACCCCTCAGGTTTAACGTGACCACTGACATCTCAGCAGGAAAACAATGAATGAATTAATGGAACATTAAATAAATAGCAAAGATCACTGCAGCCACTCTACAAAAGGTGCTGAACAAAGCTGCATTCACTTTAAAAATATTAAATTACTCCTTGAAATGTCAGCTGCTACTCCAGCACTGAGAATTGTCACAAATGACACGACTAAAGTGCTAAGGTGACCACTGACTGAGCTATAACTGTAAATGAACCCCCAAAAAACCCCTTTATTAGACATTTTTGATTGAATTGAAAGCAACTGCTGCCCGATTGGAGATACCACAACTTCCTAGGAAGCATTTGGACACTTGGAAAACACAAAATGTGACAATTTGACTTCTCCACAATTCACAGGCTGGGTAAGAAAAAAATATTCTCATTTTTTTGAGACAATCTGGACTAAACACACCGGTTTCACCAGATTTCTGCTGTTGGATTCCAAATGTTTGTGAGGGTTTCTGAAAAATTTCTCTTCCAGAAACACATCCCACACACCTTCCATTGTAAACCCAGCCTTCATGTGGGATATAAAGTATAAAACCTGCTCTGCCTCGTCAGTCTTTGCTTATTCAGGCTTGACACTCACTGAAAAATCAGCATCCAAATGTGTCGGCTCCATAATCCCTTCCCTTACAGGAGGCTGGCTGTGGGCAGAATTCTCCAAACGTGGTGTTTTGCTTGTAAAAATGCTGAACAGGAGTTTCAAAGCTTCAGTTATCATAATAAATGTCCCAGCTGCTGGAAAATAATCCCCTGTGCCGTGTGTCTGGCACAACTGGGATATTTCCTCCCATTATGTTGTTGAAAAGGGGTTTTTTTTTCCCCATCCCCTGTATAAAAATCCCATAGATCTCCTCTACATTCCTACAATTCTGTTTGGGGTTTTACTTTTTTTAATCTTAATAAACACCAAGCGGTTCTCGTGTTGCACATTCTTACAAAGCCAAATATAAACCCAGGAAAAAAATATTTAGGGGAGGTTGTCCAGAGAAGCTGGGGCTGCTCCTGGATCCCTGGAAGTGTCCAAGGCCAGCTTGGAGCAACCTGGTCCAGAGGAAGCTGCCCCTGCCCATGGCAGAGGGTTCAAATAAGATCATCCTTAAGGTCCCTTCCAACCCAAACTGTTTCTGTAATTCCACAAAGAAGATAGAAAAAAATCCCAAATCCAAAATCTTTGTCCTTAAACCACATTACTGATATAATTTGTACAGTACAGGGGCAAAATTCCAAGCTTTTCTCACAGGAAATGCCAGCACGGAATCGCAGAGATTCCCAAAGATTTGCACAGCGAAGTTCTGCCTAAAAAGTGCCAGGGTGGGGAATTATTTAGGGTAGAACCAAAGCACTGATGCAGCAACTCAGCATCCCCAAGGGCCTTAGGACAGGGCCAGGATTGCAGCTGGGGGCTGAGGAGTGGGAAAAGGCTTTGGGGAGGAGGCAGCAGGAAGGTGGCAGCCCCAGGTGAAAATAACCCCAGGAAAGGCAATTTTCCAGCCCCATCCCCTCCCAGCTGTATAAAAGCCTCTGCAAACAGAGTCTGCAGTGGGCAGGAACACAGGGGCAGGGCACACTGCCCAGGGGCACACTGCCCAGGGGCACACTGCCCAGGGGCACACTGCTTTGTGCTGTCACAGAGCTCCCTGGGAACTTCAGGTTGCCTTAAAACCAAGCCTGGCCTTTCCCTGCCGCTCCCAGAGGAGCTGCCTGACATTCCTCACGTGTTTTGGGGCTGGATGGATGATCCTCAGCTCCCTGCCCGTGCTCAGACACACAGGGGAGCTAAAAACCAGCCCCTCCTGAGGGCAAACTGCGCTGAGGGAAAGCCTGTGGGGTCCTGGCAGCAGATTTAGGGAAAGGTGGAGACCTGTCCCCAAAAAAACCTCAGTTTTGGGAGGCACAGGCTGGTGGGTTTGAGCTGGTTATGCCGGTGATGTTCCAGGAGAGCTGGAGAGGGGCTTGGGACGAGGGATGGGACACAGGGAATGGCTTCCCAGAGGGTAGGGTTAGATGGGATATTGGGAAGGAATTCCTGGCTGGGAGGGAGATAAGGCCCTGGCACAGGGTACCCAGAGCAGCTGTGGCTGCCCCTGGATCCCTGGCAGTGCCCAAGGCCAGGTTGGAGCAGCCTGGGATAGCGGGAGGTGTCCCTGCCCATGGAGGGGGGGAATCAGCCGATCTTTAAGGTCCTTCCCAACCCAAAGCAGGCTGGGATTCCACGATTCCCTTTAGACAAAGGAAAAGCAGAAACTGGGGAAGGACAGAGCAAGCAAAACAATTCAGGAACTCAGATTTGGAAAAGGAACCCACGTGAAAAGACACAAAATCCAAGAGGAGCAGCGGTGCCTCAGGAGAAGGGAATTCGGGAAGAACAAGGCCCGGAGCACTGGCAGGAGTCAGAAATTCTGACACTCACAGCCTGCCCACCAAGCACCAGCACAGCCCTGGACACACACATTTAACATAATCCACATTTGAATGTGGATTTAATCCAGGAGAAGGGGTTTGGAAGGACTCCAGGGAGGTTTGGAGTGCCCATCCCTGGAGGCGTCCAAGGAATTCCTGGAGGTGGCACTCAGAGCTCTGGGCTGGGCACAAGGTGGGCATCGGGCACAGCTGGGACTCCGTGGCCTGGAAGGGCTTTTCCAACTTTTTCCTGGGATTCCATAACCTCTTCCCATGCTTCTTTATCATATTTTTGGGGGGATTAGCCAGAAGATGAAGGCAGAGCTGCCCAGTTGGAAGCTGGAGGTCAAATCCTGCATTTTAATCTTCATGCACAACAAAACACACCCAAAAAAGCCACTCGGAGATCCTGGCTGCACATAGAAAATATAAAACAGAAAACAGAGAAAATATATGCTAGAAAATATAAAATATATACTAGAAAATAGAAAATATAGAATACAAAATACAGAATGGAAAATACAGAATATATTTTCTGGTCTAACTGACTCATTTGAGACCTAAACCATCATCTCCAACTCTTTGTACCTCCTTTTGTTCTCAGTTTCTCTTTATAAGTGGAAACATCACTCTTGCACCACAAACCATTTTGAAGTGGTTTTCATTTGACCCAAGAGCCACTTGCTGGCTCATGCTCCAGTGCCTGGAAGTGACTCTGCCACCCTGAGGACTCCTGATTAGTCTTGCACCATGTGGAAAAAAAAACCACAAGAATTTACACATATATTACCAAAAAAAGTTAATAATTAAATCACCTCACTGAGGCTGAAAAGAAATTTAAGCAGAAAGTAGTTAAGAACTAAACCCCAGAAACTCATGGAAGAGAGAAACCAGGAAAAAAAAATTAAAATCTTATTTTTGCTCTGTGATAAGAACAACAAGAGGAGTTTAAAAATAACTTAATTCCTGATCAGTGAAAGAAACAGCAAAATTTCCCATTAAACTCAAGGGCCAAAATTTAACTTCAGAAAAAGAATTCTTTAGAAAGGAATAAGTGTCTTTTCCAACCTAAATTAATTTCTGTAAGTTTATTTAAATGCAGACAATTAAGTCGTTCTGATCACTCCTTTTCTTATTCTTACAGTAAAAATAACGTTTTCATTTTTCCAGGTTAATCCACAAAGAGCGTGCAAGAAATATTCCCAAAGTGGAGAAGGCTGCAAGTCACCATCCAAAAGTGATTTAAAGTGGGAAGGTAACCTCAAACACGGATAAAATCATGGACAGGATTTTCACAATTAGCTTAAGAACATTCAAATATCCATAAAAACTAAACTGGTTTCCCATGGACCAGATTAGCACAGAAATGGAGTTGGGATTCTTTTTGGGGGGGGGGGATTTTTCATAAATTTGGAGTCCAAAGAAAAGTGACACAAGATGCTCTGGAGCAAAAAAAAAGCTGCATTTACATATTTTACATTTACAGAACCTCTTCCATTTGATTTTCCTGGCTCTGAGTCCTCCCTTGCTGCATCCCAGCACTGGCTTTAAGTGGAATTAAGACAGCTGATGGGACAGTGAGGTTTTTATCACTCCAGATTAATTTTCTTTGCTCAGGGGGTCATTAATCAGGGTTTCCCTGCAAGGAGGTCCAAGTTCAAATATTTTTCTAAATAGCTACAAAGGTTGCTTGGTTGTATTTTATCTTCTCTAATCCCCTCCCATCTCCTTTTAATAAACAAATTAGGAAAGTTTTACAGCAACATACAGCAATTTCAGGGACTCCTAAATGATGTCTCTTATAGGAAACCAATAATAACTTTCAAGATGGGCTTTTAAAAAATCCCAGAATGGTTTGGGTTGGAAGAGGTTTTAAAACTCAATTAATTCCAACCTCCTGCCACAGGCAGGGACAGCTTCCCCCAGACCAGGCTGCTCAGAGCCTCAGATACAGACTTGAAATCCTGTTCTGCTGCATTTTAGAGAAAACAGAGAAAATGTGAGAAAACTGAATTGTTACACCTCAAGCACACACTGGATTCACCCAGTTCTGCCACAGTGAGGCCAAGGAGAGAGGCCTAATTCACTCAAAATCTTGGAAATCTCCTTTAATAGTGTCAGTGAGAGCAACCTTTGAAAGCTGATAAAAAAAAAAATCTAGTTTTTAAACTCAGCACACCCTGAGCAGTGAGGCAGAAATGTTAAAAATTGCCATTTGAAAGGATCACAACCAGTCCCACCATCACCTGAGGAGCCCTTGAGGTCCTGTTTGCATCAAAGCACTTCCCAGCCTGATAGAAACTGAATTTTATATCTTTTTTTGACCTGCCTGGGTGTATCCCTGATGGTTTCCCCGAGCCTCCCTACTCCTCACTGCCTTTTTGGAACAGGCCATGGAGTCAGGAAAATCCCAGAGGATTTCTTGGCCACCATCACCTGGTGGCCTCAGAAGAGCTGGAAGCTTCAAGAGTTTGCTCAGTTGGAGGAGCATCCACATGGCCTCAATGTTCTGTGGGCAGAAAAGGGATGTGGATGTTGAATGATGGGGGGAAAAAAGGAATCAGAGAGCAGGGAAATGGCACAGAGTCGTGGTTGGGGGATTTTTTTGCTTTGTTTTTTAAATGGATCCGTTTCCTTACCAAGTTCATCCCTGCAGCACTGGAGGCAGAGAAAGCCACAATCCCCAAACCACAACACCTGGGAAACGCAACACTGAGGGTGAGAAATCATTACCTGCCCCACACAAATCCCACTTAATGACTCTGCTCCCACACAACAATGAAAAGCATTAAAAACTGAGTTTTTCCTCCTGTAAAGTGACTACCACGGGATGAAAGTCAATAATTGTCAGCAGCATCCCTAAGAGAAAGGGGCTCGTTACACAGCGTCTGATAAGCCCTTGGCACAGTTTACTGATAAACAAAGGGGCTCTGTCTGGAATCCCCTCGCAATCAAAGTCCTGAGAAACTCCTGAGTGCCAAGGAGACACAAACCCAGGCATTTGCAATTTTCCCAGCCCTCTGAAGGAAGCAGGGTGGCTGATCCCATGGCCTGCAGCCAAGGGGAATTACTGCATATTCCACACCTGGAGGTCACACACTTTGCACTCGAAGCACATCAAGCACAAGGCTCCTCTTTTCCCATCTCGTTTGAAGCCCAGTTTTTAATTGGGGATCATTTCAAACAAGTGGGGAGGGTTTATTTAGAAACAAGGAGAGTATAATGAGAATTCAAGAAGAATTGTTTCCTTCTGTGCAGCAGAAGACACCACAGACTTGGTTTATGTGAAGTAAAACAGGGTGTTTAATGCCCACTTCAGGCAAACAGTGAGTCTAAGAAGAGAGGCCTAATTCACTCAAAATCTTGCACAACTCTTGTGATAGTGTCAGTGAGAGCAACCTTTGAAAGCTGATTAAAAAAACCTAGTTTTTAAACTCAGCACACTCTGGGCAGTGAGGCAGAAATGTTAAAATTTGCCATTTGGAAGGGTCACAACCAGTCCCACCATCACCTGAGGAGCCCTTCAGGTGCTGTTTGCAGCAAGGCCTTTCCCAGCCTGATTTAAACTGAATTTTATATATATTTTTTGACCTGCCTGGGTGCATCCCTGATGGTTTCCATGGCCTGAAGTCAAGGGGAATTACTGCATATTCCACACCTGGAGGTCACACACTTTGCACTCCAAGCACAAGGCCCCTCTTTTCCCAGTCACACAAACCCCATCTCATTTGAAGCCCAGTTTTGAACTGGGGATGATTTGAAACAAGTGAGGAGGGTATATTTAGAAACAAGGAGAGTATAATGAGAATTCAAGAAGAATTGTTTCCTTTGGTGCAGCAAAAGACACCACAGACTTGTTTTATGTGAAGTAAAACAGGGTTTTTAATGCTCACTTCAGCTGCTTGGGCCTGGAGAAAACCCCACACATTAATATAAACAACTTCTCTATTTCCTGATGACAAAGACAATAAACAAGCCCATGCTTCCCCATCAACTCCTGACACTTCAAGAGAGGAGAAACTGCACATTAAAGAACGTGAAAAGTCTTTGGAGGAGAGCTAATCCCTTGGGAAAGATTGCTTTGGGTTTCAAATGTGGAACCGCATTTTGAAGTGAAGGAGATAAATAAAAAGAGCCTTTTCTCAAAGCAGTGTTACCTAGCAAAAGGAACACATGCTTGGTTGGGTTTTAGAGCGATGAAAGCAGAGGGGAAAATATGTTGAGATGAACAGAAACCTAAAAAAAGGAAACATCAGCAGATTCAAGCAGGATTGTGCTGGGACTGGTTTTCTCCCAGGAGCTGCCATGCTTGGATTTATGACCAAAACCAAAACTCTACTTCAAACACGGCCTGAAGCCTTGCACTTGCTGCAAGTTCATTTAAAACCAGGAGTTTCAACCCTCTTTCAGCCCCTCGTATTCTCAGATGTCTCTTCTCATTTCCCAGTCTCCATCCAGGCACTTGCTGAGGCCCATTCGCCCTCAGCAACTTCCAGGGAATCCTCCTGGTCCCTCCTTTGCACTAAAATGAGTCTCACTACAAACACACTGGCTGGCTCTCACTCTATTACAGAATCAAAATCGACTAGAATTTAATTTGTGGCAAAGATTTGCCAGCTTTTCCAAACAAAAGGTTGTTGTGGTGGTTTGGGTTGGGTTTTTTCCCTGCCCTCCAAAAAAAAATAAGCAGGCGCACATTTAAAATGTTTTAATTGTCTCAATTTGCTTCCATGTCCGTAATCCAAATGAAGGCCTGGAATTCACAAATAGAATCCCAAAATACTTCCAGCAGTGCCTTTTTTTCAACAGGAAAATACACCCAGTGTTTGATTTATGTCTCCGAGGTTGTCTCTCCTATCACTGCACCGAGGTTGATCATTTTCAAATATTGGTTCTTGCTGCTAAAAGAAGAGGTAATAAAATCAAATTCAGTGTCTATTTTCTTACCAGACCTGCTGACATGCTAAAATCTCCATCCAATGTCACAGTTCTTGGCCTTTTCAAGTCTGTTTCCATGTCAGGAGTTTAATGAGCAGAAAACCAAACAAAAACTCCAAAGATCAATGTCATTCAACAGAACCTTTTGCCTTTTTTTTTTGGACGTGTGCATTCTTGAGAAGACAATGATGACAGATTGAATGTCAAAACCTTTTAAATTTTTTTTCTAGCCATTTAAATTTTTTTGGAACTCTTAAAAATCAGCTTTGCTGCTTTGAGCTTGTGCGATGTGAAAGCCAAAGCCCTGGAATAGAAGATACACTTGGCCTTCACCTGAAGGTTATTTAGCAACTCTTATTTCTTATTTCACTGGTCTCATCATCTTTTATTTATAGAAACACCTGTTTTTATTAAGTTAAGATAAACACTCAGGTGGTTTATTGTGGTCATTTATCCAAGACAGCAAATGTGGTGCTGACATGATTCAAGTTCAGCGCAGGAAGCCCTGACTCTGGAATTCCCTTCCCAGCATCACTCCTGGCTGCTGTTTACTTCTGCAAAATCCCTGCCCCGGTCTGAGTCTTGCTCTCCACTGATCCATAACCCACAGATGAGCCTCCATATGCCATGGAAAATGGAATACAATCCAAACAACCATTTGCTGTTTTTCCAGAGAGCCAATTTCTCAGGACTGAAGTCACAGCGGGAAACAGGATCTTAAGGTTTTGAGTTGTTACAAGCCTGAGCAATTAAATCTCGCACAAAAACACATTAATACGTGGCCTAAGAGTTGCTGAGGTGAGGAAAGATTAATAACCCTGGTATTTAACATCCTAACATAGCTACAGGCACAGCGAATTTTCTCTGCCTGCTGTACACTTTGGGGGATTGCACTGCACTATGCATATTCACAGCCTCAGGCTTCCCCATGGAAATAGAAAATAAAAATCCCTGCTCTCTAAACCACTGGTCACTGCAGTGACAGGTCAGTCCTGTGGCAGGGAAAGGCATTTGGGTGTTTCATTCCCAGCCAGGATGTCAGAATGCAGCCAAGCACAACCCACCAACCCTTCCAATTTCAGTCCTTCTCCACCAACAGAGAGACTGGAAAAAACCTACACCGAACTCCTGATGCAAGCCATGAACTCCATGGCATTCCTACACCTAAATCCACCATCAGAAATTATTCCTGGAGTGGGAGAGTGGAGCTGATCTGATGAGACCTCAGAATACTCTGAGGTGGAAGGACCTACCAGGATCATCAAACCCAACTCTTAATCGAATGGCCCATACTGATGTGACTTGTTTTTAAAGATATTAAACAGTCATTTTTTTCAAGCACCCAGTTTTATATCCACAAAATGAATTTATGTTTTAAAAAAAAAATATAGGAAAAAAAATCAGAGTAATGAATAAGTGCAAACTTCACATTCACCCTCTCAGCTGCTTCCCGGATTCCCCAGGCACCTCGAAGTTTTCCATGCTGTAATCACACGAAATTCGGCTCTCAGGCACACCCAGCCCTGGCAGGTCTGAGCAGCTTCCCACCCATGTCCTGGCTCAGTCTCACACTTGTGCTCACAGGCCCTTCTCAGGGCTCCATCCGAGGGGCTGATCCCGGTGGCACTCGGATGGATCCCAGCTCTGGTGGGCAGGGAATAACTGGTGCAGGGGCTTTGCCCCTCGTGGCAGCTCATCCAAAGGAGTTAACACCCAGGTGTGGGGGGTCTGGGGGAATTCCTGTTGGATTTGCAGCGTGGTTCCTCCAAGGAAGTGTTCTGTCAAATTCCATGGGTTTATTTATAGTGGGAAGCTCTGGGTCTGGCTTGGGGAAGCCGAGACACCTTGCAGGGAACAACAAAACGGGAAGGGGCCAGACACAGGGGAAAACATCACACATGCAGAGAATTTTAAATACGAATTTTCTCTGCCTGCTGTACATGCCCAAAAGACACACTGAAAGGCCAAGGAGAGAGGCCTAATTCACTCAAAATCTTCACACAGACAGAAAGAAGGACACACACAAAAGGACTCACAGAGAAAGACTCCACACGCTGAAAGACACACACAGCATGACACACTGACTCTCACACTCAGAGAATGACACCCACACTCTGAAAGACTCTCCCACACACAGAAACACACACACACACCCCGAGAGACTCACAGAAGAACACACACAACAGAAAGGCCCACATACAGACTCAAAGATTCACACACAAACACACACACAGACTCCACATATTCACACAAACTCCACACACACACAGAGAAAGGTTCCACACACCCCCAAAAAGCCTCCACACTCGCAGAAAGACTACACCCACACTCTGAAAGACTCAAACACAGAAACACACACTCACACACAGAGGAAGTCACACACAAAAAGGCCCCATCACGCAGAAAGGCCCACAAAGACACACACACAGACACACACACACACAGAGAATGACTGACACAGAAACACACACACACAGACTAAAAGATTCACACACACACAGAGACTTCAGACACACACACAGTGACATGCAGAAAAAGACTCCTAGGAAGACACACACACCCCCAAAGACTTCACACTCACACACAGAAACTCACACACAAAAAGACCCCATCACACAGAAAGGCCCACAAAGA